>WTXI01000070.1:0-169712 GCA_022376515.1 Lactifluus volemus | reverse complement strand
GCACGCGCACACGCTTCAAATCACGAAAGGGAAGAACGACATTCGTACGAATTAATCCTTTAATTCTCATTAAAATGCATAGTTTTTGACATGCTGACGTTGTGTGTGTTGGTGACTTGGTGGAGAATAGGATATATAAAGCAGTATTGGACCGTGGTACGCCCGAGGAAAGGCGATCGACTTCCGAACGGCATTTCTGCTCAAAATGCTCGGCGATGCTCTGGCTATGGGACGAAACGTAGTAAGCTATCCTTGTCACTGACAATGCGTCGCATCAGTGACGGAATGCGTCTGGTTTTACACAGTCCAGAGTTGTTGCATCCTTTCGCGTCCGCAATTGACGAGCCAGACCTGAAGGTACCCGATGAGATGGTGCGTTATTGGCATTCAGCTTTGCTCCGAGTACGATTGACATGGTAGTGTGATCGACCCATGTAGACAGTGCTCATGACGGGATCAGCACCTTCTTATGTGCGTCTGCCTGAAGGTAAAAAGGAGACTTTTAAGGAATACCCGGAGGCATCACTTGAAGAGTGGCACAAGGAACACGACGAATATGTGGCGTAGAGCCAATTAATGCCCCTAGATCCGGTGATGCATGACACAGATCCCCTGCGACTGGCTACGCAGACCTCGAGGGGTTTATCCAGAATATTACTTTCATGGTGTAACTTACTTAGACTGGGCCCTTCATCAATCGCTATCTCGTATGATTTTGTCATACGTCCTTTCGGTATTTCCATTTCTCCCGACTTGGCTTACCATTGATCGTACTCGGAATATGTGGTACATTCGCCAAACAACGACACCAGCTGAGTGCGGTACTTGGATCATAATGAGCATTGCATGAAATTTACGGACACCGCGGACTTTGCTAACTGCGTAAGCATATCATATTGATATAGGCTACAATAGACATAGCCACAAACATGCATGCGAGTAGTTGTAATTGACCTGGAGAGTAGGGAATTCACTAGTACCTGGTGCGGCTAGCAGACGACTCCAGTCTCAGGCAATTGTCACTATTCCAGACGCCCAACCGAGCAGTATCGATCTCGTGCGGGATTATTTCACAGGATCGATGGTCGAGAGGCAGGAGAGATATCGATATTTGACAACGACTCGATATATCAGGATGGCTTTCAGGACTATACGAGCTCAGTGACACCAAACAGGGATTGGTAGCGTGGCCGAGTGGTCTAAGGCGCTGGATTTAAGTTATGACTTGACTCCCAGTGGGGAAAACCCGCGCGAGTTCGAACCTCGCCGCTACCAAGGTTGCTTTTGTTTACATTGCGTCACAGACTGCGTTAGCGTTTAGCCGACCTTTCAGCGAATGCTAGACAGCAAGAATGTCTAATCTCTCCACACTGTTCCCATCTACATCGTGCGTACTGATTGATGGGGGTTTGGTACATCGGGATGTTTTCATCCACACACATGTACGCTGATATACTGAGGATGTCGTTGACAGGGATCGATCCTTGAAGATGAGTATCAACTCGATACAGCCTCATCTCTTTGGTCTTCGGAAGCCTTGATCAAGACTCCTGAGTCTGTTATTGAGGTGCACCTTTCATTCTTACGAGCAGGGGCACGTCTCATCGAAACTGTATCGTGGGCAGTCTTCTTTGGTTTTGTCGCCACTTATCATTCACCGTGTTCGATAGTTATCAAGGCTCGTTCATTACCTACGCTAGGGCGGGATATTCCCAAGATGACGCCATACGACTGATGCGTTCATCCGTGACGCTCGCCGCCGAAGCGCGTAACCGATTCGTGGCAGAGACAAATCTTCCCATTGACAACATCAAGATCGCACTCTCGCTCGCCGCGTACGGCGCTTCATTGCCGTTGCCGCACGAGTTCGACGGCTACTACCCACCGCCCTATGGTCCTCAGGCCTACGTGTACCCGCCGGACCCAACCCACCCGAATCGTAATGCCTTCCGCGAGGACGAGCGCGCCCAAGAAGCACAATCCGAGAACGAGCTGACGGAGTTCCATCTCGAGCGACTGCGCGCGTACGCTGCAGATAAGGAGACGTGGCGTGCAGTGGATGTACTCGCATTCGAGACTGTCCCGCTCGCTCGCGAGGTGCGCGCCATCCGGCGGGCCGTTGCAATTCTCGAAGACGAGGTCGCGCCGGAGGAGCGCAAGCCGTGGTGGGTGTGCGCCGTCTATACGAGTGGGGAGTTCCCAGAGGAATGTGCTTCTGGTGGAGGTGCTCACTTAGGAGCCGAGCAAGTCCTCACGGCGTACTTTGGGGACGTTCCTGCTGCTCGTGGTGGTGGTCGTGAAGACGTGCGGTACGCAGTGCCCGACGCATTTGGTATCAATTGCACCGCCATCGCTCACGTTGGGAGTGCCGTCGCTGCCGCGAGTGACGCACTTGCTAAAATGAACGCTACCACCGGGGTTGGCAGCGTGAAGAAACCCTGGCTCGTGCTCAAGCCAAACGGCGGTCAGACGTATGACATGGAGACGCGTAAATGGGGCTGGTACAGCGGAGAGACGCGCGCACAAGGAGAAGAGTGGGCTGGGAGACTCGGAGAAATAGTGCACACGGCTGTTGAAAAAGGCGTTTGGGGCGGGATTTTGGTCGGGGGTTGCTGCAAAACGGGCGAGAAAGAATTGCGTGCATTGTCCAAAGTCTTATAAGTGTATAGGTTAGCGTGGGAACGAGTTTCGGTGAATGCCGGTCTAGCTAGGGAGACAATCGAGTGATCAACGCCCGCAGGACCCGACAGAAAAAGCCTTCGAACGTCATTGACACAGGCGTTCAGCCTTCGAAAATCCTCAACGGTGTGTGTCTTGCGTCTTTTATCTCTCTTCATGAAGGAATGGTTCCGAATGGTTCAGCTTTGGCGGTGGATGGTCTGGTATAGTCTTGGATGCTGATAGGTGTGATAGGCTCAGCATGGCTTCAATAAAACTCCCTTCTATTCTGAGTGCGACTGAGGAGGATATCCAACTCCTCCTCGCAGCACAGTGCCACCTTGGAACCAAGAATTGTGACAAGCAGATGGAACCCTACGTTTGGAAGAGGCGGCCAGACGGTGAGCCCCACTCCTAGTCGTACCACTGAACGTCTCATCACAGACTTTCTCTCGTTTCAGGAATTCACATTATCAACATTGGAAAGACATGGGAGAAACTTGTCTTTGCGGCACGGATTATTGCCGCCATCGAGAACCCCAACGACGTTTGTGTGATTTCTGCACGGCCATATGGACATCGCGCTGTACTCAAGTATGCCGCCAACACGGGCGCACAAGCGATTGCTGGCCGGTTCACCCCCGGCTCATTCACAAACTACATTACCCGCTCTTTCAAAGAGCCCCGCCTGATCATTGTGACTGATCCTCGCGTCGATCACCAAGCGATCCGTGAGGCATCCTATGTCAACATCCCTGTCATCGCGCTCGCAGATACGGATGCCCCTCTCAAATACGTTGACGTGGCGATCCCAACAAACAACAAGTCTCGCCACTCGATCGGCCTTATCTGGTGGCTACTTGCGCGCGAGGTCCTCCGTTTGCGCGGCACTATTCCCCGCACGCCCGACGGCTGGAACGTCATGGTCGACATGTTCTTCTACCGTGACCCCGAGGAGGTCGAGAAGCAGCAACAGGAGGAGGCGCAGGCCAAGGCCGCTGCAGCTGGCGATGCCGACGCCGCGCCTGTCACGGAGTGGGACGTCTCCTCGGCACCTGCTATTGGCGGGATCAATCCTGTGCTTGCTACTACAGAGGGTAAGTCCTAGATGTGATTTTTTTTTCATCACGAGGTTTGTCTTACCGGTGGCTATTTAGGTGGTATTGATTGGGCTGCGGAAACGACCGGCGGCGGAAATGATTGGGCAGCAGAGCCTGCAGGCACGACGCAGTGGGATGTTGGAGCACAACCATCGGGTTGGGATTAAAAGGGTGGTCGACAGGTAGTGGTTCTGTTGCCCATGTATGTATGAGTTGCTATGAACTTGCCATGCTCTACCATACGTATTTTGCATGCTCCCCATAGCCAACATGGTGTCTTTTTTTTCTCTCATTTTATCTGAGGGGACATTGGAAGAAATGGACAAGAATCGGCATTGCATATACAACGCTACTACTAGTGATAATTGGCTACAACTGTGTTCGACAACATGAAAACCGAATAACAACTATAACTTAGCCGACGATCACTGTCACAACCAGCTAGTTCACTCCTCCCAATCGACATCCCACGTCCTTGTGCGTCCCCGCCCGACGACGACAGGAGCCCAATAATACTGCTTGTATTTCATCGTCTCGCGACGCTTTCCAGCGCGAGGCATCAAACACTGCAAGAGTTCTCTGCGCTCACGATCCGGGTCAGCGGCCGGATCGTAAAAGTAAGAAGGGGGTAAAGCTTCGCCCGACGAACGTACGCAGCCGAGGATGCGCGCGCGTACGGCCCACGCGAGGGTGGATGTCAACTCTGCGTGTGGACAAGTCGCCAAGGCGGGCGTGGTGCGCGTCAGGGCTGTCAGTGGGAGTGAGGATGCGCGAGAGAGAGCTAGGGTTTCGAGGAGGATGCCGAGTAGGGCTGGGTGCGGACATGTTTGTTCCTGATCCTGATCCTGATCCTGATCCTGATCCTCTTCTTTTACTTTTTCTCGTTCTTTTTCTGGTTGGTGGTGAGGAGGGTGATGGTGTGGGGAAGGGTGTGAGTGGTGTGGGTGGGAAGGGTCAGGTGGTCCGGTGTCGTCATCGTTGATAGGACAGATTGGAAAGTCGTCACTATCTTCGGTCTCTTTCTCGTCTGCTTCGTCAGGATTTGGATCGTCGGTAGACGAGGAGAAAGAAGTGGTGGGGCAGGCGGCGGCGGCGGCGGTGGTGGTGGTGGTAGAGGAAGAGACGTGTGGTGGGGAGGTTGGGCGTGTAGAGGAGGTAGGAGCGGAGGCGGGAGGTTCGGGTATCGGTATAGGATTGTGTTTCTTAAGGTTGCGCCAGAGCTTATCGTCCGAATCTACCTCCCTACGGCGCCGTTTGGTCCGAGCGTGTGTACGCGCCAGCGGGGCAGACGCCGACCCCGATATTGATGCTGTATCAACAACGGTTCCATCGGTATCCTCGGGTGCGACAGAAGCGGGGCGCTTGATGCCCACAACTGGGCTAGGGAGTGGTAGCGCATGTTCATATTCTCTCTCTTGTTGTTTCTGCTGCTGTTCGCAAGTGGGGGATAACGGTGGGGAGCTAAGAGGAGATGAGGCAGGGTAGACGCTGTGCACGGGGCTGGGCGGTATGCTGGGCTCATCAAGCGTGGTCAGCGGGGAGGAGGCGGCCCGAGAGTAGGCTAATGGTTTGGCTGGGGTCTCCTGGTCCACGACATCGGGAAGTGAACTGTCTATATGCAGCGCGGGAAGCACTAATTTCAACGGCGGTGGAGCAACGGAGATCGGAGTATCGGGACGACACCCGTTCGGTAGTTCTGTCGCCGATAATTCACATGGAGTGAGCAATGGCGACTTTGGTCGAAACACAAGTGTGAGATCGACGAGGTGAAATCACAAAGAGTCTACACACCTTATGCCGATCGAGTGACCGAGGGGGTATCTCAATCACCGGAAGGGGCAATAGGGGAACGCACGATTGGTCAAGCCGCTCATCGGGACCATTTTCGGGAAAGAGCGAATCCTGTGGCAAAAACCCATCAAAGCGCTTTGGAATAGAGTTTGATAATGATAAGGAAGCGATTTTTTTTTCTTACGCACCTCGAGAAACGCAGCTGGAACTGCTTCGCATAACCCCGTCCGATCACAATCTTCCTCGAGTTCTTGGTCGTCGTGTGACTGCACGCGTGTATGTCCGTCGAGTTCGGAATCGTCCGTGGTGATATGCACCTAAGATGAAAGGTGCGGATAAGCAAATGTCAAGTGGGCGCAAGTCAAGAACCGGACAGATGCCAATTAAAGGGCAGAAAAAGAGAACGCCGGAGATAAAAAAAAACAATTTGTCAAGCGTACCTGGAGAGGCGCTGGTTTAGGTTTAGGACAAGGTACAGAATGGAACCGCGATAACTCTGAGCTCTCATAGTCATCTTCCTCTGCAAATGGTGAAGATGGAGGTAGTGGGGAAGAAGCCGGGGTGGCGCGCCGAGATGGAGTTCTCTGTGCCGAAGGAGTGGTCCCGTGGACAACCTCGCTATCGATAACGGGGGAAATCGTTTGAAGAGGGCGCCGCGGAGACGGGGACGGCGTGCGTGGTAAAACAAGGTTCCGTAGAGATGGTGAGACAACGCGCGAGCGACGAACGGGAAGGGGTGGTTCCACGCTCTCTGTCGGAGAGGGGAGCTGGACGAGCACGGGTTGGGAGGGACCCAGGCGTGGTTGCGCACGCAGGGAAAGGAGAACAGCAGCGACATCTTCTCGCGTTGTAGGTGACTTTGCGTTTGGTGGGTATGACTTGTTGTTGTATCTCGAAAGAGGGGCACGGGAGGGTGCGGAGGGACGGATGAAGGCTTCTTGAACAGGAGAGGAGAGTATATCGACGTGAGCATCTTCTGCGTCCAGAGGTGCCAGAGAGGGTGCGCGAGAACAACTGGACGAGAAAACGGTGAGGGCATCATCACTTGTGAGAGCGGGCTCATGCTCCAATTCATCATCACTATCAAGCCATTTCGGGGGTGGAGAGATGAAGTTCGTGGGGAAGGAGGAGGATATTTGTGCGATTGGGGACAACATTCGGGGAGAGGGCGGTGGAGATGATTTCCTGCGGTACTTTAGAGGAAATGTATTAGTGGCCATGGATGGAACTGGTTGAGGACGGAGAGACGGAGTCCCATTCAGTTCACGTGCACTTCTGCTCTATCAATCAACGGTCAACAGACGCGTCTTGATTTGATAATCATGATGTCACGCGTTTGCTTTCGGACACCTCGTGGTTCGGCATGGAGAACGGGACAAACTCAAACGGGTAAAGTCCGCTTCAGTTGGGCGCGTTGCCACTTTGCGGATCTCACCAGGTCATGGCGTCGTCATCCGTCCAGATATCTCTCTTTGAGGCACTGCAGTATATTTTTCTCAGTGTTATTGTTTTCATGCATCTCGGCCTTGCGCCCGCTCAAAATTACCAATTGTATTCTCCACCTAGATTGGTCGAGTACGTCCGTCGAGGATTTGGAAAGCACCCCGAACGTACACGAAATGCGTCAAGATCCAGAGACAAGGGTTGAAAATGTTCACATTGCCGTTCCACGGCGAGTTTATTCATTCTCCGTTTCTGCGCGAGTAAGGCACCATCACAAAGACATTGGCGGACGTGGTTTCCTTCGCATGGACTATGGAGGCTTTGTAGGATGGCATACTTGGTTGAGTAGCTGGCGATGGGGAATCTCAAGAGCGGGAAGGAATGGAGAGAACATTGGTGACTATGTCGCATTGCCGCTGCGAAGAAGATATAGGCGCGGGATGTATCAGTTGATTTATTGTACAGGAGTTAATTCTCAGGTATCTGTAAGTACGCCTCGATGTTCGCCCAACTCGTGCCTACTGAAAGTTAGGCGGAGCTGATAGCAAATCTCCAAAAATAGCACCTTCATTGAGAACTCAGTACGCAAAGTACTCGTCACTTGCAGAACTGGATGCAAATACAGGACTTTCTTCCATCGTATAGCTCGGGGGCGTAAAGATGGACATCAGCGTTATGCACGACCCACGGAATCCTACGCAGGGGGGGAAGCCTAATCACCCCGTTTGCGGTGTTTCAACTTTCAACGTTTCAACCCCGACTGTGTTGTGCTTTGTTGTGTCTTCCCGGCAAACTGCGGAAGCATATCTTCAATGCAAGTACGCCGATTCGCAATCTCTTGACCCTTCATCCTTGCATTTTAATCTACAGTTCTGTAGCTACCAATACACCCGTATTTTCTCGCAGTAGTATGCCAAATTTATTCCCCTTCGGTTCTCCTCACTCTTAACCATTGCCACAGCTCAGATCCTCAACACTCTGGAATGGAGCGCATTAGTAGTACTCAGGTCAATGAAGCGCAACCGACCTCGCACATGGTCCAGGTGACTGGTATGTATGTTCATTACCCTTCACTGATAAGTACCAAGTGACTCCTGCCAGTCCTTCAAGCTCACAACCTTCCCCGTCTCAAGACCCTCCTTGGGAAAGAAAGACAGTTTTACGTTACTGTGACTTACTGGGAGACATCATGGCGGACACGATCTGTGCGGACAGTGGCACGATGGGTGGAATGGAACGAGCTCATTGGTGAATTGTAGGATTTTCTCTTTTTTTCTCCTATGTTCAACTGAGTCTCCTCCCTCCAGTGCTGTACCGCCACTCGCCCGTATTACAATATCCCTTTATGAAGAAAAGACAAATCAGAAAGACATCCTTGTTGGAAAGGAGGAGATAGCCTGCGAAACCCGACGCGGTCCGTCTATTTCTTCGAATTCTTATTGACTTATCTGGCTGAGCATCCTACTTGTAGAATTTGATATTGTTTTCAGCCGCGCTGGCGGGCATAAACATCCAACTGAGCCGGTCAAACTATCCCTATCGGTCGCCGTGTCAGCGAATATGAGTTCCTTCCCAACAGCGGCAGTCAACACCCCGAACCCAACCATGCAACCCACCGCAGATACCGGTCCTCCATCCCCCATAGGGGGTACTCTGGAGTTTGGTGCGCAATTCTGATGGTCTGGATCGTCGAGTCGTCGATCTGATGAAGGTATAAAGATCTGGAAACAAAAATTAGCGAATTGCCTTATCAAGGAGGCTGGCAATTTGGCTATGAAAGGCGCTGTCTTCCAGGCACACGCGAAGATTTCTTGGATCATATCGTCAAGTGGGTCCGTCATCCTGAATCTCAACGTGGGCTCGTCCTCCTCGGCCAAGCAGGCACAGGAAAGTCTTCAATCGCACATGAGGTTGCACGTCTCTTCAAGAATAAGTATCTCTGCACCGACTTCACTTTTTTGCGGAAAGAGGGTTCCAAAGATGAGGCTCACCAGCTCTTCACGACGCTTGCTCGCGATCTCTCCAATCGCTATCCTCCGTTCAAACTCGCCCTCGGGAGGGTGCTCAAGAATGATCCATCTCTCTGTAGTACTCGACACTATCGCACGCTTTTTGAACGCCTCCTCCTTGAATCAGTCAAGAACCTTCAGCTTGGGGGTCCAATCCTTATTGTGATCGATGCGTTGGATGAGAGCGGTGACGTAATTGGCCAACACGGATTACACAAATTTCTTGCTGAACATCTCTTCGAGTTGCCATCGAACTTTCGCATCCTCATCACCTCGAGGCCGGAGAACGGTATGGAACTTGCGTTCTGTAATGCGTTGTCCGTACACACCCTCTTTATGGACGATCACAAACTGGCTGCAAAAACGGAGCAAGATATTTGCTTATATCTCCAGAACGAACTCCCTTTCAAGCTGTTCGAACGACATGGTGTCGAACTTGCAAAAGCAGCGGAAGGATTGTTTCAGTGGGCAGCCGTTTCTTCCGGGCTAATAAACAATCCTCCTCCTAGCTTTGGGTTTAGCAAGAAACAAGTGATAGAGCGTCTGTTGGGGCACTCTCGAGGTCGCGATGGGCAAGATCCTTTGGACCAGCTATATGGAGAAGTTCTGGAAGGGTACTTCAAACCGGTTGCAGCACAGACTCTATTTCGTTCCGTCATGGGACAGCTTTTTGCTGCTCTCGCTCCGCTTTCCATCCGCTCTTTGACTGCGCTGCGACGACATGCACCCAAGGGTGACCCCGAGGACCCTGACCCCGAGGATTCGGAATGCGTTGTTGAAATGCTCCGTCACCTTGGCTCACTGCTCAGTAACGTGACCTCATCCGACGATACCCTCCCGATCGTTCCTCTCCACTCCTCATTTCGTGACTTCCTAGCCAATGAGAAGAGTGGGGTATTTCACATCGACCTTGACAAGTCTCACCGTCGGTTGGCACATTCCAGTCTTGGATTAATGCTCAATAATCTCAAGTTCAACATTTGCAAACTCGAATCGTCATACCTTGCCAACAGGGATGTGCCAGATCTCGAATCTCGAATTGCCAAATACATTCCACCTGCTCTATCTTATGCGTGCGTTTTCTGGGGCGATCATTTAGAACGCCTTGGTATCGAACTGGACCTCTTAACAAAACTTCGATTGCTGTTCGAGACAAGATTCCTTTTTTGGCTGGAAGTGCTCAGCATCAAGAACAGGGTCGGTCTTGCATCACAAGCATTGGGATCTCTGAACACGTGGTTGCGGTCTGATCAGCGGAAGGTAGGTGGCTCTTATCATGTTATACCTCATGTAGTAACTCTTGGGTACAACTGCAGCGATTGTTCCAATCAGAGGTTGAGAATCTGTTCGCCTTTGTGGATGATGCGTCCGCTTTCGTGCGGTATTTCGGGATGGCGATATCAAGAAGTGTCCCGCATATATATATATCTGCTCTCCCTTTCGCACCATCCTCTTCCCGCATCGTCGAGTGCCATCTTCACCAATTCCCCCGCACATTGTTTTTGGAACGCGGACAGTTGTCTGATTGGCCAGCATTGGAAATGACGATTAAAGCACACGACGGACCAGTCGAGTCTGTTGTATTCTCGCCAGATGGCCAACGGATCGCATCAGCCTCGCGAGATCGCACGATTTGCGTGTGGGATGCCACAACAGGGGAAATTGTAGCGGGCCCGTTTACCGGACATACTGGTTCCATCTACTCTGTCGCATTCTCGCCTGACGGGAAACGCATTGCCTCGGCCTCGGAGGACTGCACGATTTGCGTGTGGAATGCTGCAACAAGAGAGGTCGTAGCGGGACCATTTACTGGACACACGGGTGTGGTCAGATGCGTGGCATTCTCACCGAACGGGACATACATCGCCTCTGCCTCAGACGATCAGACGATCCATGTTTGGAATGCCGCAACTGGAGAGGTCGTAGCAGGCCCGTTTATTGGACACATTGACCGAGTGAACTGTGTTACATTCTCAATAGACGGGCAACGTATCGCTTCTTCCTCTGAAGATGGCACAATTCGCATGTGGGATGCTGCAACCGGAGAGGTCGTAGCGGGCCCGTTTACAGGACACACTGAAGGCGTTAAATGTGTTGTATTCTCCACGGACGGGATGCGCATCGCTTCGGCCTCACATGATCGTACGATTCATGTGTGGGATTCTGCAACAGGACAGGCCGTAGCAGGCCCATTTACTGGACACACCGGTCCTATCTACTCTATTGCATTCTCGCCGGGCGGGCAACGCATCGCCTCAGCCTCAATCGATTGCACGGTTTGCGTATGGGATTCCGCAACAGGGAAGATCGTAGCAGGCCCATTTACTGGACATACCGGGCCGATATCTTGTATTGCACTCTCGCCGGACGGGCAGCGCATTGCCTCGGGTTCGTACGATCACACGGTTCGCGTGTGGGATGCCAAAAAAGGAGAGGGAAGGGGTTCATTTACTGGACATACCCAATTCATCTTTTCTGTTGCAATCTCACCGGATGGGCAACGGATAGCCTCGGCCTCTGCAGATTGCACAGTTTGTGTGTGGGATGCCACAACAGGAGAGGTCGCAGCAGGCCCGTTTACTGGTCACACCGATTGGGTCATTTCTGTTGCTTTCTCGCCTGAAGGGCAGCGGGTCGCATCGGCTTCGCGAGATCGCACGATTCGCCTGTGGGATACTGCAACAGGAAATATTACAGCGGGCCCATTTACCGGACATACCAATACTATCTTCTGTGTTGTATTCTCGCCGGACGGACAACGCATCGCGTCGGCCTCGGAAGATCGCACGGTTCGTGTATGGGATGCCATAACGGGAGAGGTTGTAGTGGGCCCATTTATTGGACACACTGATATGGTCTTTTCTGTTGCATTCTCGCCAGACGGGAAACGCATTGCGTCGGCCTCGGAGGACCGCACGATTCGAGTATGGGACGCCATAACAGGAGAGGTTGTGGTGGGCCCGTTTACTGGACACACTGCCCCGCTCCGCTCTGCTGCATTTTCACCAGACGGGAAGCGCATCGCGTCGGCCTCGGAGGACCGCACGATTCGAGTATGGGACGCCATAACAGGAGAGGTTGTGGTGGGCCCGTTTACTGGACACACTGATGCGGTGTTGTCTGTTGCATTTTCGCCAGACGGGAAGTGCATCACATCGGCCTCAAACGATCGCACGGTTCGCTTGTGGGATTCTGAAATAGGGGCGGCCGTAGCAGGCCCGTTTACCGGACACACTGATTCAGTCAACTCCGTTGCATTTTCGCCTGACGGGAAGCACATCGTATCGGCTTCGGGGGATCACACGATTCGCATGTGGGATGCTGCAACAGGAGGCGTTGCATTCTCGCCAGGCGATAAACACACTGTCTCAGCCTCTTTGGATGGCAACGCCCGAGTCAATTTTACGGACCAATTCCTGATTAACAGCGATGGTTGGATATGTGGGAGAGACGGAGAACTTTTGATGTGGATCCCTCTGCTTCAACGGCCGTTCATTTATAGACCTAGTACTCTCTGGGTTGCAGGAGAACATAGGACCCGGCTTGAACTCTCGAGGTTCGTGCACGGCTTGAACTGGGCCACGGTATATGTCGCTACTCCACTACATTTGCATACGGAGGAAGACCAGCAGACTCGGACTCTTTTACACACGTAAGTTTCTCATTGGCACGTAATGTTCAATCTATGTGCAGAGACTCACTCCGGAATAGCGATAATAACACTCCATCATTTTCGAAGTCGCAACGCGAAAGTTTCCAAGTGGCTGAGATCCCTCCCGATTACGTCACAGATGCACATGCACAGGACGAAAGCAACAAGACCCTATTGCACGTGGCATCACAAAAAGGAGATTCGAGGATTGCTCTGCTCTTTCTCGATTGTGGCGCAGATGTGGATGCCCGGGACAATGATAACATGACTCCTCTACATTGGGCTGTACAAGAAGGACAGCTAAATGTTACTCAGCTCCTTCTTAATCGTCTTGCGGATCCCAATGCCCGGGACAGTAGGAACTGGCCCCCCTTGCATGTGGCTTTGCACTCCGGACGTCTTGCGATTGCTAAAATCCTCCTCGACTGTGGCGCAGATATAAATGCTGCGGACGGCTATAATTGGACTGCGTTGCATAAGGCATCCGCAGAGGGCCATGTGGATGTTGTTCGAGTCCTCCTCGACCGCGGCGCATACACTAATCCCAGGGACGATAACGACTGCACTCCGTTGCATTTGGCGTCGGAAGAAGGACATGCTAATGTTGCTCGCGTCCTTCTTGAGCATCAAGCGGATCCCAATAGCTTCGACGAGAGTCACCGGAGTCCCTTGCATTTGGCGTCGCAAGGAGGACTCAAGGAAGCCGTCCAGGTCCTATTGAGGTATGGCGCGGACAAGAATACCATAGATGAAGAAAAGCAGACCCCGTTGCACCTAGCGTCACAATACGGACGTCTGGAAGTTGTTCAGGTCCTTCTCGAGTATGGAGCAAGTGTGAATGCCAAGGACAAAAACCAGCAGACACCACTGCATTTGGTGTCACGAGAAGAACGTCTACAGACTCCACTTCATGGAGCGTTTCCATTTAGGCATTTGGAAGTTGCTCAGCTCCTTCTGAACCAGGGTCCCGATGTCAATGCCCGGGACTATAACAATCATACTTCCTTGCACTCAGCTTCCCAAGGGGGTTGCTTGAACATAGTTCGGGTGCTCGTCGAGCATGGTGGGGATGTAAATTCCCAGGACAATTATAACCGGACTCCTCTGCACCTTGCGTCAGGGGAAGGACATATAGATGTCATTCGCTTCCTTCTCGGGAACGGGGCAGATGTGAACTGCCGAGACAAGGTTAACGGCTGGACTCCATTGCACATAGCAGCGGAAGAAGGAGATCTGGAAGTTGTTCGGGTCCTCCTTGAGCACGATGCGGATGCGAATTCCCGCAACAAGAATGGCGATACTCCACTACATCTGGCATCGGGAAAACATGCGGAGGAGGACAAGCAGACTCGGACTCTTTTACACACGTAAGTTTCTCACTGGCACATGATGTTCAATCTATGTGTGACTCACTCCGGAGCAGCGATAATAACACTCCATCATTTTCGAAGCCGCCACGAGAATTTTTCCGAGTTTCTGAGATCCTTCCAGACTACGTCACTGATGGACATGCACAGGACGAAAGAGACAAGACCCTATTGCACGTGGCATCACAAAAAGGAGATTCGAGGATTGCTCGGCTCCTTCTCGATCGTGGCGCAGATGTGGATGCTCGGAACAACGATAGCATGACTCCTCTGCATTGGGCTGTACAAGAAGGACAGCTAAAAGTTACTCAGCTCCTTCTTGAATGTCATGCGGATGTCAACGCTCGGGAAAACAGAAACTGGCCCCCCTTGCATGTGGCTTTGCACTCCGGACGTCTTACGATTGCTGAAATTCTCCTCGACCGTAGCGCAGATATAAATGCTACAGACAGCTATAACTGGACTGCGTTGCATAAAGCATCCGCAGAGGGGCATGCAGATATTGTTCAGGTCCTCCTCCACCGCGGCGCATACACTAATCCCATGGACGATAACGACTGCACTCCGTTGCATTTGGCGTCGGAAGAAGGACATGCTAATGTTGCTCGCATCCTTCTTGAGCATCAAGTGGATCCCAATAGCTTCGACGAGAGTCACCGGAGTCCCTTGCATTTGGCGTCGCAAGGAGGACTCAGGGAAGCCGTCCAGGTCCTATTGAAGTATGGCGCGGACATAAATACCATGGATGAAGAAAAGCAGACCCCGTTGCACCTAGCGTCACAATACGGACGTCAGGAAGTTGTTCAGGTCCTTCTCGAGTATGGAGCAAGTGTGAATGCCAAGGACAAAAACCAGCAGACACCACTGCATTTGGTGTCACGAGAAGAACGTCTACAGACTCCACTTCATGGAGCGTTTCCATTTAGGCATTTGGAAGTTGCTCAGCTCCTTCTGAACCAGGGTGCCGATGTCAATGCCCAGGACGATGACAATCAGACTCCCTTGCACATAGCTTCCCAAGGGGGTTGCTTAAATATGGTTCAGATGCTCATCGAGCATGGTGGGGATGTAAATTCCCAGGACAATGATAACCGGACTCCTCTGCACCTTGCGTCAGGGGAAGGACATATAGATGTCATTCGCTTCCTTCGATCGGAACTGCCGAGACAAGGTTAACGGCTGGACACCATTGCACATAGCAGCGGAAGAAGGAGATCTGGAAGTTGTTCGGGTCCTCCTTGAGCACGATGCGGATGCAAATGCTCTGGACAACCACGACTGGAATGCATTACACTTGGCATCGCAGGGAGGACATCCAGAACTTGATTGTTGCTCAACTATACCACTGTGCGTGCGATGGAGGGTACACAGGTGAGTTTGGGCGGAAAGCAGGAGAAATAGAAGAGCTAAAAGATGGTGTGTAGGTTCACAAGCGCGGGGAGAGCGAGAGGAAAATGAGCATAAAGTACTTAGGTTGGATTGACTCATAATCGCGACCATCTTGGTCTGACCTTTATTTACAGTATAAATCTGTGATGGTTTTAGCATGAAGAGATATGAGTGGTCTCCTCTGAACCATGTATATACGCTAGAAATGTGAAACAGAAAGCAAAGGCTAAAGATAAGAGGATGATCGGGGATCACGATGTGGGGGATCATGTGGTCTAAGATCACGTAATAAATGAGGGCATTCTTTGTGTTCAAGCCTTTTTTTTCAAAAACATCGAGACTCCTAGATGTACTTGGGCGTAATTGATGACAAGTGCCAGTGCGCAGACTGATAGCCTACTCAGTATGAGCGCTCGCAGAATGCTGTTCCACATAATACACCTGTTTTGAGCGATAATTGTGCTCTCAGTTCTCACGTCTGATGCACTCACCACACGAGGTTTACCGGAACGAACTCAAGGAGAAGTACAAACTTTTTGGCTGGGCGTTATGGGAGCCAAACCCTGACCCTGATACACGTATAATGTCCGGCGATGTTGGCTTCATATCTGACGGCAGATTCGTTCGCATATTCAACGTACGGTTGAAGAGCGATCATCCTTTACAACGACATGGTGTCCCAGAGGGTTTCTACACTTTGAACCCACCCCCATTTCAAAAAAGCTGGTTGGATGGTGGAGATTATCACTCAAATTCTGTGAGGATGACCCAGGAGGACGGGTAAGTGATACGGGATTTCAACATTTCGACGCCCATGCTTGACTCGTCTCCTCCAGTAGGAGAGTCTATTTGTCCAAGGGGAGGCTGAGGGAGAGGACCGGAGCAGTATTGCACCTTCCATTTAAAGCCTACTGTGAAGATTTTCATGGGTCAGCGTCGAAGAAGATCAAGAAATATCTGAAGGACGATAACAACGCTAAGAGGTTCTTCGACTTTGCGAAGGACTTTGCGAAGAGGCGTTTCCCCGAAACCGATATAAAGGACATCATTCTCGTCACCGGATATAGTGTGGTAACCTCGTGGGCCGCGGCTGTATTTTTGGAGAAGAATGTCAGAGCACAGCTGGCTTCCGAACCACTCCCCGAAGCTCAGGTGTATTTACAATGGCAAGTCGAGGACAACATCTATAATCATGTGCGGCATCATGCCAGTATTCCAAGTCAAGTCCGTTGTCTTGGGCCACGTCAACCTGACAAGTACTGATCCGTCTGTTTATTCATAGGATGATAGCTCGTCTGTCGATCACTATATATACATCAGAGGCTTCCAAGTAGAGCCTGGGAGTATCCAACCGTTCGGGAAGCCCCCTTTGCGATCTCTTGATGACCCACCGGGCCTGACAGGCAGATGAGATCGTGCAGAGGGTGAAGGGGAAGAACGTAAACGAGGGGCATGGATGAATTCTAGGGCAACTATGGCGGGGTTAAGGCAACTATTAAAAGGGCGCGCTAGCTTCGGTCATATTTCTCCCCTGCTTCTTCATCAGATAACATGTTTTTCGGATACACTTCATTTTACGGGTGGTCAATGTAAATAGTAATGGGAACCGGAAGTGAGATAGTTAAAGCCACGACCCTCAACTTCATATACCTTTGACGTCTCCGTCATTAGAAACTAGGAATGTCTGTGAAGCGAGATTGGCAGTTATGGCCCAGGTCCTTTGAGGCTTGCCCCTCTCTGACTGTAGAAGTTGTCGACACTGTGATGCCATGTCAATCCAAGGGCGTAAAGTAGCATGTACAGGACGTATCAAAGAACGCACCTTCTCCACCGAGTTCTTGCATCGGGCACATAGACGACACAGCTCCTGATCCCGGTAGTAAGTGAATGTGCAGAGGATGAAGTCTGTCCTGGTTTGTTTAGCGTGGTGGTCTCCCCATATTGTAATGATGCCACTGCTAGGAACATGGCTATGAACACATCACTAAGAGAAGATTTGCGTGCGTACCTGGAGAGACGCTGGTTTACATTTAGGACAAGGCGCAGAACCGCGATAGCCCTACTAAGCTCTCATAGCCATCTTTCTCTACCAATGAAGAGATGGAGGTAGTTGGGAAGAAGCCTGAGTGGCGCGCCGAGGTGGAATTCTATGCCGAGGGAGTGGTGTTGACTATCGATATTTCATTTAATAAAGAGGAGTCGCAGTGGGGACCGTACTGTATTAGTGGCGGAGACGGAAGCAAATTCTTCTCAGTTCACGTGCGAAAAAATCATGTTGTCACGCGTTTGCGAGGACGGGATAACCTCAAACGGGTAAAGTCCGCTTTGCGCCCAGGTACAGCATTGACACTTTATGGGATCTCAGATCTCAGCCCGGAACCCGCGTCTCAAACTGAAATATTCACCTCCGACCCACATGCTCGGTGATGTTGCTTTACAGTACCCGTCTCAGCTTTGTGCACGCCCAAAGTCATCAATTTTCTCCGTTTTGCCATCGGCCCAGTACATTTATGGCGAGGGTTTGTGAAGTACCCGAAGCCCGTCAAGCCCAAGCAAATTGTACAATAAATGGTGGCTCCAGTGGTATTGTCGAGGACCCCTGGAATACAGAAGTCTCCATTTTCCTTTGTCTGCTGTCCCAATTCCAGGCAAGACAATCACTGGCACCCTCAAGTTGGGTCTGCGAAGCCTGAGATATGGGCGTCTGTTTCCATATTGGTGTATAGATGCATGCGTACAAGGGTAGGTCCTTGCATGTTCTTGGTTGGCACTTATCGATGCTAGCTAGGCGGCCTATGATGCCCCTTCTTTCTCCCTCCAGATCTACTGCTATTACCCTTCAACTCCCTTATAAAGAGCCGGTTGATGCCTCCCTCTCGACCATCGAGTATTGATATGGATGATATTGGCTCTATGCAGCCATCTCGTCCTCTTGTTTTTCAGCCGCTTCTTGATTCTTCCCTTAAAGAGTACGAACGCAGGACGAGGGAAGACTTTGATATACACAGGAATAGACCCACACATGAGGTGACGAGATGTGAGTCTGTCGAATACGCCCTGGAGTATCTTCAACGAGTAGCGCTTGAATTTCGATTACGCATCGGCAAGGTGATCATAGTATCGCTCAGCCATATACGTTGTCTCAATGACATGTATCGTGACCAAGGTCCGTCGGGGCCATAAACTTCGAAGCATTTGGACACCTGTTAAAGTCTTCCTCCGACGCCTTGATTGTTATACCAGGATCCCTCTTACACCAGGCGTGATAGATATATTCATGGAAACCTTGGTCGAGCTGTTCTCTACCCTTTCCCTTGTGACCAGGCAGTATGAGCAAGGACTACTAAGTGAGTTTTCCTCATCAAGGCATTTTTAGATTTAACGCGGCGCAGAGGCAATCGGAAAGAAGCTTTTAGGAAGAAATGACACTGAGGTTGAGGTGCCGCTGCGAAAGGTAGAGAGACTCAGCCAGGACGTGGATTGGGGGCCATTGGGCAGACCTTTAAGGGCGTCCACCGCAGTTTTCGGAACAGGTGAGGAATTCCTCCTCTACTGAATTTGGATGTCTGTCTCACAGGTGGCGACCAGATGCGGCGAGACCTTCAAAGTTGGCTCTGCCCGTCAGACCCGTGGAAAAACCACAACATCGCGTGCGGTGCTCACCATTGCCGGACCGCGACATGGTTCATCCGAGGCGACACATTCTCGGAATGGAAGTCATCCGGTTCTCTCTTGTGGATTTGTGGCGAACGTTAGTCCCCCTTTATTAAACCCTACATATTGAGATTGAAAGCCTCTGTTTTCTTAGCCGGCGCTGGGAAGACCACACTTTGGTACATTACTTTCCTAGTATCTTACGATGTGGCAAGTTGAACTCATATCATTGTCAAGTTCGACGATCGTCGATGCTATCGACGACATGCGCAAGTCTGGATCGGCCTCTATGGCGTTCTTTTATTGCGATTTCAGAGACGACCAAAGGGAGGATCCTCGGGGCTTGTTGTCCTCAATTCTGTTCCAGCTTTGCGGCCAGTCCAACTCCAACTCCGAGATTCTTTTCAAGTTCTATTCAAAGCACCGCGATGGCTTGCAAGGTCCTAGTGCCGCTGCACTTACGCAGTGATGTTCCTACGTGCTGGACACCCCCGAATCTACAGTATTATAGACGCTCTTGACGGGTGTTCGAATGCCTACGGCATATCATTCCCGTAGAAGGGTCCTAGTGCTCTTGGAAGAACTTGTCAAATTGGACCTTCCAAATCTATGCATATGCGTCACTACTCGCCCCGAGACCGACATTGAAGCTGTCCTTAATCGGTTGAACTCCCATTATGTCTCCCTCCACGATGAGCGGGAACAAAGGAAAAACGTCCCCGAGCACAAATTTATCAATTGAATTCTTCACCTAGATTGGTCGAGTACGTCCGTCGAGAATTTGTGAAGCACCCGAACCTGTCAAGCGTACGCGAAATGCATCAAGATCCAGCTTGTAACCTAGGACGGGGCACTTGGTTGAGTAGCTGGGAAGAACTAGAAATCTCAGGAGCGGGAAAGGAAAGGAGATCAAGAGAGACCGAAAAACGCTGGTGAGTACGTCGCCTTACTGCTGCGAAGAAATAAATTGAGATATGGACACGGGGTGTATTAGTTGATATCCGTACTTATTGAACTAGATGTAATTCTCAGGTGTTGGTTAGGTTGTTGATATTGTGCCAAATGCTTCTTCACCGAGAACTCAGTACCCAAAATACTCATCACTTACAGCGGGATATGTAAATATATAACTTTCTTCTTCCTATATAGCTGGACATCAGAATTAAGCGCTACCTACAGAAATACCTGTGCTACTTTATACGTCACAGAGAACTCGCCCAAAAAAGTTTAGTGCAGGTTTCGATGCATGCCCAGTTTGACGATCGATCACCAAACACCATAGAGAAGGTGTGCTCGGAGCACGCTCCGATGGTGATCACACAGTCACCCAGAAGGGCAGCGTTGTTGATCAAGCGGACCCGGGGCGGTGCGGCTCGCCGTGCTCTTCTTTGATTTGACGGTGCTCTCCTCGCCCTCGGAAATGTGCGCAATCTATCTCTCCACTCTCATGCTAGTTATCATTATTATTATTATAATCACTCCCTCGATACACTCGCACCAGATCCTATTCCTCGGAGGCCCCTTCCTCATCACCGGCCCACAAAAGACGTTTTACTTTTTCGCGCGGAGGAACAAGCTACGTGGGACCGTCTGCTTTCCTCGGAGGCATCCTCCTCGTCTTTCTCAAGTGGCCAGCCATCGGCGTGTTGGTGGAGATGTTCGGGTTTTTGGGTGCGTATGCGCTTTTCTGGCCGTGTCTCCGTCCTGCCCCCTCCCTACCTGTTTTGTCGCTCCCATTCGAGTAACTACGATACCTCTACGCTCTAAGTCGCTGCCCCTCTCATTTCCCTCTAAACATCTCGCGCTTACCATACCACTGCCACACCTCCCAACTTTTGGAAGTGCCACCGATGTATGGCGTCCACCCTAGCCTATGCGGTTTCCCATTTCCCTGCCAGGCTCTACAACAAGGTCATTCTAGGTAAGCATCGTAACCATAGAACTCGCTTGTTCCCAATCGACATTGGTTTAGGCTCCGTTATACATCATAAGTCCTTGCCAACGCACACTGGTCTCTCGCTTTTTGCACTCGACTCCCTCATTGGCTGCCCACCTACTGACCATCGTCTCTGGCCTGGCGCGGCACCGAGGTTCTGAACGTGGAACCCTGTTGGTGACCTCGTTGACGGCTGACTGCTGCCGTGCATGAGAAGAGTGGTGTACACACAGTGAGGACATATAAATGGAGGGTGTGGTGATCAGGGTGAAGTTGAGGACCAGAAATAGGTACGCAGCTGTAGTCTTCAAACTCTACTGAACTGGCTCAAACCTTCATACAGAAGCATTCGAACAACTCGCCATCCTTGTTGACCCCGATCTGGGGGCATTAACCTTTGCTGGAGTTTATTGCAGAGATGCATATAACCCTATTTGTGAACGTCGGAACGGCAATGCAGAGACAGCATAGATTGGTATTATTCCTTCTTTGTTATCTTACTCAGTCGCTGTATCGCTTTTAGAGAGAATACACCGACCGTGCCACTCACTGGCATTTGTTCTCTGACAAAGGTTATCTGTACATTTGGACGCAGTTGGCCCGAATCAAATTGTGATGACTTGGAGGTCCGCTCACAGCGGCAAAAATGAGACAGTCTTTGTTCACAATGTTTTTTCTATCAGCAGTCAACTCTCGGTGTTCTCCTTGTCAAAACCTCGTACTAGGTTTCGACCTTCTATCGTGCCCCTACCCCACGTCTACAGCAAGCCGCGTCTCCTCAACGACCATCTCCTTGACCGATCGGCCTGCACGACTTTGACCTTGTTTGGCACCTGTCTTGCAACAAGCGTGTCATCCCAGAGATCGAAGACTCTGACGTGGCATAAACGTACTGCTGTCTGAATATGTTTTTTGTGGCCCATTGAGACCCGGTACACGCGACTCCCGAGGAAGAGTCCACGGACCATGTGAAGAAAAAGCCTCGGGTTTATTCTATGCGGTCCGCACAGTGGCTGAGGACTCGGCGTCATGACGGGCCAGGAAGGGCGTCACATGCTTGTTGGCACGTAGAAATGCTTGTTGAGATTTTGTTAGTCGATCATAGAGGTTGTACGTCCATCACGATTCATGGCGGGAGAGCGGGGATGCTCATTCATGCCGATAGCTAGAGGACAGCGATATCGTTGTTCTAGCGGGCTCGGGGAGACTGCCTTTAGCGAGGGGTGGGCAGGTGGATGATAATGAGCTCAATACCGATAACCGATTCTGGGTGGCTGGGCCTAGTTCTCGCACGGATTGATCTTGTTGACTAGTTGGGCGTAAAAGTTACTGGACATGAAGGCCATTGGGAAAGGTTGTGGCGCCGGGCGTAGTGGATATTGACACAGGAATGACTTGTCAAACTGCAGAGCTACCGAGTGATGATTGGATAGATAGCCAGACTCGGATACCTACTTTGAACTATCGACCGGCTAACGTTGTTTCCGTATCATGCCGGTCTTGTATAGTACCCACTTGGGAAAGTTACTTGCGCCTTCCTTAAAATCTGATTGGCAGTTGACTACTAGTATTACTATCGATATCAAACACGAGGCTGCCCTCACTCACCGTGAACCACGGTAACATCCACCCCCATTTTCATATACTCAGACTCGACTAGTTTCTCTTTTCTCAACCATATGTCTTCTACAACTGATATTTCTGACTCGTCTGCTTTGCAGTCTGTTTTGGGCGATGCCGTTAAGCAGTACCAAACGAAGGTCAGGGCAAGTCTCGTCGAACATCAACTTGCCATCCGACTCAGATCGTGCGACACTATCGAATCCGTTAATGAAGTTCTCGAAGAACAAGTACAGGCTTTTCGTAAATCCTTGGGAAATGACCTTCACCCCAAGATGATGAAGTCCATATTGCGTACGGTTCAAGTTCTGCATATGGTTTTCACTGGCTCGGGTACTGCCCTGAGAGGACCTGAAGGAGCTATTCAATCTGGACATGGTGTTGCTTCAGTGGTGCGTCTGAATGTGCGGATAGTTTCCGTTCATGTCATGATGCATATTCTGCAGTCCATTTCACCTGTATGTCTCTTCAGTTCCTCAGCGCGTGTTCTCGTGACCCAGGCCGTGAAGGATGTCAATGCCAGCTATGATCTTTATACTCAAGCTTCTCCAACAATGAAAGTAAGGGAGGTTGCTGTGAAGATTATAGTCGAAATGTTGTCTACCCTCGCTCTGGCTACCAAACAGATAAAGCAAGGACGACTGAGTGAGTGGATTTTTGCCCATAGGCCACATGGCTGACCATGATGCAGAGAATTTCTGGTTGAAGCTGCTCGGAGAGAATAAGGTCGTTTCGGCACTAAAGAAGCTGGATAAGCTTATCCAGGAGGAGGTGCAGGCGATTGCAGCGCAGATGGTCGAAGTTGTCTCCCGTCTTGAGGACAATTCGAGAGTGATCATGGACTATGAAAAGAGGGATAGGCTTACCCAGGAGGAGGTGCGAGCAACTACAGCGCAGACGCTAGGAGTTGTCTCCCGAATTGAGCAAATTTCGAGGGGTCTGTTATCCACATAATCTCGTCATTTCTGACCAAGAACACCGAGATCCTTTTACAGCTGACCAATTGCGGCAACATCTTCAAAACTGGCTCTCCCCGTCAAACCCATGGAAGAACCATAACATGGCGTGTGCAGCTCGCCACGACGGGACCACGACATGGTTCACTCAAAGTGATACTTTCGTCAACTGGCAGTCGTCTGGCTCCCTTTTATGGGTTTGTGGTAAACGTCAGTGTCCCTTGCTGTTACAACACGCACCGAGATTGATGGTTCTGTTATCGTAGCTGGCGCTGGAAAGACCGTCCTCTGGTACGCAACATTTCCGGTATTTTCCGGTGGAAACTGATATCATCAACAAGCTCGTCGATTATTGAATACATCGATGGCATGCGCAGGTCTGGATCGGCCTCGCTAGCATTCTTCTATTGCGAATTCGGAGACGACGAAAAGAATAATTTGCGGGGCTTGTTATCCTCGCTTCTGTTCCAGCTTCATGACCAGTCCCAGTCCTACTCCGAGATCCTTTCAAAGTTATATTCGGATCACCGTAATGGGTCTCAAGAACCCAGTGACGCCGCACTTGCCAGATGCCTAAATGATATTTTTCTATGTGCTGCACATCCCCCAATTTACATTATTGTGGACGCTCTTGACGAATGGCCGAAAGCCTATGGCACACCATCTCCCCGGGGAAAGGTCCTGAAGCTTGTGGAGGAGCTTGTCGGTTTAAATCTTCCAAAGCTACATATATTCGTCACTTCTCGCCCTGAAACCGACATCCAAAATGTCCTGAATCGCTCGAAGTCCCATTTTATTTCCCTCCACGAAGAGGAGGGACAGAGGGAAGACATCGAAGCATACATCAGATCTGTCGTTAACTCGGACCTCGTCATGGGAACATGGGGAGAGGAGGAGAAGACACTAGTCACCAGAACACTTTCACAAAAGGGCGATAGAATGTAAGGCATAGGTGCTACAAAACTGCACTGTGACTCACACATGTCATGCAGGTTCAAATGGGTCTCATGTCAATTCGAATCTCTTCGCCGCTGCCCTCCGGGGCGTATTCGGCTTGCTCTGGAAAAATTGCCGGTCACCCTCGATGGAACGTATGAGCGTTCCTTGCAAGATATTGATGAGGAGATCTGGGACTATGCCCACCGGCTGTTCCAGTGTATGGCGGTGGCGTCCCGTCCGTTTTATGTTGAAGAGCTTGCGGAGTTTCTGGCTTTCGACTTCGAGGTCGGACAAATTCCCAAGCTTGTCGAGGATCACCACCGGAAAGACCTAATGCAGGCTGTGCTATCCACGTGCTCTAGTCTGATCACCGTTGTCCAGGGATATAGCGATGACCGGGAATATGAAGAGGACCAGGAAAATAGCGATGACCAAGAGAATCGCGATTACCAGATACGTCACTGGTTTGGCCCTACGCATTCGAAACTGGTTCAGTTCTCGCATTTTTCAGTGAAAGAGTTCTTAATTTCGGGCCGCCTCGCAGCTGCGCAAATGCCTACCATCCGCCGTTACAACATTCTTACCACACCTGCTCACACCATGGTTGCGAAAGCCTGCTTCGACACCCTGTTGCACCTAGATGAAAAGGTCACCAATGATAGCCTCAAGAAGCTCCCTCTTGCCGAGTATGCAGCGGTACACTGGGTGGACCATGCCCTGTTTGAAAACGTGTCAGTGACAGTACAAGAAGGCATGAAACGTTTTTTTGACCCAACAACCCGACACTTTGGGGCCTGGAAAAATCTTAATTTGTACCCATTCCAGGAAATAGAACTCCCATTGCATCTCGCGGCACTCTACGGCCTACGTGACATCGCAGAGTTCCTCATTGTCCAACGTGCACAAAACGTAAACGCTCGGCAGTCTAACCACCACACTCCATTATCTATAGCTTCTGAAATGGGCAATGGGACGATTACGCGATTTCTTCTCCAGCACGGGGCCGATACAAATCCACGTGACAACAGCTCCTGCATTCCACTAAATTTAGCGTCACAACGAGGACACCTGGAAGTTGTTCAGATCCTTGTTTCCCATGGTGCGGATTTGAACTCTCAAGACGACACAGGATCGACACCACTACATTCTGTGTCGGTCTGTAATCATTGGGAAGTAGCCAGGGCTCTTCTTGAGTACGGCGCAGATGCTAGTGTGCATGACAAGAACAACCAGATGCCGCTACACCTTGCATCAAAAAGCGGATACCTGAAAGTTGCTCAGCTCCTTCTTGATCATGGTGCAGATGCAAATGCCCTGGATAGCAATGCACAAACTGCCTTACACCTGGTATTCGAAGATCCTACGTACGCTTTATGGTATTCTCGATTTCAGTTTAGGTAATGCTATAAATCCTTTAGGTCATCATCTACTTTGGAGAAAGAAGAGCGCCCAAATCTCGCTAAAGTCCTTATTGAGCGCGGTGCAAATACAAATTCACAAGACATGAATAACTGGACGCCATTGCACCTTGCATCGAAATTTGGATACCTAGACACTGCTCGACTTCTTCTCGATCATGGCGCAGATGTGAATGCCTTGGATAACAATAGCGTGACCCCATTCCATCTGGCTTCGCAATATGGACACCTGGAAATTGTCCAGCTTCTTCTTCTTCATGGTGCAAATCAGGATTGCCGAGATGAGAATGCCCAGACTGCCTTACACCTGGTGTTTGAAGAACCTGGGTATGCTTTATGTTATTCTTGATTTCAGTTTAGGTAATGCTATAAATCCTTTTAGGTCGGTCTTGAAGGAAAAGGAGCATTCAGATCTTGCTAAATTCCTTATTGAGTGTGGTGCAAATGTAAATTCACAAGACACATACAACTGGATGCCATTACACTTTGCATCGGGATTTGGATACCTAGATGGTGCTCGACTTCTTCTCGATCGTGGCGCAGATGCGAATGCCCTGGGTAACAATCACGTGTCCCCATTGCATCTGGCTTCGCAGTACGGACACCTGGAAATTGTCCAGCTTCTTCTAGATCGCGGCGCAGATGTCAACGCCTGTGACAAGAATGACCACACCCCACTACATTTGGCGTCGGGAGGAGGACATCCAGAAGTTGCTCGACTTCTACTGGATTGTGGTGCAGATCAGAATGCTTGCGATAACAATGGGGACACTCCACTACATTTCGCATCTAGAAGAGGTCTTCCGGAGGTTCCTCGGCTCCTTCTGGATCGCGGCACGGATGACAGTTCCCGCAACAAAGATGGCAACGCCCCACTGCATTTGGCATCGATCGGAGGTCATCTGGAAGTTGCTCGGTTCCTTCTGGATCGCGGCACAGATCAGAATGCTCGCAACAAGAATGACATCACAGCACTACATTTGGCATCGGCAAGGGGTCATCTGGAAGTTGCGAGGCTCCTTCTGGATCGCGGCGTGGATCTAAATCCCCGCGAAAAGAATGGTGACACTCCACTACATTTAGCGTTGAAAGGAGGACATGCGCAAGTGGCTTGGCTCCTCCTGGGTCATGGCGCAGATGAGAATGCCCGCGACAAGAATGGCGATACTCCACTACGTTTGGTATTGCGAAAACATATGGAGGAAGACAAGCAGACTCGGACTCATTTACTCACGTAAGTTTCTCACTGGCACGGGTGTTCAATTTTTGTGCAGAGACTCACTCCGGAACAGCGATAATAACACTCCATCATATGTTGGACAGGGACCGATATTCGCCATGACAGACGCGTTGGACGAAAGTCCGAATGTCTCTGGCATTCCAACTTCACGCGAAGAAGTGCTCGAACTTGTGGAGGAGGGCGAACGCGACAAGCCCCCATTGCACGTGGCATCACAAAAAGGAGATTCGAGGGTTGCTAGGCTCCTTCTCGACCGTGGCGTAGGTGTGGATGCCCGGGACAATGATAGCATGACTCCTCTGCATTGGGCTGTACAAGAAGGACGGCTAAAAGTTACTCAGCTCCTTCTTGAACGTCATGCGGATGCCAATGCTCGGGACAACAGGAACTGGCCCCCCTTGCATGTGGCTTTGCTCTCCAGATGTCTTGCGATTACTGAAATTCTCCTCGACCGTGGCGCAGATATAAACGCTACGGACAGCTATAACTGGACTGCGTTGTATAAAGCATCCGCAGAGGGGCATGCGGATGTTGTTCAAGTCCTTCTCGACCGCGGCGCATACACTAATGTCAGGGACGATAATGGCTGCACTCCGTTGCATCTGGCGTCGCAAGAAGGACATTTTAACGTTGCTCGCGTCCTTCTTGAGCATCAAGCGGAACCCAATAGCTTCGACGAGAGTCACCGGAGTCCCTTGCATTGGGCGTCACAAGGAGGACTCAAGGAAGCTGTCCAGATCCTATTGACGTATGGCGCGGACAAGAATACCGTAGATGAAGAAAATCAGACCCCGTTGCACCTAGCGTCACGATACGGACGTCTGGAAGTTGTTCAGGTCCTTCTCAAGGATGAAACAGGTGTAAATTCCAAGGACAAAAACCAACAGACCCCATTGCATTTGGTGTCACGAGAAGAACGACTTCAGGCTCCACTTCATGGGGCGTTTCCATGTATGCATTTGGAAGTTGCTCAGCTCCTTCTGGACAAGGGTGCCGAGGTCAATGCATCGGACGATGACGCCCGGACTCCATTGCACTCAGCTTCGCAAGAGGGTTGCTTGAATATAGTTCGGCTGCTCATCAAGCATGGTGGGGATGTAAATTCCCAGGACAATGATAACCGGACTCCTCTGCACCTTGCGTCAGGGGAAGGACATCTAGATGTCATTCGCTTCCTTCTCGAGAAAGAGGCAGATGTGAACTGCCGAGACAAGGGTAACGGCTGGACTCCACTGCACATAGCAGCGGAAGAAGGAGATCTGGAAGTTGTTCGGGTCCTCCTTAAGCACGATGCGGATGCAAATGCTCTGGACAACCACAACTGGAATGCATTGCACGTGGCATCGCAGGGAGGACATCCAGAACTTGAGGAGTTGTTGCTTAAATATACCACTTTGCGTGCGACGTGAGGGTACACAGGTGAGTTTGGGCGGAAATCGGGAGATTGAGAAAGCTAAAAAGACGGTGTGTAGGTTCACAAGCACGAGGAGCGAGAGGAAAATGAGCATAAAGAACTTATGTTGGATTGACTCATAATTGTGACTGCCTTAGCCTGACCTTTATCTACCACAGGACAGATCTGTGATACATTCTAGCATGAAGAGTTATGCTGAATCATGTATATACAAGCTAGAAATGCGAAAGAGAAAGCAGACGCTAAAGATGATCGGGGGATCACCGATGTGTGGGATCATGTGGTCTGAGATCACGTAATCTAGTATGAGGACATTCTTCCAGCGGCAAGGTTTTTTCAAAGACATCGAAGTCCTAGCTACTGTCAGTTTGGCTCGTAGGGCGTAAGGCTTGAAGCTTGCAAGTCTATGTGAGGTGGGTGGAGACTCCTAGATGTACATTGGGCGTTATCGATGACAAGTGCGCAGACTGATACCCTACTCCAGTATGAGCGCTCGTAGAATGCTGTTCCCGTCACACAATACACGTGTTTTGGGTGACATAGACCCCTCCAATTCTCACGTACCCAAAGTCTGATGCACTCACCACACGAGGTTTACCAGAAAGAACTCAAGGCGAAGTACAAACCTTACGGCTGGGCGTTATGGGAGCCAGACCGTGAAAATCCCAACAATCACGTATCGGTCGGCGATATTGGCTTCATATCCGACGGCAGATTCGTTCGCCTGTTCAACATACGGCTGAAAAGAGATGACCCTAAACAATATGGTCATGGTGTACCAGAGGATTACTACCCTATTGAGCCAGCTCTATTCATAAAAAGATGGTTGCAAAGCGGAGACTATCACTCAAAATCTGTGAGGATGACCCAGGAGGACGGGTAAGTGATACGGGCTTTCAATATTCCAATACCCATTCTTGATTCGTCTCCTAGTATGAGAGTCTATGAGTCCAAGGGGAAGCCCGGAGCAATATTGCACCTTCCAAATGAAGCCTACTTTGAAGATTTTATTGGGTCAGCTTCGTCGAGGATCCAGGGATACCTGGGTCAAAATGCTAAGAAGTTCTTTGACTTTGCGAAGAACTTTGCGAAGAATCATTTCCCCGACACCGATATAAAGGACATCATTCTCGTCACAGGATATAGTGTGGTAACCTCGTGGGCCGCAGCTGTATTTTTGGACAAAAATGTCGGAGCAAAGCTGGCTTCCCAAGAACTCCCCAAAGGTCAGGTGGATTTAAAATGGCGAGTCGAGGACAAAATCTGTAAACATGTGAAGCACCATACCAGTATTCCAAATCCAGTCCGTTGTCTTGTGGCACGTAAACCTGACAAGTACTGATCCCTCTTTTTATTCAAGGATGAGAATCACTCCGTCGATCACTACATATATATCAGAGGCTTTCAAGTAGTAAAGCCCGGGAGCATCCAGTCGTTCGGGGTACCCCCTTCACGATGTCTTAATGACCCGCCAGGCCTGAGATATAGGTAACTTCGGGCAAGGGTGAAGGCGAAGAAAGTAAACGAGGGGCATGAGTGAAATCTAGGGCAACTATGGTGGGGCTAAGGCAACTAAGGGCGCGCTAGGGCAGTCGTATTTCTCCCTCCTTCATCGGATAGCATGTTTTCAAATACACTTCATTTTACGGGTAGTCAATGTAAACAGTAACGGGAGCCGGGAGTGAGATAGTTAAGCCGCGACACTCCACATACTTTTGTAGTCTCTGTCATTGGACACTAGTGAAGTGAGCCTGAGATCGGTAGTTATGGCCAAGGTCCTTCGAGGCTTGCCCTTCTCTGACAGTAGAAATTGTCGACAGCATGATCCTATGTCAATCCAAGAGCGTAAAGTAGCATGTGCAGAACGTACCAAAGAACATATCTTCTCCGTCGAGTTCTTGCATCAGGCACACGGACGAGAAACAGCGGTAGCAAGCAATTGTGCTAAGGATGAAGTCTTCCTTGGTTTGTTTAGCGCGGTGGTCTTCCCATATAATAAGGATAATAAAGATGCCACTGCTAGGAACATGGTCATGAACACTGATCAATGAGAGAAAATTTGCGTGCATACCTGGAGAGGCGCTAGTTTAGATTCAGGACAAGGCACAGAATGAATCCGCGCTCTCATAGCCATCTTTCTCTGCCAATTGAAGAGGCTGGAGGTAGTCGATGATTCATTTAAAGAGGGTGTCACAGAGGCGGGGACACTGGACAGTGCGTACCGGGTTCTCTTTCGGTTCACGTGCGAGAAAAGTCATGATGTCACGCGTGGCATGGAGACGGGCTAATCTCAAATGGGTAAAGTCCGCTTTGTGCCCAGCTACAGCGTCTCAACCCACATGTTCCTTTACCCGTCTCAGCTTTAAGCACTCCCAAAGTCATTAATTTTTATTTTTATTTTGTTATCGGTCCAGTACATTTATGGCGAGGGTTTGTGAAGTACTCGAAGCCCGTCAAGCCCAAGCAAAGACAATAAATAGTGGCTCCAGTGGTATTGTCGAGGACCCCTGGAATACAGATGTCTCCAATTTCCTTTGTCTGCTGTCCCAAATGGCAAGGCAATCACTGGCACCCTCAAGTTGGGTCTGCGAAGCCTGAGATATGTGCTTCTGTTTCCATATTGGTGTATAGATGCATGCGTACAAGGGTAGGTCCTTTCATGTCCTTGGTTCGGGTACTTGTCGATGCTAGTTATGTATGATACCCCTTCTTTCTCCCTCTAGATCTACTGCTATTACCCTTCAACTCTCTTAGAAAGAGCCGACTGACACCTCCCTCTCGACTATCGAGTATTGATATGGATAATATTGGCTCTACGCTGCCATCTCGTCCTCAGCCACTTCCTGATTCTTCCCTTAAAGAGTACGAACGCAGGACGAGGGAAGACTTCGATATAGACTCATACATGAGCCGATGAGATGTGAGTCTGTCGAATACGCCCTAGAGTTTCTTTAACGAGTAGCGCTTGAATTTCGATTACGCATCGGCAAGGTGATCATAGTATCGCTCAGCCATATACGTTGTCATATTAATGACATGTATCGCAAACTTCGAAGCATTCGGCCACCTGTTTAAGTCCATTGCAAGCTTCCTCCGACGCCTTGATTGTTATACCAGGATCCCTCCTACACCAGGCGTGATAGAGATATTCATGGAAACCTTGGTCGGGCTATTCTCCACCCTTTCCCTTGTGACCAGGCAGTATGACCAAGGGCTACTAAGTGAATTTTTCTCATCAAGGCATTTTTAGATTCAACGCGGCGCAGAGGCAATCGGAAAGAAGCTTTTAAGAAGAAATGACTCTGAGGTTGAGGTGTTGCTGCGAAGGGTAGAGAGACTCAGCCAGGACGTGGCTTGGGGGGTCATTGGACAGACCTTTAATGGCTTCCACCGCAGTTTTTGGAACAGTTGAGGAATTTCTCCTCGATTCGTCGCTGAATTCGTGTCTGTCTCACAGGTGACGACCAGATGCGGCGAGACCTTCAAAGTCGGCTCTGCCCGTCAGACCCGTGGAAAAACCACAACATCGCGTGCGGTGCTCACCATTGCCGGACCGCGACATGGTTCATCTGAGGCGACACATTCTCGGAATAGAAGTCATCCGGTTCTCTCTTGTGGATTTGTGGCGAACGTGTCCCCCTTACTATTAAACCCTACATTTGAGTTGAAAGCCTCTTTTTTCTTAGCCGGGGCTGGGAGGACCACACTTTGGTACGTTACTTTCCTAGTATCTTACGATTGAACTCATATCATTGTCAAGTTCGACGATCATCGATGCTCTCGACGACATGCGCAAGTCTGGACCAGCCTCTATGGCGTTCTTTTATTGCGATTTCAGACGACCAAAGGGAGGGTCCTCGGGGCTTGTTGTCCTCACTTCTGTTCCAGCTTTGCGGCCAGTCCAACTCCGACTCCGAGATTATTTTCAAGTTCTATTCGAAGCACCGCGATGGCTTGCAAGTTCCTAGTGCCGCTGCACTTACGCAGTGTCTAAAGGATATGTTCCTACGTGCTGGACACCCCCGAACCTACAGTATTATAGACGCTCTCAACCAGTGTTCGAATGCCTACGGCATGTCATTCCCGTAGAAGGGTCCTAGTGCTCTTGGAAGAACTTGTCAAATTGGACCTTCCAAATCTACGCATATGGGCCACTGCTCGCCCCGATACCGACATCGAAGCTGTCCTTAATCTATTGAACTCCCATCACGTCTCCCTCCACGATGAACGAGAACAAAGGAAAACGTCCTTCGAGCACATCGAATCTGTCATTTTCTCGGACTCGGGAATTGAAAGATGGGGTTGAAGACAAGGGGCTAGTCATTGGAAAGCTCTCGCTAAAGGCTAATGGAATGTTAGCATTGGTACCATAAAAATACATGGCGTCCGCTCACACGTGTCATGTAGGTTCCGATGGGCCGGTTGCCAGCTCAAAGCGGTCCGCTACTACCTCCCTAGAAGTATCCGGCATGTGCTGGATGAGTTCCCCCAAACCCTCGCAGAGACATGAGCGCTCCTTACGAGATATTCATTGGAAGTATGCGCAGTCTCTTCCAATTCGTCGCAGTGGCTTCCCGCCCGCTTCGTGTTGAAGAGCTAGCAGACCTTCTGGCGTTTGACTTCGAGGTGAGACCAGTTCCGGTATGGGTGGCCTCTGTCTGCACACACAAGTCACAGGCATTCTGATGCTTTCAAGCGCCATACGTTCTCCCCTTTCCAATTGACGGCCAGGTGCGGCAGAGGACATGTTGATTTTGGAACACACTCTCAATTTCCGGTCTCTGTAAACTACCCACATATTCCCTCAGCAACTCATCGACCGCCCATTGGTGGCAGCCCATTAACAGCGTATAAGGCATGACATGAACTCGTCTATTTTTTTCTGTCCTTGGTATAGTCCCCTTATGTTACTCACCGCACAGGTTTCTTGTTACAATAAGATTCCTTTCTCACTACGTTCTATGATCTCAAGGTAGCGAGAAAAAAAGTTCCATCTGCAAGTAGCTGACAATTCGAATTTGAAATTTGAGAGCCTACATGGCAGCTGCAGAGTTCCGTCGGAACTGGCCGCGCCGTCATGCGCTCAGGCATATCTTGCCTCTCGTAGTGGTACTTTACGGTGCCATCCACCATATCGCATCGCTACTTATCCGTAAGATCATGGCCCATTTTTTGCGCCCTCTGAGCTCGATATCAACAAAACAACCCGTAGCGTCAGCCCCTCCCGTCCCCGCACCTGTCGCACAGCCAGTGCGTAGAAGAAGGTTTCTTCCAGAGCCCCGGCTGGATGTTCGATGTGATCAAAATGGGGCGCGCATAACTTGATGGGTCGACCACAACACCCGCAGCAACACTTTGACTGGCCCATCTGCTCAAACACGAGCAACGTGATCGTGCGCGGGGAAAGTACTTTCACCCCCACCGTTGCATAGACGGGTGTTACTGTGTAACCCTGTTCTGCCACCGCTTCCCAGACTCCTTCTCCCACATATTACTGTAGGCCACCAGAGGAGGTTCTCACTCAAAGAACAATGTGGGTGTACCTAAGCTGACGACGGCCATACATGTTGCCTACCCCTCGGTCTGGAAGAGGGTCGCAGTCCGATGGCCGCTCGTAGGTTACTTGGTCGACCACGATGGAGTAGGGATTAGGGACAGCGGGGGCGGAATGACAGGCGTACCGGACACACCCGACGCTGAGATAAGCACGGACAACGCGGTTTCATCCCTAACCACTACATCCTCGGGGCAGCGCCCAGCCCTCCAACGACGACACCCTCACAACAACATGAAATGATCCATGGCGGACCTCGGCATTTGCATCCGCGGCGATGATTACTACACTGGTGAACATATATATCTCTCGCCACCACTGGCACGGCACCGAACGGGAGATGCAGATGACCTCTATATGGTGGATTTACTTGTATAGGCTTATACTCCAAGTATGTTGTTGATGATCATCTGTCTGCCCGATTGGTTTCACCGCTGTACATGATTGAGCCAGCAATTCCGGTCGTAGCGTTCCCCATAGCTTTGTTCTTCCCTCAGGTTCAGCCTCAATTCCCATTTCGTTGCGCGCGACTGGAGCTCTCTCCAACCAGCTCCCTACCAAGTTTCAGCGTTCCTTTCACACGATATTTCCGCCCGCCGGATCTGAGTCAGGAAAGGCTGTTCATAAGTCATAACATTGTCATAGAATTTAATCGGCTTCGTCTCCTTCCTAGACAAAAGACGCTACTCAGGTCACTGATTCATCGCAGCCATCGTTCCCGATACGGCAGATAGGTTTTCATTGTGTATTTGCACAACAGTCAATACAGTTCTTGACGCATTCGGTTCCGTCATGTTTGAGCGGGAGCCCCTTCGATTTATTGATCATATAGCTTACTTATACTTTTTCCCTAATGTAATGACGTACAGCAACTTAGTATAACTTTTCACATGCACGATTTCTGGACACCCAAGGCTGTGCGTGAAAGCATTTGCCAAGAATGTTTTCATTAATCAAGAACGAAGAGTTGGGGGATCAAAAACCTGCAGTTTGCAAGTCCGCCCGGGAATACCCGGGCGTGGGCGATTCGACGATCAATGTCGTCTGGCTCTCGCCCTATAATCGTTCGATGCCCCAACGTGGTCGAACCAACAGCTTGGAGGGTGGTGTTGCGGAGAGTGCGAGTACAAGTATGTTAGACCCTCCTAATTGACTTTATCTCTCACGTTCATCTTGGTCACCGTGTACAGGACCTACAGGTCGCAATGGCGATGACAGTCAGACTGCACAAAATACACAAAATGAAACGCCGCAGGAACACTTTTCTGATGGCTCAGGACCCATATTCAACATGTATGTGAAGATGGCAAAGGAAGAAGACAATAAACTAGCCCATAGCTGGCAAAAGGATGCTGACGGGATACTTATTTTCGTGAGCATTCAGATTAGTTTCCATTCCTACTTCACAGTTCCCACAACATTGTAGACTGGTTTGTTTTCTGCCGCTGTCGCGGTGCTGGTTGCGGTCTCCATCCTGGACCTCAAGCCAGATGCGCATGAGACCTCCAATTTCTATCTCAAGAACATTTATCAGCTTCTTGCCGACCCCAACATATCTCGCGCATCAATCCTTGCAGAACCACCCCCCTTCTCTCCACCAGGACATGCTATTTTGGTCAACTCACTTTGGCTCTTGAGCTTAGCAATCAGCCTTCAATGTGCACTGCTGGCGACCTTGTTACAGCAGTGGGCGCGCCGATACGTCACAAATACTCAACCGCCACATTACAGCCCACACAAGCAAGCGCGGGTCCGTGCGTTCTTTGCCGATGGGATCGAGAAGCTGCACCTTCCTAAGGCCGTTGAAGCTTTGCCTACCTTGCTACACCTTTCCCTTTTTCTATTCTTCTCCGGTCTGCTCGTTTTCTTGTTGAACATCAACCGCTCCGTCTTCCATGTCGTGGTTGGTTGGGTGGGGCTTTCGGCAGGGGTATACGGATGTGTCACGTTGATGCCCATCTTCCGTCGCGACAGTCCCTACTATGCACCCCTTTCGTCGTCAGTCTGGTATCTTTGTACCAGCGTTTCATACGGAATCTTCCGTATTCTCACCTCCATCACAGTTTCTTACGACACTTACTTTGAGGATGCAACCTGGAGGCACTTTAGGGAGCTTGTGGAAGCGTACCGCAAGCAGCTCTCGCAAGGTATGGTGAAGACAGCACAAGAAGCCGCTTCGGAATTGTCGGAGAAACTCGATGGTGGAGTAATAAGTTGGCTATTTGATGCCCTGGAAGAAGACCACGAGTTGGAACAGTTTTTCAAGGGCATCCCGGGCTTCAGTAGCTCAGTGGTCACCGATCCCAAACAAGTCATGGCCAAACTGGGCAATCCCAAGTTGGCAGCGGCTTTAGCTTCGTTCTTGAATCATACTTGGTCATCCAGCTCACTCTCTGAGAAGTTCGAAGAAAGGCGGCTTAATATCTGCATGCAGGCCATCAATGCACTGGACCATCAAAAACATCTGCCTTTGGACTTCCTATCCGAGCTTTGCAAGCAGAGCACGGATGGAGCGTTCTTGCAGTCCATTCAATTGGGGCACTTACTGAGAAGCTGGACACATAGTACCGATCCCCAGACTGTTTCATGTACCAAGGGGATAATTGCTGGTATCATCGCAAGTGTGCCGAATCGCGATTCTCAGTGGAAGGCTCTCGTTATGGACCAATTGAGCATACCAGAAAGTTACCTCGCACATGGTGACAGCGCGTTACTTGCCAACTGGATCCACATCACTGGTCAGTGGTATCGTTCTCATCGGCTTTGGTGGTGGTCTCCCACACTGGAGCTCATTCAACCAACCATTTCGAAATTTGATGTTCAAGGTTGTCATCCTGCACTACAGTCCGAGTTCTGTACCTTGTGGAACGATATCACCCAGGAAGCATGCAAGGATGAAGCTCGTCAAATCCATTCCCATATTCTCAAACCCATTCGCCATATTTACATCGCTTTACACAAAGGCACTGGTGCTTCCCCGACCGCCTTCAATGCTTCTACGAACGAGGATAACCCCGTCCTCGAATTGTCATCCTCGTACCCACTATGCAACATCCCAAGCCACAAGAATACGGTGGTCGCCGACGCAACAAGCGGGACCACACATGCTACCTCAATCATCGCTTCTTCCCACTATTCTTTACCAGTTAATGTTGAAAACCGTACTGATTCTTCGCCCAACTTCGCGACTACTGCCACAACACAAGGTACCCCCGATACCTCCACCATCTCACCCCCGGCCAAGTCAGAGCCTCACCCTCGTCCCGCCGCCCGGGTAGCTTTGCCATCCGTCACTCGATCCTCTCCCCTCCCGTCCGGTAGTACCGTAGCCCAGCAACGGAACTCGGATCTTGGTCCTCTCCCTCCTTCCACGGGTTAACTCTGTCAATGGTGTATCACCTGACAACGCCATCGGGTATTTTGCTATTTTTTTTGTGTCTTTGAGAAGTGTATCAAGGCTCGGTTTACTGATGATAGCGAAGACAAATGTAAATCTAGCTCGAGATGTGATTACGTAGTCATGTTCGTGGCATATATGAACTCAGGCTGAACCTCTCACTAACTCGTCTACTCTTTTCTGTGCTCGGCGTAGTCATTTTATATTACTCGCCGTACAGGTTTCTTGTTAAAATAAAACTCCTTGCTCACTACGTTCTATGATCTCAAGGTAGCGAGAAAAAAAACGTTCAAGCTGCGCTTGAAACTCGAATTTGAAATTTGAGAGCCAGAGTTCCGTTGGAAACTCCGTGACCTTGCCTCTCGTAGTGGCAGTTTACAGTGCCATCCACCATATCGCATCGCCACTTGCACTACTTCATTGTCCATCCATAAGATCACGGCCCCTTTTGTACGTCTCTGAGCTCGATATCAACAAAACAACCCGTAGCGTCAGCCCCTCCGTTCCGGCACCTGTCGCACAGCTCGTGCGTAGAAGAAGGTTTCTTCCAGAGTCCCGGCTGGAAGGTTCGATGTGATCAAAATGGGGCGCGCATAACTTGATGGATCGACCACAACACCCGCAGCACCACTTTGACTCGCCCATGCGCCCAAACGCGAGCAACGTGATCGTGCGCGGGGAAAATGCCTTCTGTCATCCACCGTTGCGGAAACGGGTACTCCCGTGTAACCCTGTTCCTGCCACCACTTCCCAGACTCCTTCTCCCACATATTACTGTAGGCCACCAGAGGAGATTCTCACTCAAAATATTGGGATGTACCTAAGCTGACGACGGCCATATATGTTGCCTACCCCTCGGTCGGGAAGAGAGTCGCAGTTTGATGTTCTTGGTCGATCACGACGACACCCTCACAATAACATGAAATGACCCACGACGGACCTCGGCATTTGCATCCGCGGCGACGACTACTACATCCCTCTCTCGCTACCACTGGCACGGCACCGATGGGAAATGCAGATGGCCTCTATATGGTGGACAGGCTCATACACCAAGTATGTTCATATGTCTGCCCGATTGGTTTCACCGCTGTACATGATTGAGCCAGCAGTTCCGGTCGTAGCGTTCCCCATAGCTTTGTTCTTCCCTCAGGTTCAGCCCCAAATCACCTTTCGGTACGCACAACGTAGGCGTGCATTCTCATGCGACTGTTGCACGCGACTGGCTCTCTCTCCAACCAGCCCCCTACCAAAGTTTCAGCTTTCACACGATATTTCCGCCCGTTGGATCTGAGTCACGAAAGGCTGTTCATAAGTCATAACGTTATCACTCCTTGTCATAGCATTTAATTGGCTTTGTCTCCTTCCCAGACAAAAGGCGCAACTCAGGCCACTGATTCATCGCAGCCACTATTCCCGATACCGCAGATAGGTTTTCATCGTGTATTTGCACCAACAGTTCTTGACCCATTCGGTTCCGTCATGTTTGAGCGGGTGCCCCTTCGATTTATTGATCATGTGGCTTTAATTATACCATTTCCCCAATATAATGATGTACAGCAATGCTTGATATTCCTTTTCACGTGCACGATTTCTGGGCACCTGAAGGCTGGTCCCTGCAGCTTGCAACTGGGGAGGACACGTCGATGATGGGCGTCTGTTTTCCATATCAGTATGAAGGTCCGTGCGTCGGTATCTGGTTTGGGCGCTTATCACTGCACTTCCTTTGAGGTTATCTCTAACTCGTTGCTGTTCAACTGATCATTTTAAGAGTCGATCAACACCGCACTCCAGGTTATAGTTCTTCGACTCTTAATATGAGCAGCACTGCTCCTTCCGGCTCTTCCCTGATATCTCCTACATTTTTTCAGACACTTCTCAATTCTGCCTTACAGGAGAAAAATCTCAGGGTGGATGAAGCGAGCGATCGACTCATACGTGAGCTGATTGGATGCCGTTCTGTCGAGGATGCCGTGGCCCTTTTTCAACAGCGAACTGATGAGTTTCGAAGGCGCGTCGGCAAGGTAATGATGTTATCGCTCAATCGTATACTTCATCTTTATGATATGCGCTTAGGTTCGTCAGGCGATCATAGACACCGAAGCATTTGACCACTTGTTCAACTTCATCAAAAGGTTCCTCCAGCGCCTTCATGTCTATGCCACGATCCCTCCTACAACAGCGGTGACAGAGATACTCGTGAAAATCTTGGTTGAATTGTTCTCTGCCTTTTCACTGGTGACCAAACAAGCTCAACAAGGACTATTAAGTGAGTCTCGTCATCAACATAGTTCTAGATTTAACATGGCGCAGAGGCGATTGGAAAGAAGCTTTTAGGCAAGAATGAGATCAAGGCGGCGCTGCAGAGAGCAGAAACACTTGCCCAGGACGTGGCTTGGGGGGCCATCGCGCAGACCCTCGAGGTCGTCCATGGCAGTGTTCAGAGTACGAGGAACGGTGAAGAAGTCCTACTCGATTGGTCACTCAACTCGTGCTAAATGTGTTCGTTTAGACAGCAGGCAGGTTCTGGGTACGTTTTCTGGAACAAGTCGCGAGCGTTACATATAACTAAGTGCCAGAAAAAATGAATGAAATGAGGAGTCAAGGGGATAAGAAACAGCGTCAGCTATCCCCCAATCCTGTACTTCTGCGCAGGAGCATTGACTGTCTTCATAGATGACCAGACGCGGAAAAACATTCAACGATGGCTCTCTCCCCCAGATCTAGGGAGAAATGTGTACGGTGCCCATAACGAAACCGCAAGATGGTTTATCCAGGGCAAGGCTTACGCCGAATGGAAGTCGGTCGGTTCCTTTTTATGGGTTCATGGAAAACGTTTGTTTTTTTTTGTCCTTCCACCTTTCCAGGGACTAACGACCGGAATTCGTAGCGGGGTCGGGGAAGAGCACCCTCTGGTATGTTGAAATCTCGATATTGCTGCAGTAGAGCTAAGTCATTGCCTAGTTCCGCAATTATCCAAGACATCAAACGAGCAGCTGGATCAGCTATGCTGGCCTTTTTTTATTTTGATCACATGGACGACGAAAGGAAGGACTCCCGGGGCGTACTGACCTCATTCCTCATCCAGCTTTGTGAACAGTCCGACGTCTCCCAAAATATTCTTTCCCATTTCTATTCGCAACACCGCGACTCTTTCCAGGGTCCCAGCGACGATGCACTTGTACAATGTCTAATGGACATGTTGGCATCTCCCGGACAAGTCCCAACTTACATTATTGTGGATGGTCTAGACGAGTGTTCGGACACTTCCGGCAGGCCATCCCCGCGCGAGAGGGTCCTTGTGCTTGTCGAGAAGTTTGCCGGTTTAAACCTTCCAAACCTCCGTGTGTGCATTGCCAGTCGCCCCACACCCGACATTCAGGCTGTACTCCATCCTTTGACGTCCCATTCCATTTCCCTTCACGATGAAGGAGGACAAGACCAGGAGATCCGTAACTATATCACATCCGTCGTTTATTCGGATCCGAAGATGCAAAGATGGAAAGCTGGGGATAAGGAGCTGGTCATCGATGAGCTCTCGCGCAAAGCTGATGGAACGTAAGGCATTGGTACTGTAATTTCACATGACAACCGCTAACGCTTTTAACATAGGTTTCGGTGGGTTGATTGCCAGCTTGAAGTGGTTCGCTACTGTCTCCCAGGAAGTATACGGCGTGCTCTGGATGAATTCCCCGAAACCCTGGTTGAGACATATGAGCACTCCTTACGAGAGATCCGCGACGAAAATTGGAAATATGCATACCGCCTCTTCCAATTCGTTGTGGTGGCTTCTTGCCAGCTTCGTGTTGAAGAGTTGGCAGACCTTCTAGCGCTTGACTTCGACGCAGGACCGATTCCCACGTTTCGGCCAGATTGGCGCCCGGAAGATCCGGTCAACTCCGTACTTTCGACTTGCTCAACTTTGCTTTCTCTTGTCAAAGTTGATGGTTTCTCTTTCATCCAATTTTCCCACTTTTCGGTAAAAACATTTCTAACGTCGGAGCACCCTTATGGCACACGTGACAATACTTCCCGCCGTTATCGCATTCTCATGGAGCCCGCCCACGCTATGGTCGCGCAGGCCTGTTTGGGGATCTTACTTCATCTGGACGCCAAACCCAGCGGTGATACATTCCCTCTCCTTGACTATGCCGCCCGCAATTTGATGGACCATGCGCAGTTCGGAAACGTGTCAACAATTATACAAGAAGGCTTAAAACTTCTCTTTGACCCAACCAAACCACATTTTTCAATCTGGATGTCGATACACGATCCAGATGAGCACCCATCATGGTACCTGCACCCAGAAAGTCCATCGCAAGGCAGAGGAAACCCTCTGCACTATGCGGCCCTTTATGGTTTCAGTGACTTGGCCAACTTTCTGGTCCTCGAACGCGCACAGGACATCAATGCTCGAAGGCCCTCCGATAACTGCACTCCATTATTCATGTCTTCTAAAAAGGGACATCCCGATGTCACACGACTCCTCCTTTGGCTTCGTGCGGAGCCGAATGTCCACGACAAGCACGGCCTCACCCCACTACATTTGGCGTCGGGAGGAGGTCACCTGAAAGTTGCCTGGCTTCTTCTGGAATGTGGCGCAGATGCGAATGCCCGCGACAAGAACGGCCACACTCCACTACATCTGGCGTCGGGTGGGGACCATCTGCAAGTTGCTTGGCTCCTTCTGGATCGCGCTGCAGATGCGAATTCCCGCAACAAGAATGGCGATACTCCACTACATTTGGTGTCGGAAGAAGGACATCCAGAACTTGCCTGGCTCCTTCTAGATCGTGGCGCAGATGAGAATGTTCGCAACAAGAACGGCGACACTCCACTACATTTGGCGGCGAGAGGAGGACATCTGGGAGTTGTTCAACGTCTTCTTAGTTATGACCTAGATGCGAACTCCCCAGGTAATAATGGCTCGACACCATTGCATCTAGCATCACAAAGCGGAGATGTAAAAATTGTCCAGCTCTTTCTCGGTCGCGGCTCAAAACCAAATCCCAGAGACAAGGATGGCATGACTCCTTTGCATTTTGCGTCGCAAAGTGGATATCTGGGCGTCACTCAACTCCTTCTCGATTTCGGTGCAGATGTAGATGCCCGTGGAAAAGACAACCGGACTTCTCTACATTTATCAACACAAGGTGGAGATGAAGGAGATTTGTAAGTTTCATACGTCATACTCTAATTTGGTGTAGAGGCTCACCCCGGAACAGCGATAATAACACGCGGTCGCTTTCGAAGCCGAGACGGGAACATCTCGAAGTTGTTACGATCCTTCTAGAACGCGCCGCAGACGTGAATGCTCGCGACAAAAACGACGAGACACCATTACACCTGGCATCACGAAAGGGGGAGCCGATGGCCGCTCGGATACTTCTCGATCGTGGTGCGGATGAAAATGCCCGAGATAGCGATAGTATGGCACCTCTACATTGGGCTGTGCAAGAGGGATATCTAGGAGTTGCCCAGCTCCTTCTAGATCGCGGCGCAGATAACAATGCCTGTGACAGGAATGGCGACACCCCTCTACATTTGGCGTCGGGAGGAGGACATCCAGAAGTTGCTCGACTTCTACTGGATCGTGGTGCAGATCAGAATGCTTGCGATAACAATGGGGACACTCCGCTACATTTCGCATCTGGAAGAGGTCATTCGGAGGTTACTCGCCTCCTTCTGGATCGCGGCACAGATGACAGTTCCCGCAACAAGGACGGCAACGCCCCACTACATTTGGCATCGATAGGAGGTCATCTGGAGGTTGCTCGGTTCCTTCTGGATCGCGGCACAGATCAGAATGCTCGCAACGAGAGTGGCAGCACACCACTACATTTGGCATCGGCAAGGGGTCATCTGGAAGTTGCGAGGCTCCTTCTGGATCGCGGCGTGGATCGAAATCCCCGCGAAAAGAATGGTGACACTCCACTACATTTGGCGTTGAAAGGAGGACATGCGCAAGTGGCTTGGCTCCTCCTGGGTCATGGCGCAGATGAGAATGCCCGCGACAATGACGGCGACACTCCAGTACATATGGCGTCGGGAGGAGGTCATCTAGACGTTGCTCTGTTCCTTCTGGATCATGGTGCAGATGCTAATTCCCGCGATGAGAACGGCGACACACCACTCCATTTGGCATCGCGAGGGGGGCATCTGGAAGTCGCTCAGCTCCTTGAAGATCGCGGGGCGGATGAGAATGCCCGCGATAAGAATGGCGACACTCCACTACATTTGGCGGCGGTAGGAGGACACCCGGATGTTGCTCGGCTCCTTCTGGATCATGGCGCAGATGAGAAGGCTCGTGACAAGAACGGCAATACTCCACTACATTTGGCACCTAGTGGACATCCGGACGTTGTTCTTCACCTTCTTAGCCATAACGCAGATGCGAATGCCCTGGGTAATAGTGACATGACACCATTACACCTAGCATCACAAAAAGGAGACGTGAGAATCGTTCAGCTCCTTCTCGACCGTGGCGCAAAACCGAATCCCAGAGACAAGGATGGCATGACTCCTTTGCATATTGCGTCGCAAAACGGATATCTGGACGTTACTCGACTTCTTCTCGATCGCAAAGCAGATGTAAATGCCCGTGGAAAAAATGACCAGACTCCTTTACATTTATCATCACAAGGAGGAAATTCGTAAGCTTTTCACTTTTTTTTCGGTCTTGGTCCAGAGGTTCACCGTGACACAGCGATCATGACACTCATTCGGAGTGGACATCGGAAAGGGAACACCTCGAAGTTTCTGAAACCCTTCTAGAATATGATGCAGATTTAAATGCTCGCGACGAGAACGACAAGACACCATTACACCTGGCATCACAGAAAGGAGAGCCGATGATCGCGCAGCTCCTTCTCGATCGTGGCGCATCTGCGAATGCCCGAGACAGCGATAACATGGCTCCTCTGCATTGGGCTGTACAAGAGGGACACCTGGAAGTTGCTCAGCACCTTCTGGATCGCAAGGCGGATGCGAATGCTCGGGACAACAGGAACTGGTCCCCGCTGCATACGGCTTTGAATTGTGGACGTCTTGCAGTTGCTGAAGTCCTCCTCGACCGCGGCGCAGACCCAAACGCCACAGATAGCTATAAGTGGACCCCTTTGCATGGCGCATCCGCAGAAGGGCGTGCGGATGTTGTTCGAGTCCTCCTCGAGTGCGGCGCCGACACCAATTCCAGGGACGATAGCGACTGTACTCCATTACATTTGGCGTCACAAGAGGGACATGACGTTATTTGTCGCGCCCTTCTCGATCACCGAGCAGATCCGAATAGCTTCGATGAGAGCCGCCGCAGTCCCTTGCATTTGGCGTCACAAGGAGGACACTGGAGGGCTGCTTCGCTGCTTTTGCAGTATGGCGCAGACGCGAATTCTCGGGATGAAGCAAATCAGACCTCGCTGCACTTGGCGTCACAATACGGGCGTCCGGAAGTTGTTCAGGTCCTTCTATTGCATGGAGCAGATGCAAATGCCAAGGACAACAACCAACAGACACCGCTCCATTTGGTGTCACAAGAAGGACATCTTCAGACTCCATTACATGGACTGCTACAATATAAACACCCGGAAGTTGCTCAGCTCCTTCTGAAACAGGGTGCTGAGACAGATTCACGGGACGAGAATAACCGGACACCCTTGCACCCAGCTTCGCAAGAAGGTCACTTGAACATCGTTCGGGTGCTCGTCGAGCATGGCGGTGATGTGAATTCCCGGGACAACGATAACCGGACCCCTCTGCATCTGGCGTCGAGAGAAGGGCGTCTAGATGTTGCTCGCTTCCTTCTCGACAGTGGGGCTGACGTGAACAGTCGCGACGGCAGTAACCAAACTGCATTGCACGTGGCTACAGAAGAAGGGGACCTGGAAGCTGCTCGGGTCCTCCTTGAGCACGATGCAGATGCAAATGCCCTGGACGACGACCACCAGAATTCATTACATCTAGCATCGCAGGGAGGACATCTAGAGCTTGTGGAATTGTTGCTGATCCATGGTACGAGCGTTGATCAGCTAAACAACGAAGGCCGATCTCCAATCCAAGAGGCGTCGGAAGCGGGTCATCACGATATTGTGCAGATGCTTTATAAGCGCCCAGTGAGGAATATAAGAGGTGCTGAGGGTCTTAGGGAGTCAGTATCGATGGAAGGATGAGATGGAGGCAAGGTCGATGTTCAACTGTTCAGTCTGTTCGAATGGACACAGGATGCACGCCTAGTCTTTCTTTTCGGGTTTCTCTTTCTTTCTTTGGGAATGGGTTAATTTTGGCAGCACTAAGTCGCGATTACTTTTTCTATTTATAATCACATACCATGTACATCTATCAGAATTGGCGAACACCAGGAGCAAGAGCCTTTACTTGCAAGTTGCGTGATGGAGTTGGCAATTGGTTACGTAAACTGACGTTCAGTTTCTCAGATTTCAGCGTTCGCGTTCGCTGTCGCTGTCGCTGTTGGTGGGAGTGGGAAATGGTCATTTCCCTGCTGCAGCAGAGAAAAGGAAGAAAACGTAGAACTTGACTAAAGAACTCCAAAATGTGGGTTACGTTTTGCGCGCAGGAACAAGGTGTTGGTCTTTTCGGTCTCATGCAGGGCCTTTACGCTGCGTGTTCATCCCTCCTCGATCGTCACCTTTTTCTCCATCATTCCCAACTTCCTTTTCCGATTCCTGAACCAGCAGCACATATACACTTTTTTATTCCGTACTCCTACTGTATATTATTTCCCCCTCAATCTCACCACTACCACCTTCCTCGTTATGGCATTGGTGGCCGCCGTCTGCACACACGATCCTGATGCTTCAACCGTCATACGTTTTCCCTTCCTAATTGAGGGCCAGGCGGGGCGGCAGAGGACATGTTGATTTTGGAACTCTCTCAACTATCGGTCTCTGTAAACCACACATTCCCTCAGCAACTCATCGACCGCCCATTGGTAGCAGCGCATTATTAACAGCATATAAGGCATGACATGAATGAGAGGCGGCGTGAGATCCGCCGAGGAATGCAAAAGCATATATCACGCACTTCTCTGCGGGGCCGTCGCCACTGAACTTGAAGGTGATTAATAAGATAACGTGCAAAAGGGCTCATTCTCGCCCTCAAGCCATCCTCACCTTATCATCAACACCAACATGCCCTACTCAGAGGAAACTGCAACTTATAAGGCGAGTAATCGTTAATCATTCTCTGACCGGTGCGGCTGAAAATTGAACGCTGAACCGTGCATCTTGTAGTTCAACCACACGATGTTACGGGTCAAAGATCCCAATGTTTCTCTCCAGTTCTACACAGAGGTGAGCCCTTTCTTGAATATCGCCCCTTTCGAATGCCATCTCAAATTTTGAAAGATCATCGGAATGGACCTAATCGAAAGCGAGCAATCCGTTGCGCTTACCACCTGACGTTGATCACTCATTTTCTTACTTCATCGAACTTTGAACAGAGCTCGAATTTAAAGACTTTACGCTTTATTTCCTCGCATTCGATCACTCCGGCGGCAAAGCAACGGATTCCGAGAAAAAAGCAGGCCGTCGTATGCGCGAAGGTCTGTCTGTCCACTTTTCCTCAACTTTCCTATCCCACCGACAAGCTGACTTGTGGCCTACCGTGGGGTTTCTGCCACAGGCATCCTCGAGCTCACCCATAACCACGGCACAGAGTCGCTTGACACGACGCCCTACCATTCTGGCAACTCGGAGCCCCGAGGATTCGGCCATATCGCAATCACCGTGGGTAACGTCGAAGAGGCATGCGCGCGCTTCGAGCGACTCGGCGTGACGTTCAAAAAGCGTCTCACGGACGGCACTATGAAGTTTATCGCGTTCATATTGGATCCGGATGGCTACTGGATCGAAGTGGTGCGTAGTACCTTTTTGTTTTCGCATTTTTGCGATAGACCGACGCGTTTCCTGCGCGCCCTGTGATTTTATTTAACATCTTTTCCTCCCAACAGCTTCAGGATTCTACTCCCGAGAAATAAAATCAGCACAGAATTATTATTTTTTGGAGAAGAGAAGTAAAATATCCGGCTTTTATAGTGTCGAATGTAGTTATATGCTGTGTATGGTGTACCAAACCCATTTGCTTCGACACCACTCACCGGCGGGGATTGCCCACAATTATCGGATACTATGATTCTCAGTAAGGTAACGAAACAACTACAGGTATTCTTATCTTCCTCCTCCAAGTTCAACCGGTGTCGATATTCGCAGACAGTTAGCATATGACGTTTCAGACGAAGGTATCAGTCCAGAAAAAATAGCACCGGAGATAAGGGAATCGCTGTCGCGATAACGCCAGACCGTGTGCCACATGCGTCAAAATAGAAAGTCATTCGACTTAATTTATACCGGGATGTCTCATTATGCTCGTTCATGTCTTACAACATACGGCTATATGTTTCATCTGATGAGTGTGACGGGTAGCCAAGACCACCTTAAAATGTTGTAAACTATGATGTGCCAATTCCACTTGTAATTCTATGCCGTAGGGTTCCTTACTTCTACATATCCATCACGACAAGCCACCAATTCCGTGGACAGTTGCCAAGCGTCGAAAGCGTTGTTCTGCGAGTACACCGCTTCGCAGAGTCCTTGAAATCTGGGTAGAAGGACCGTAGATGGAAATTCAGCTTCACATACTTTTGGGATCTCCACTGTCATTGGACACCAGAAATGTATGTGAAGTCAAATCGACATTTATGGCCTACTTCTACTTCGATTTCAACAAAACTGCAAAGTGATTCACAAGGCTCTTGCCCCATTCAAGCTGAATTTGTTAGACCAGCTTGGTCTGAGGGCTTGAAATAGCACATACCGAATCGTACCAAGAACACACCTTTTCCATCAAGTCATTGCGTGTGGGATACATAAACGACAGTTCTTCCCTGGCAATATTATCTGTACGCAAACAGGTATTTTTCGTCGATAAGCGAGACACGTGACTAATGCGTGAAGGCGAAGGCATCTGAAAAAATGACGTTCAGCAAGAATTTCTACTTCTAAAGCTCAATCCTACCTGTGTTCTCGCCATCGTCAAAAAATGCCTTCCTCCCTATATGTGTTTCAGTATTCAGACCTCAGAGGTGACCTGACTTGGAGAGAGATACCGACACAGGCAAAGTCCCCGACGATCCCCCAACGAAATGGCCCGAACAGCAACTAGCCTCAGCCAGGCGTTGTTTCCATCCCCCAGGAGACTCTCTTGACGTCCCTGCAAAAACCTAGGACCCCAAAAGACAGAATGACAACGGTGATTATTAGGGGTGACTAATCCTGGGAGAGCGGGATGTCCTACAAGGGGTAACAGGTAAGCCAGAGGGGAAGACGATTCAAAATCGCATCTTCTCTTGTGGCCCTGGTGAGATGTATATGTATATTTGCTAGAGTCAGAGGGTGAAGAATGTAGGTGGTAATCGGAGAGGAGCAAGCGCAAGCGCGGGTCCGTGCGAGGCGCGTAAATAGTGCGCAGCCCCGCAGCCCGGGCCGCCACTACCGTCAGCGGAAGCAGATTTTGCTGATGGGCTGCGATAAGAAGTCCTTTTGTTGGAATGTCGAGATGCAGCAATTTCTGGCCAGTAATTTTCAGTAACGATTTCTATTGGATTATCTGATTTGTTATTCTCCAAAAATATTAATGACTGTCACTAACGAGTGGAAGTGCGCGGCCTCTTGCTTGAACGTAATCCAACAAACCTTTATCAGTATTCATACGGTTTCCAACTAGGCAAGACAACGAATATCATAGTTGAACGTAATCGAAAGAACTCGTCCGCCAGCACATTGAGACAAATCCTCCCACATCAGAACCCGTAACGGTAGCGCGGCGTGCCCTCATATCGGTCCCTCGAGTGAACCCGATGGGCGTACAACGCCGGGTCAACACCACGATATCCGTCGTCGTAGTTCTCCTTCTCCCAATTGACCACCTCATCCGAGTACGCAAACACATCTTCAATATTTACGAGCTGTTTCGGGATCGGATGACCCCAGTTGGGTGGGGCGAGCCCGTTGTACGCGTCGTACACGCCGAGCGCGGCGGCCAGACTACGGATCATGCCGCGTGGGCCATACGGTCCTCCGTTGGTCTTCTCGATGCACTCAACGAGCACGTAATCCTCCGGCGTGTTCGCCGCGAGCTGCAACACGATCTTGTTCGCCCATTCATGTGCCGCCGTGGTGAGCTTATTATACGTCTTGGAGCCCTTCTTGTATAGTCCAATCCTCGTGTTGCGATCGAATTGCAACCAGAACTTCAAGCTGACACACGTTACTTCAACGTAGCCCATCCTGTCCCACGTATAAAGCGCATCGTAGAGCTGCTCGGCCGAGTTGAAGGATGCGAAAAATTGTGGCTGAGAAATGTTGTTAGGCATGGATAACGGGAAGGAGATGCCAGGTTATGGGGACATACGTGGCCTCCGATGAACTCATCTTCAGTGAAGAAGCCATAGAACGGTGGCTGGTCTTCCGGGAAGTTCCTGCTGATCGGGAAGAATTCCTTGAAGTGGTCCCCAACGACTTTCAAGCTGGACAGAGCGCGGGGAGAGCACGGCTGGAATGTCGCGTCGTCGCAACCGAGCGATGGATCAAAGTTGTACACAGAAACGGTGAGAGGGGCAGACCCGTAACCGGAGCGGCCCAACTTGACATCCGTTATTGTGGTCTCGGACATGAATCCATCGTGTTCGTTCCAGAATGTCTGCAGGTGGCCACCCACGCGTCAGTTGTGCTACGTCGTAATATCTCGAGTGAAACAATTTGGGACGAGACTTACTTGCATGTAGTCGAGAATCAACGACGCCCGGGTCTCATATTCTTCAACCACGTCCAACCCGCGGTGGATCTCGCGTGCGAGACGGGCACCGCCACGCAGAGCGCGATACTGCAGAGAAGCGGTCCAGTAAGAGCCGCCAAACACAGGAGGCCACCAAAGATCATAGCTGTGCGCGGATTAGAAACGATCATGCAACGCCGCTTTCGAGCTGCTCACGAGCTAATGTTCCAGTGCGACGAAATCCATTGAAGGTCGAGATTAAGTTTCGGCCACAGAACGTCTGCGACCCATGTGCCGTTGTTCTGCTCGGGCTTGATCAGCCATTCCGCATACTTGAGCAGGACATCAGCGCGAAAGGGAGGTCCGTCTTCAGCGATCGTCGTTATTTTTAGCTATTGGTCTTTACGAAGGCAGCATATGGAACTTGGGCTACTCACCAGCAGCGGGAGAACCAATCCGGGCGGCCTCGTCCTGAATCATATTGAGATGGACGTCAAAAACAGCTTCCTCGATACCGCCGGTGAGCACGTTTCCGGCGAGGCTGACTACTAGTTGGGACCGGATGAGTGCGTGTGTCAGGTCATCAGCCATGGGGCGAAGGCTTTTGTCACCCTGCACAGTAAGCTCGTTCAGCCAGGGATGATAGACGAGACACGCATCGCGCAGCCAGTAGACCGAGAACTCTGGGTGGTTGGGGTCTGGGATAACCGCTGCAACGACGCCGGGCTAAGGAAAAGAGTATTTGTTTAATTTCTCTGACATATAAGAAGGCAGAAGGGGGGAAACTCACAAGAGCGCCGGCTTCTGGGCCGGTAGTATCGTGGAGAAGTGTTTTCTTTGTTATCGGTGCAAGTTTCGAAAAGTATTCCTTGACTTGCTTGTCTGATGGGATCTCACCGTCGCTAAGCTGGCATGCATGCGAGCTGGCTAACGCCTGTCCAGCAAGTCCTAAAGCAGGGAGAAGTGCTGCTAGACGCATGGTCACGATTACAGAGGGACCTGGGTGCCCTGCCCTTTTTATCGCAAGCCTCGCGTATGCATCTCGATCAACCCAGGTTGTCGGAACATTGCACGGAATATCCTGTATCAATCGCAGGATGAAACGTTCAAGAAACCAGTTTATTCACAGACATGAATATTCTATCCCTCTTGAGTCTTAACTGATCCGAGAAGTCTGGGCATACAAATCAAGGGGCGAAGTGAGAGGAATTCACAAGCCCGCGTAGAAATGACGCGATTATTGTTTTGTCAGTGTGCTATTAGCACCGAAATACATGGGCGTTGGAGGCGTGCCTCCCGCTGTCAAGAATCAAGCTTGTTCGAATCAGCTTCCTGGTAAAAATAGCAAGGAATTTCAACTTACTGCGCTTCCCCACAAGATAACTATCATGTTGGGCAGGTCCGAATTGTGGAACTGCTTGAATGTTCCTGGACATGGCATGTACTATAATTGCGTCGCACCTGACCTAAACATGCCGATCATGTTTAGTCCGAGATAGAATGATGTATGCGCCATGTGGTGATAGTGAAATCGGTTTATGAAGGATCAGTGGTGGGTTTTCATGAAGTTGAAGGAGCATAAACGGCTTTCCAGCTATTAATGGAAAGCAGATTCGAAGTGGGTGTGACGGTGATACCACGGAAAATTTGGGATCGCCGAATTGAAAGAAGCTGTCTCTGGGTCCCTCCAAACTAGCCACGGTAACGTACCCTGGAAGCATTATAATTATGACATGGTTCAGTGTTCGATTCAAAATGTGACAATCAGGTGCTGAACCAGGCACCAATGGAGAGTTTCAAAAATTTCAAGCTCCGTTCACCTACGCCAGCGGGCTGTCAATGCTGGCGAGCCATTCCTTGAGCCATTCAAGCGTTCAAGTTCTTCTCGTTGACGAGTGCCAATCTATCTCTCAGGAGGGATTTCACATCAATGCAACACGATGCACGTAACTGAGAAGACATAATCGCTACTTGGCACTGTTTGTAATACAGTAATTATTGAATGTGGATGCCAAGGTTTCAATTGCGACTGGGTGTCTTTGTCCTCAGGACCTGTTGGAAACTCGGAGATCGTATCGGCAGGTGTGACGAATAGCTCCTTTCGCATGATATCCATCAAGGCTATGTTGAGAGATGGTATTGAATGCTCAGGTTGTGGGACTTGCGGCGATTGAGCAAGACTTGAGCCGGAATGCGAAGTAATCGAATGCTACAGTAGTGCCTGTTCAGCTATGCCGGTGGAACTGAAGAAGAACTTGGGAGTTGATGCAACGTTGATGCATTGATGCGTTGATGACGATGTCACTTCGTTTGCAGCGAACCTCGTTAGCAGTGCTACTGCTACGCTGGTCCAATCGTACATCCACGACTTGACTAGCGAGTCGTTTCTGTTACCTTACTATTTACAACCCATAGATATAGATTTTTTTTAGGTCATGCACACTGGCACCGAAAATGGAGAGAAACAAACACTCATAGATTCATTTATTGAGAAAAAACGAACGTAGAACAGCCAAAGTTATGTGCCTGGCTTTAATCACGAACAAAGCATGCTACAACTTCAAGGGTAATACATCCCCTACGCTACAAGTCCTTAATCACTCAGTAGCCAAAATAGCGGTAGCGGAACGAGTCCGGCTCAAAGAATTCCTGGTTTCCGACATCTGGGGACTGGCGGTCATGGTAACGGTCCGTCTGCGCCACCCGCTGTGGCAGCTGCACTGGGATCTGTTCATATGCGGCCCCATTCGCATGGGCTGGGAGGGTGTGACCCCAGTTGGGAGGCTTGAGTCCAATCCACGCATTTATGACGCCGAGAGCTGCCGCAAGGCTACGAATCATACCGCGGGGGCCGTACGGTCCACCGGTCACCTTATCGATACATTCGACGAGGACGTAATCTTCCGGGGTCGCCTTGGCCAGCTGCATCACTATCTTGTTCGCCCAATAGCGTGTGTAAGTAATCAGGGCTTTGTATCCCCGAGTGCCCTTTTCGTAGCGCTTGACTTCGACACGGGTATCGAACTGCTGCCAAAACTTGAGCGATACTGGCGTCACGTCGATGTGGCCAATCATATCCCACGTGGTGAGCGCGTAGTACAATTGTTCAGCCGCGTTGAAGGAAGCGAAGAATTGGGGCTGTGAAGGTAACTTATTGAGTTTGTTCGCTGCAGATAATTCTGAGGACTTACGTGACCTCCGATGAATTCATCTTCGGTGAAGAAGCCGTAGTACGGAGGCTGCTCCTTTGTGAAGTTTTGGCTGATCGGGAAGAACTCCTTGAAGCGATCCCCGACGACTTTCAAACTGGAAAGAGCGCGGGGAGAGCATGGCTGGAACGTTGCATCATCGCAGCCGAGCGACGGGTCGAAATTGTAAACAGAGACAGTGAGTGGTGCGGAACCGTAACCGGAGCGGCCCTTCTTGACATCCGTGATGGTGGTCTCCGACATGAATCCTTCCTTCTCGTTCCAGAACGTCTTAAAAGATGCGGTTTTTTTTGCTTTGGTAAGCAGCGAGCCCCCGACGATATGTCCCAAGTTCAATGCTCACCTGCATGTAATCGAGGATCATGGACGCGTGCGCGTCGTACTCGACAACGTCATTGTCACGATCTATGTTACGTCCCAAGCGAGCACCGCCACGAAGCGCACGGTACTGCAAGGACGCGGTCCAATAAGAGCCGCCCCAAACCGGTGGCCACCAAAGATCCCACCTAAAGCCCAACCGAATCAATTCAGACGAGGGAGACCCGATCTGATCATTTTCTTACGAGCTTTCATTCCAGTGGGAAGAGATCCACTGCAGGTCAAGGTTGATTACGGGCCACAGAACGTCCTGAACCCATGTGCCGTTTTTCTGTCCAGGTTGGGTCAACCATTCCGCGTACTTGAGCAGGACATCAACTCGGAAAGGTGGGCCATCTGTCGTCGCTGTACTCAGAACAGGAAGGACACTCTCAAAACAACAAAAGTCACACACCTGCGGCAGGGGAACCAATGCGAGCCTTGGGATCAAGAAGTTTGTTGAGTTTGACATCGAACACAGCCTCTCCAATGCCACCGGTGTATAGGTTCCCAGCGAGGCTGACTACCTGCTGGGTCCTCGTAAGAGCGTGGACCACATCGTCCATTTGGGATCGCAGGCTCGCATCAGCAAATACAGTGAGCTCGTTGAGCCAGGGATGGTAGACGAGGCAGGCGTCGCGCAACCAGTAAACCGAGAACTCGGGATGGTTAGGATCTGGGATGACGGCAGCAACCACGCCAACCTAGAGTTTTTTTGAACAGCAAGAATAACGGTCAGTCTCACAAAGCGTTCCGAGAGTACACAACGGGAGTCCTGGCTCACATCTGCACCGGCTTCTGGGCCAGTGGTGTCATGGAGAAGAGTCTTTCTTGTGACAGGTCCCAACTTGCCGAAGTAATCCCTGACTTCCGCGTCTAACTCTGCAAGAGTCGTTTCCATCGGGTCACGGTCGCATGAGAAGGGACTGGAGAGAGCCTGGCCCACCAGGCCAATTGCAGGGAGAAGTGTCAAGAGACGCATGCTCACGAGTACGGCGGGGTACGTGAGGTGGCCAGTCTTTCCTTTTTATCATAGCCTGTTGTCATCATGTATTTCACCCGAAAACTTTTAGAGACGTCCCAGTCAACTCGGATTATAGAAATAGGAATGAAGTTAGACACTCACGAGCCATATCCTTGCAGATGAATGGAAATTCCAGGAACCGGTCACGGTCTTTTTGAGTAGCCGCCTCCTAGGGTTCAAGGGGTCGTCAGTACCACCATTCTAGCCGTCCGTTCTTGGAGCCAACTTGAAGCCTACTATAACACATCCCAAGTACATGCTTCATCATGTCCTTGATCGAATGGATCATGGATCATCAATCTTTATTAGTTGCCTTCTCGAAGCCTCGGAACCTTCATATGATCGGCCTACAGATACGATGTAGCATCATACAGGAGCCGATTAGCCCTGATTTGCCGTATTGATTGACAGGGGTTGGAGAAATGCAGTAGCGAGCAGATGTAGACTCGGATATGCTCTCTGTAGCCGAGTGAGCTAAAAAGGGAACAATCATATAACAAGAAAAGCGACATGATGACTCATTTACCAGCGTCACCCCATATCCGCGGTGAATCCTCGAAAGTTACGCCGTATTTTTATTTCCGGAAAACCAAAAGACAGAAACAGAAGGGATGACCATCCATCGTTGCGAGGATTGAATGACGATGGCGAACGATTTTGCAATTTTTGCTTTTCGGGGTAGAGGACGGAGTGTACACACGCTAGCGTGAGGCTTGTTACCTTGCATAGATCCACGCCACAGACAAGCAACCAAGTAGTAACTGAGGAATATAAGCCATGTTCAATGCAATTCACGTCGTCAGCGCCTCACGTTTGCAAGACGAGTTGGTCGAAAATGAAACTGAGTGGACAGGAAAAAAAAAAAGACAATTACACGTGTCAACCGTGACAGTTAACATTTTGGGTGTTTGTTTAATGATCTGTGCCCTGCCAAGAAGCATACTAGGCACCAGCTCAAACACGAACGAGAATGAGCACTGATCGCCAACAAAGCAGTCGAGGCACCAGCTGAGTCTCGACACGAAGGATGTAAAATGTTTCTGTTCAACATCAGGGGAAGTTTCCTCCCCGCGCAAGATCCGCAACCATTACAACCTCAAAGGAAGACGCAAGGTTGACAGGAAAGCTCGGATCGGCGAGTTGTCACGACGGCAGTTACATTCATTTGGAATGTCAGGATCATATTTTTACAATCGTTGTTCCTATAATTAGTTGGTTCCATACTCGGGTCGCTTTAAAATATAAATTCGGTTGCCGATTGAGACTTGGTAGTCGAAAAAACAAGAGTCAAGTTAGAGTTGCAAAATTTGACAATGAGTTCATAAAAATAGCACTCGAGTTCTGTGCCCTGCGGCGCACATTATTAGACAAAAAAAAGGTCGGAGTATCCCAGTGCAGCTGGCACCATGTACGATTTTGTTGCTACCAAAATACAGTGCTTGTACGGACACCTCCAAAATAAAGACAGGCATGGACGAGATTACCTCTCACAGGAACATTCCGGACGTCTCACCCAAAAAGTCGTGTACCCCGTACTCGCGATCATACGAGCATGCCACTGTAACAACGCAAAATTTCAAATTGACTGAGATGAATCGAGAAACGATGCTCACGCAATACCAGCAGCCTGTAACGTCGAAATGAAACCGCATATCATCGCGCTGACACCGATGCGAGCAATGAGACGTGTGCGCGATGGCGCGAGAGCCGACAGCACTCCAATCTGTATGCCCAACGAACCGAGGTTCGCAAAACCACATAGCGCATACGACGCGATAGTGTATCCTCGCTTCGATAGGGCGTCCTGCGAGGACATTAAAGCCTGCAAATTGAGATAGGCCGCAAATTCGTTCTCGACGAGCTTGGTCGCGAGCAGCTCGGATACTCGCAAGATCTCCGATCGGGGCACACCTGCCAAAAAAAAAAAAAGGGGGGGAGGGGGGTGGCGTGGTTAAAAATTTTTGCGTCTATTAAGGGTGATAGTGCGTTACCGAGGAAGAAAGTGATGGGGTAAAAAACGTAGCGCAAGACGAGTTGCAGCGTGAGATGGTGAATGCCGAAACCGCGACCGATCCAGGTGAGCAAACCGTTGATCATCGCGACAAGTGACAAGATGGTAAGAACGTTGCAAAGGATCTGGCCGGCGACGACGAGACCAAAAATAGCACCCTTGGCAAAGGCGTGCAGTGCATTTACGGGAGCATCCTTGGTGGCGTCCTCGCCGCGATCCACAACGACCCGACCGCGAGTCACCGGTTCGTCCAATTCCGGCAGGCGGACTTTGCTGATAGCGATTGACGCCGGTATGCTCATGACCGAAGCGGTGATAAGGTTTTGAGCAGGGACACCCAAGTTAATGTATGCGCTCATGACGGATCCGGCAATAGTAGAGAATCCTTTTGAATGGTTTTTACCATGCTAAAAGACCGAAGATGGAAAAGTTTACCGGAAGTCATGACAAGATGGATTTCCGACTCGGTCATGATGTCAACGTAAGGTCTTACCAAACAAGCCGATTCACCCTGACCGATGAACGGAGACGCAGCTGCGACTACTGCCTCGGCGCCGGACACGTTCATAGTCTTGAAAAAGAACCAAGCGAAATGTTTGACGACCCACTGCATCACACCGAGATAATACAACATTTGGACAAAAGCAATGAAGAAAATGATGGTGGCGAGCTACCGCAGAGCGCACGTGAGAACCCACCTTTTACTATATAAGCGCGTGCTCATGACGTACCACATTGACGAAGAACCAGTGTTTGTCAACGGTATCCTGATCAAAGAAGAAAAGCGCGCCGGCGAGGCCTTGAGCGAGGAAGTCGGATGCAAGAGTCGCAAGCCAATGAAACAGATGGAAGCCGGCGCCGGACTTGAGCACAAAGAGGGCTATCGCTTGCTGGATGAACAACCCAACGATGACGGTCCGCCATTGGATGTGCGATCGGTGTCGCGAGGTTGCCCAAAAGCCGAACTGGAAGACAAAAAGACCTAATACGGAAATGGCGCGGTCACCGTAATTTGTGCCCTAATGAAGGTAGATATCAGTCAGCCAGCGAATGGCGTTATAACCGGCATGTTGCCGCGGAGAAAAGGAGGGGCTACATTACACTTTCTAGTTTAAACCCGAACGCGGAGCCCAGGATGATTACGAGAAGTGCAAGCCAGCCTATGGCATACCGAGCGATTTTCGGGAGGTTGAAAAAGGGATTTTGAACAAAAGGGACCCAAAACGATTCGACGGGTCGTGTGACGACCGAGTTTGGAATGAATCTAAAAGCGATGATGGCGATGAACGACCAAGCAAAGAAGGTTTGCACGATCCATCTATGGCGGGTCGCAGGGAGGATAGTGGCCGAAACCCACCAGGCGAAGATGAGGGCGGCAAGAGCGACGAGGATCAGGCGACGAAGGAGGCCAGGGTGGCGATTGAAAGTAAACGACAAAGGTTCACTCCTGCCTTGTTCAACGTCGACCACCTTTGTCATTGAATCGTCGTGGGGAACACTGTTCTCCTTTGGGAGGGAGACTGTAGAGTCTGAGGGCTTCTTCTCGAGGACATCCCCCACAGGTGCTGCTCCATCAGAGGACATGTTTTAGCTTTTAGACTGTGTTATTGTCAATGAAGAGACGGCCTCTGGGGAGAGCAAGTAGGGGATGAGGTCGGCCAAGAGAAGACGATGGATGTCTCATGGCAGATATACAAGAGCCGAGCGATAGTTGCATATGGCTCTATCAGAAGAAGAAATGACCTATGTTTCAATCTTCCTTTATCACCGATCTCCTCGCCGACTACACCGATAAGCCAGAAGAACAAGTTACAAGATTCATGTCCCTCTGTATCAGCTTCGCTCTCCACTTTTCCTCAGGTTTAGTATGATAACGTAGTAGAGGGGACGAGTCTTGTGCCCTGTAGAGTGTGACCAAAGTAGAAATGACGGTACTATAAGCGTCTCCGGTGGGGTTCTATCTCCGGCGGTTATACACTAGTGGCGTATCGCGAGCTGCTTCTGTTACTGTAGCTCTGATGAAACACGAGAAGTGGTTCAACCCATTTCCCAGCGGCACTGAAACAGATTTCACTTATTCCAAGAAGCCCGCGGTGCATATAGCCCACATAAGAGGTTCAGGTCCGAAATCATGGGTAACAAAAAAAAAGGCAAAAAAAGTATTTTTTATTTTCAAATACACCCCGCCAGGACGAACAACGCAAAAAAGACAGAAACAAGTAAAAGCTAATACGTCACATATATAACAACCACCACGCACGCCCTATACCTTGAGCGCCTTGATCGATTTGCCCATCACGACGGCGATCCATTCTCCAGCTGGCGTCGAGTGTCCCGTGTTCATCGTCATTGGCGCGATCTGCGGTGACCAAGCCAAATTCGTAATCTCGCTTGGTCCCGAGTAAGCCATTATGGGGTCCGTCAACACCCGCTTCTTCCCTCCGTCAGGCGGCCTTGGAGAGCTCAACCGTGAACTCGCGTTGCGCGGCGATGCAGCTGGTGCCGGTGCATGAGGTGAAATATCCCACAGAAGTAATTGGCAGTCGTCCCCTGCGCAAAAAAAAGGAATGTGTGTGTGTGTGAGGAAAGAACCACTCTCTCAAACGGGGGAGATATTTAAAAAAAAGGCACCTGCGGAAGCTACTAATCCTCCCTCGGTCGAGCTCCATCCAGCCGCGTTGATGGGCGCTCGGTGCGCGCGCAGTTCCATCACGGGCGCGCCGGGGCTACGCATGTCCAGGATCTGAACGTCAGAGCCGTCTTGATGGAAAGTGCTCATATAGTTCGCGTCGCTCGGATTGAACCCGATGCGTAGTAACGGCGACGAAGGCGGACGTCCACTCGGCGGTTGATTTTTAGGGGGAGGGGTTTCGTACAAGATCGTGCTGTGTTCGAGGCTCCGCAGATCAAAGGCGCGCAGCGAACCGTCCGCGCCGACGGAAACGAAAATGTCGGTCGAGTTGGGTAACCACGCTACGTCGTATACCTCACGGTCGTGCGCGATCAGTTGCGTCACCGCCGTGGCCGTGTCCAAGTTCCACACCGTACACGTGGTGTCGATAGAAGAAGTGACGACGAGGCTCGGTATCTTCTCGTTCCACGAAAAGTTGGTGAGAGGAGCCCCGCCGCTTTGGCCCTGTACCTTGGATTGCTGCGGAGATTGTTTTAGCGTGTTGGGAGAGGCCCCACTATGAAGACAGAGGATGTGACGGTACTTACTCCTGATAGAGCTGCCTTTAAAGAGAGACGGTGACCACCACCACTCGGCTGTCGCCCGACGTATGATGAGGACGTGAGCGGTGCGTCGCTCGTATACTCAAAGATGCGCAACGAATCGCCCGTTGTCGCTAGTAATTCTGTCATCGGAGCCTTCTGAGCCCACGCAAAGCTCGAAGCGGTGCTGGGCTGCCAAAGCAGTGCCGTCGCAGGGTATCCATGATTCACCTCGACAAGGGTCGCAAAGTCTGGATAGTCGCCGTAATCGTCTTCCACCAGTACGCGATCGTCCTGCAAACCTACGACGGCGATCCGGTTTCGGAAATCCTCCGTGAAGGATGCGATCCCGAGACGGAACGCGGAACGGGGACGCATCTGTTGCCCTGGTGCTGGTGATTTGCACCAATCAATCGCGTAGACGGGCCCTTTGGGATCGAAGATAATCTACGGGCGCAGTTGATGATGGAAATATTGATACGCACATGGAGCTTCATATTGAAGCAACGTGGTTTGGGTCATGAAGGTAGAATGTGTGTGAGACGGAAATGCACTGGAAATGCCATCGCCCCCTCATAATCAACCGCTCCGGTCCGCCCGAAGTCCAATTACTGTACACCTCTAACGGTCGCCGTGTTCCTCACAAGGCATCCCCAAGGCATCCCCAGATACAAAGAGACTTGAGGGACCTGAGGAGATGGCACAACCCCATGCATTTTATCCTTCAGTAAGTTACTACTGTACTAGTATTATTGTGCATCATCCGTGTTGGCTCCCGAACTGACGCCAGGCACAATGGAAGAGCGAACAAGTTCAAATATGACTTCTGCGCGTATAACCAGGCTAAAAATAAGTGACGCGAACAATGTAGGAGCGATGGCCGGGGTGCTGACCCCACTACATCCCGATAGATGAGGGTAAGGCTCGGAACTTTTACGCACACCGTCCTCACTTCAAGTTCTGCCTCCACTCGTCTGGCGCCCATACAATAAATACGTCAAAGACGTCCTCCTCCAACATCCTGGATTTCAGTAAATTTATCCTGGTCGATAGAAAATAATAATAATAAATATTGATTTAAGTTAAAGTAAACTTATCGGTGGCTTGTTGTTTGTTTGTTCCTATTGCGCCTGGCGTGCCTCAATAGCGCTCAATCTTTCACTCTCTCGCACATCAAACACATACACATCCAGATGGACTCCAACTCCGAGTCGTATGCCAAACTCCTGTCCGATGTCTCCCGCTGTTAACTATTACCACAGACCAAGTCCTCAAGTACCTCAACACTCTGGAAATGCCGCCATGAGCAGGGCTCAGGTCACCGAAACGCAATCAACCTTGCTTGCGTTCCAGGTCACTGGTACGTATCCTTACGACCCAGCTCTGATAAGTACCAATTCTCACTCCCCCGGGCCTGCCAGTCCTTCGAGCGCACAATCTTCCCCGTCTCAAGACCCTACTAGGGAAAAAAAGACGCTTCTATGCTACTATTACCTGTGGGGAGAGAATATGGCGTACACGATCCGTACGGAGCGTAGCCCAACGCGTGGAATGGGACGAAAGCATGGACATATTGTGGGAAATCTCATATTCTTTTTCCTATGTATAACTAAGTTACTTGCAGCGCTGAACGACCACTTTTCCGCATCATAGTATCTCTTTATGCGGAAATGACCACCCAGAAAGACATCCTTGTTGGGAGGCAGGAGATGGCTTGTGAACCTGGACACGGTTCGTCTCTTGCTCGGAGTTCTTACTGGAGCGTTTGACTGAGCGTCATATGCGTAGAAATCGATATCATTTTTGGCAGTGCTGACGGACATACTATGAATTCAACGGAGCCGGTCGCGCTCGCCTTAACGATCGTCATGTCACCGGATGCGAGTTCCTCCCTGGCTGCTGTAGCAGTTAACACCCAGAACCCTAGAACGGCCGACCTTGATGACCGTACTGCTGAAGGAGGTGCTACATGCCCTATCATCCAATCCAACAGCGAAATCATGCAATCCGCGGACGTTAACGCTCTGTTATCTCCTTCATCCCGAACAGGTGACCTTCCCATTGGCGGTGGAACTCCCGTGGGACCAGTAATGAGCGGTCAGAAGGAGATGTCCTATAGGCTCGATTCCGCTGAGGATGCTATGGATACCGTAAAAACGTGGAAGCGTGCCGTTGACATCATCAAACAGGTGATGGACCATGTCGGTCCAGTTGTAAAAGTATGTGTAACACCGATTTTGTCTATTCTTCGCTGAGATAATTTCCGCTCTTGAGATTCTCCCTCATGCAAAACCAGCTTGGGAACTGCTCTCGATGATCCCTGAGGTGCGTCTCCTTACCTTGTCGGGCGGTATGGTACGGAACGCTCACCCTCATTTCGCCTCACCAGACTTTGCTACACCAGTTTGAACGCGACGACAACGTCCGATCACTACTCAAGGCAATACGGGATGCCTTTGATATTGCAAAGGAGGCAGAAGTTTTGAGGAACATGGAGCCAGGGTCTACGCAGGCAATAATCCTGGATGAGATGCTGGAATGTGTTTCCGAATGTGCCGAATTTATCATATCGTATGCGAAAGATTGTGAAGTGGGTACGTCGTCTTGATTTCACTCATTGGTTAATCATTATAATAACGTGATCCCCAGGAAAGCGGACTTTGAAGAATATCGTCGGCCGAGTTGATGAAAAAATTGAGGACTACCGCACCAACCTCCTCCGACTGCGAGACAATTTCCTTGCCCATGTTGCTGTCCTTACCAAGGTTGCTGTGCTAGACGCTGGTGTGTCATGTAATTACAGATCTTTGAATCATCCGTCTGATAAATATCACACAGAATTGGACGCAAAAATCCGAGAATTGCCTCACAAAGGAGGCTGGCGATTCGGCGATGAAAAACGCTGTCTTCCGGGCACACGCAAAGACTTCTTGGACCACATTCTCAATTGGGTCGAGAATCCGAATTCTAAATGCGGGCTTGTTCTTCTCGGGCAGGCAGGCACAGGAAAGTCATCCATTGCACATGAAGTCGCACGCCACTACGACGAAAAGTGTCTCGGCTCTTACTTCACCTTCCTACGCAAGGAGGGATCCAAATCCGATGCTTACCAGCTCTTCACGACACTTGCGCGCGATCTCTCCGATCGTCACTGTGCATTCAAACGAGAGCTCGGAAGGATCGTTAAGGATAATTCGTCTCTTCGTGGAAGCCGAGACTATCGTACACTTTTTGAACGTCTCCTCGTTGAACCGCTCCGGAGCATATCACTTCCTACTCCAATCCTGGTCGTCATCGACGCGTTAGATGAGAGCGGAGATGCAGTTGGCAACGTCGGATTACACACATTTCTTTCTCAACGCCTGGTAGACCTCCCGTCATCATTTCGCATACTCATCACCGCAAGGCCAGAGGATGGTATCGAACGTGCGTTTACCAACGGGACATCCTTCCATACCCTCCACATGGATGATACCAAGCTGGCCTCCAAGACAGAACAAGATATTGGCCTGTATCTTCAGAAGGTGCTCCCTCCGGACGTGTACGAAGTCTATGGTGTCGAACTAGCAAAGGCCGCAGAGGGTTTATTTCAATGGGCAACCGTTGCCTCCGGTTTCATAAATAGCCCTGCTAGTATCGGCCTTACCATAAAAAAGTGCGTACAGCGTTTGTTGGGACATTGTCGAGGCCGCAATGGAGAAGGTCTATTGGATAACTTGTACGAAGAAGTTCTCAAAGAATACTTCAAGACGGATGAAGCACAGGCTCTATTTCGGACGATCATGGGACAGCTTTTTGCTACAATCGAGCCCCTCTCGATCGAATCTTTGATTGCTCTGCGGCGGCATGCACCTGTTAACGACCCCGAGGATTCTGATCCGGTTCTTGTTCTTCACATCCTTCATCACCTCGGCTCTTTGCTAAGTAATGTGACTTCATCTGATCACACGCGTCCCATCATTCCTCTCCATACCTCATTCCGCGACTTCCTGACCAACAAGACGAACAATATGTTTTATGTGGATCTTGACCATGCTCATCAACAGTTGGTACATTCCTGCCTTGGTTTAATGCTCAATGATCTCAAATTCAACATTTGCGAACTCGAGTCATCCTATCTGGCGAACCGCGATGTCCCGGACCTCGACTCTCGAATCGCCAAACATATTTCACCTGCACTATCGTATGCTTGCGTTTTCTGGGCCAATCATTTAGAACATCTTGCTTTTGAGGAGGACCTCTTCACGAAATTTGAATTGGTCTTTGAGACCAAGTTTTTGTTTTGGCTGGAAGTACTCAGCTTGAAGAGTAGTGTGGCCGTTGGTTTGCGAGCGTTGTCAAGTCTATTGAAATGGTTGCCACAGGACGTAGGTGCACCCTTTAATTCAATATGAGATATGCTGAGGTTTTGTGTAAATCACAATAGAGTTCGCAAACAAAGGTCAAGAATTTGTTGGCGTTGGTTCATGATGCGGCCGAGTTTGTGCGGTATTTCGGAATGGCAGTGGCAAGAAGCGCTCCACATATCTACGTTTCTGCGCTCCCTTTCGCACCAAGTTCCTCTCGCATCCTCAATCATTACCATCCCCTGTTTCCTCGCACACTGTCCCTGGAATGTGGTCAGTTGTCCCATTGGCCAAGTTTGAAAATGACGATTGGGGCACATGACCATGAGGTCGAGTCTGTTGCATTCTCGCCGGATGGACGGCGCATCGCGTCGGGCTCGACTGATCGGACGATTCGCGTGTGGGATGCTGCAACAGGAGAGTCCGTAGCAGGCCCATTTATTGGACATACTACTTCGGTCAACTCTGTTGCATTCTCGCCAGATGGACAGCGCATAGCATCGGCCTCAGGGGATCACACGATTCGTATGTGGAATGTCGCAACAGGAGAGGTTGTAGCGGGCCCATTTACCGGCCATACTTCGTGGGTTATCTCTGTGGCATTCTCGCCAGACGGGCAGCTCCTCGCATCCTCCTCGTGGGATGAAACGACCCGCGTGTGGGATGCCGCAACAGGAAAGCTCGTAACGGATCAATTCCCTGGATGTGTCGGCCGGACCGTTGCATTCTCACCAGACGGCCAGCGCATTGCATCAGGCTTGTCGGATCACGCGATTCAGGTATGGGACGTTGGAACAGGACAGGTCGTAGCAGGCCCATTTACTGGACACACCTCTTCCATCAACTCTGTTGCATTCTCACCGGACGGGCATCGCATCGCATCGGCCTCGGATGACCACACAATTCGCGTGTGGGTTGTTGCCACAGGAGCGGTTGTAGCGGGCCTATTTACTGGACACACCGATAAGGTCCTCTCCGTTGTATTCTCTCCAAATGGGCTGCGCATTGCCTCGGGTTCATCTGATCACACGATTCGCTTGTGGGATGCCATAACTGGGGAGGTCGTGGCGGGACCATTTACTGGCCACACCCATTTCGTTACGTCTGTTGCGTTCTCTCCGGACGGGCAGCACGTCGCATCGTCCTCGTACGATCACACGATTCGTTTGTGGGATGCCGTAACAGGAGAGGTCGTAATGGGCCCATCTACTGGACACGTCTCTTCGGTCAACGATGTTGCACTCTCGCCAGACGGACAGCGCATTGCATCGGCCTCGGACGATAATACGATTTGTGTGTGGGATGCCGCAACAGGAGAGGTTGTAGCGGGCCCATTTACTGGACACACCGATTGGGTACGCTCTGTTGCATTTTCCCCAGATGGCCATCGCATCACATCGGCCTCGATCGACGGGACGATTTGTGTGTGGGATGCCACAACAGGAGAGGCCGTAGCGAGCCCATTTATCGTACATGAGCTTTTGGTCTGGTCTGTTGCATTCTCGCCGGATGGACAGCGCATCGCATCTACCAGTTCCTCGATCAACGATCACAAGATTCGCTTGTGGGATGCCGCAACAGGTGAGGTTGTAGCAGACTCATTTATTGGACACATGGAATCGGTCGTCTCTATTGCATTCTCCCCGGATGGGCATTGCATCGCATCGGCCTCGTACGATCGCACGATTCGCGTGTGGGATGCCACAACGGGAGATGTCGTAGCAGGACCATTTACAGGACACAGCCATTGGGTCTTCTCTGTTGCGTTCTCACCTGACGGGCAGCGCGTTGCTTCGGCCTCGAGGGATCGCACGATTCGCGTGTGGGATGTCGCAACAGGAGAGGTCGTAGCAGGCCCGTTTATTGGACACACGGAATCGGTCAAATCTGTTGCATTCTCCCCGGACGGGCATCGCATCGCATCGGCCTCGAAAGATCACACGGTTCGTGTGTGGGATGCCGCAACGGGAGAAGTGGTGGCAGGCCCATTTACTGGACACAACTCTATTGTCTCCTCAGTTGCATTCTCACCGGACGGTCAGCACACTGTCTCGGCCTCGCACGATGGCGTAATTCGTGTGGAGAACGTCACAACAGAAGATATTCCGGGCCAGAATGGTCATCTTATGGACCAATCCATAATCAGTAGTGAAGGTTGGATATGTGGGAAAGATGGAGAACTTCTATTATGGATTCCTGCTCTTCACCGGGGGTGTCTTCATAGATCTTACACCGTCTGGGCTGCAGGCGGAGGTGGACATGTGACCCGGCTTGACTTTTCCAAGTTTGTGCACGGACCAGATTGGGCTACAGTTTATTATCGAAATGTATCTTAATAGTATGCGTCTTCCTTTTCAAACTTTGCATCCTTGTCCAGTTGTTGTCTTGCCCAACCAAATTGTATGCTTGTACTCTGGTCATCATCATCGTCACTGGCAGGTAGGCAAGTCTTCTCTCCGCTTGTTATTTTAAACTTCAAGCTATTTCAATCATGATCAATCCAAACACCTTAGGGCTCCACACCCCTTTTTCTTTGTTTTGAAAGAAGTGAGAAAGCCATAATGTAGAAGTTAACACATCATGGTTTCGGAAAAGGGGTGAAACTGTGAAAGCAATATTTTCTCAAACTTCAATGATGACATGGGTGCTGAGGTGGGGACATCTCCAACTGAGGCTGACATTGACTTGTTTGGCCTCATGGCAAATTGTGGCAGGTGTTGTGGTTTGGCAGACTCAGTGGTTGATGTGCAGTTAAAGGGGGTGACCTGCCAGTGGCAGCCTTGTTAAAGGGTCTGCAGATTCTACATACAGAAAACAATGATTCATTGTGAGTCAACCAACTCAAACCTCATATCATGTAACTCATCAGCTGAAACATGCCTCTTCACACCCTGCACATCCTGCAACACAAAATAATCACCACTGACCATACTAGTACCACAATCAACCACATTGTACTCTGTGATATGACCTGATGGCCCATCCTGACAATGAATTGTCTCATCAAGAAGGTCAATTGGTTTGTAACACATATTGTGGTCAGATTGAACAGCAGCATCATAAGCTTTTTGGTAGCCAAGTGCTTTGAATCTAAAGCAAGCATCAAACAGTGGTTTTGGAAGGAAAAGTGATAGATCCAACTCACGCTTGCTGGTTAGCTCTATAGCTAATTTCTCCCTCAAATGGATGCTCAGCCAGATCCTGCATCATTAGGCTTTGCAAGCCAGCTTGAGCTGCAAAAATAATTGAAATATGCCTTGGATGTCATGTTATTAAACATGTTGCCAAGGTGGCTGGTATGAATAGACACACACTGTTCAGGACTGCAAGGTGGCTGCTGAGGGAAACAAATGGCTTCCCATTTCTTCTGAAAATGGTTTCTCCCTTCTACATCATTCATATCTGCCATTACAGATGGATACTTGACAGGGTCATTCTGGAAATCTGCCTGAATGTGTGCCCACAATTGCTTTACATCAGGAAAGGGGAGTGAACGAAGATGGTCAGAAGAACGCTGTGAAATAACAAGAAGTTGAGCAAATAAGTCAATCATATCTCTCTCAAAGGCATCAGGAATCCACTGCTTGGCAGCATTGGAGCGAGGCATGGTGGTTCAATGAGATGAGTGTCACAGGGGCAGTGACGCCCATAGCCGCGTGGTCACGGGACACAAATATCATGACAAACCACGGCCGCACTTGGTCTGTCTGTTTAATGAAACCAAGCGAGACTTGTTGCATATCTTAGGGCCCCCTCCCACGCCCTCGAAGGTCCCGCTGCCATTGCTGTTCATAGCCGCCGTTGGGCATGAAGACTTCCTAAGTTCAAGCACGACGTGCTTTCACGACAGGTGCACGGAACATGGAGCCCAATTCAGCCAATGTTGTGCACCGATGTGATGTGGTTGAGGGATGCAAGTAAAGGTCCCCTGACTTGGCCGATGCCTATCCTCATGTGTGTCATGATCTCGTGTCCTGTGCGTCAACGTCTCACATTGATCGCGGTGGCGTTCCGAGACTCGACTCGGACGAACAGGTTCCGTCGTGCTTTCCGCTCCCGTTATCCTCACACTGTCAACTACAAACCGTGGACGTCGCCGTCATAACGTGACCCCGTGGTTTGATTGCAAGCCTCAATCCCGGCTTCGCTATCGCAGTCAGTCCACGCGCCTCGCACTTTTATCCTCATCCATATATATGCCATATCCTCTCATGGACGCCCAACTCTCGCGACGACTCATGGGGCGCTGAAGGGTCCATTTTTGTGGTATTTTACACTCCGCTCTCAGGCTAGACTGACGGAACCCATCATTCCGGTGCCTTCTTTCTATATCCTCCACACCGCAGCGCTCATGCTCTTCATGAGGAGCTGTGACGCGATTGCAATGTGGCACAGCAGCGTGTTCCTCTGCTACTTGCCTCGGTGATAAATGCTCGCTTTTCCTAGTGTCAGAAACCCTCCCCTGTTCCGTCTATTATGTCAGGGCAACCAAGCAAGTTCCGAGTTGCGATTTGGTCTGTTTCTCAAATGTCTTCCGTCTTGAGGTATTTATTAATAAGGCGATTCAATAGCGGCGGTGGAATAGGCGGATTGACCCTTGCTTTTGCCTTGTCCAAATCATCTGATATCTGCGTCGACGTATACGAGGCAGCATCCCAATTTACCGATGTGGGTGCCGGCATCGGCCTGTTGTGGCGAACGAGACAAGTCTTGAAGAACCTCGGCCTGGAGGAGGACATTATACGACTACTCACCTTCACCCCAAGTGACGACAGAGGTGAGTTAGACTCTAGAGCGATCGAGTGCAACCCTGAAGACCTCGCAGTCCCATGTATACATTATCGCAAGGGTGACCAGCCTGACGGCTACCCCATTGGAGCAGCGTTCTCACGAGGTTAGACGTTTTCTTTTCGTCTTCGTCTGCTTATTTCAAACTTCCTTTAATTTTTAGGCGGGCTTATGGGTGTTCATCGCGCTGAGTTTCATGCTGCTCTGCTGAACCGGTTGCCATCCCGGTGCCGCACTTTCACATCTAGACGTCTTGAAGGTTACACCCAGCAACCCGACGATCAGTTCCAGTTGAAGTTCCAAGACGGGTCCACCGCGACGTGCGATATTTTAATTGGGGCGGATGGCATCAAATCCGTCGTTCGCAAGAGGATGTTACAGGAAGCTGCTGCGGAAGTGGAAGCGCAAAGTTGGGACAATCAGGCTGCCGAGCTGCGTAGCCTTATCGACCCACGCTTCAGTGGCGTCCTCACCTACAGGGCGCTCATACCTGCTGAAAGGCTGTCAAAGATTTCCCCTCAACATAGCGTATTCTCCTCGCCCGTGCATGTAGGTCATCTGGTTCCTTTTGAGCCTCTGGGCGCTCGGATTCACCGTATTTAGTACCTAGGCAAGAATAAGGTAACGCCTATCAACTGGAAGTTATCCATCGATACCGAATCCTGGTTTTGCGTCGTAGCACATCATAGCATATCAGATTTCCCGCGGGCGTTTCATCAATTTCGTGGCCTTCGAGGTCCATCCTGATGAGGAGGGAACTCATTTCGGGGGTGCATGGGTCACTGATGCAGATCCCACATACGTTTCCAATCTGTTCTGTGGATGGGACAAAGAAGTCGGCGATCTGGTACAGGTGCGGGGAGGACACTGGGGAATAGCATCGCGAAAATGCTCATGGCCGCGGTTTTCAGTGCTTGCACGATTTGAAGATGACTCGATGGGTCGTTAACGTCCTGGCGACCTTGCCGTTCTTTGCGTTTGGTAAAGTAGCGGTTCTGGGAGATGCCGTATGTTTTTTCCCCCACCATTTGGATTGACAAGATTGACAACTGGATCTGAACTAATCCAGGCCCATGCCATGACACCTTTTCAGGGTGCTGGCGCCATGCAAGCCATGGAAGTCAGTCTCCGCCCAACTCGTGCTTCTGATCGTTGAACCCTTTTTTCCCTTTCAGGACGCTTGGATTCTTGCCGAGTTGCTCTCACACCCGCTCGCAACGCGGGACACCGCGACGCAAGTGCTTGGCATCTATTCCCGTATCCGCCAGCCCATCGCTACGGAAGTCGTGAGGTCTTCGCGCGTCAATGGACAGCACTTAGGGTTCCGCAGGATCGGACCAGACGCATCGCTTTCACAACTACAGGAAATTGTGAAGGGAATACAGGAAAATATCGACCAGGTTGGGGAGACGGATGCGGCACCGGACATGCAAAGAGCCATGGAACTGTTGCAGGCAGAGCTGACTGCATAGCGCCAGGCGAGACTAAAGCACGTCTTGAGAATTCCCGATGACAAGCAGATATACAGAACGACTGGTTAGCGTTGAATTAAAGAATATAGCATTCATTGTCCATGAACCGAAATTAATGGCAACGTCAAAAGACGTTCTGAGCGCTAATTCGAACCTTGGATATACTGTAACATTGTAAGCAGGGACATTTAACGTTCGAACCACACCTAGTCAAAGTAAAAACCACAATCCCTTCACGTTCAAGCCTGAATGGCAACTGAACATGAAACAAATACACGAGAAACAAAGAACGCGACAGGTACTGTACTCAAAAAAGGTAGGCCGCCAGCACAACTTGGCTATTCAAGCCGCGTGCAAATACGTCCCTCCGACGCGGCTTGTGGGTAAACGAGGGGACCCTGCGGCCCACGTTGAACCTATCGACCCTGCCTGGACCACCCACATGGGGTGCGCGCCTAGGCCTTGGGCGAACCGCCTTGTGCCACCACCATAGAGCGTCTCTGACGAGGCAGGGGTTTCCCCGCGAGCCCGTGTCCAACGACACCAGCATCCTTAGCACCGCCACTGCGAACGTACAGGAACGCCATCTCGAGGGACGCTTTGGTCTTTCACGAGGCTGGTGTTGACTCTGGTGCTGCTGATGTGCAAAAAGTGGCTTGGTGTAGTTCGCACGAGACGACCACGTCGAGGTTCTCGCTCAATCGATGTAAGTGGCCATGCGCATGCGGGAGGTAACCCGATGGGACAGCCTTGTTGGTATTGCTGGCCATCCTGACCATATGACTGCGGCCACTTGTCCGATAGGCCCTGCGAGCACCGTGTAGAGCTGGGGCCAGATGGAAAGGGACTTTGACTACCATATGGGAGCCGTGGGTGACCCTGCCCATCTTGCTGTGCACCACCGTGATCCATGGGAGGTGCGGGTTCACCTTGCCGTTGCTGCTGAGCACAAGCAAGCCCACGACATCGTCTTGCAGCCCGCTGCGTATCCAAAATTGCCAGTCTGGGGCATATGAGTCATAAAAGTTCCAAAAGCAGAGCTACAGAACCTCCGCATACACCATTTGCAACACGGAAGACTCACCCGCGGCTGATTGTCACCATAGCTATAGCCAGCTTCCCTTGAATACGCAAATTGGGAAACCGAGCACCCGTGTGGGCTGTCTTGAGTTTGGGTTGTAGGTGGTGTTCCTAGACCAACATGGAACTAGGGTCCGTGTCATCTCGTTTGGCGATAGAAATATGATGCTTGCTATTGGGGAAGGCTAATTAGTGTTGTGCTTGAGTAGGATCTAGAGATGCTGGCACATACTGGTGACACAGCAAGTGGTGAGGTCTGTTGGCATTTGCTAAAGGAAACGCGGCGACACTTCTGTTGTTGGGGCGGCTGCAGTTGCGATTCTTGTTGCTGGAATTAGTGAACCTGACACCAGGGAAGAGGTCCGAGTCTGTGGCGTAGCCGAACGTGTCACAAGCGTAGGCAGGTACACAGAAGTAGGGAGATGAGAGGACGCAAATCGGAGCTGTGACGAGGCCCGTGTCTGTGCCTTTTGAGGCATTTGTTAGTTGTGGTTGACCTTGTTGGGCGATGCTAGTGAAGCTTGTTTCCGTGCTGTGCGAGTCTAGTGACAGTGAGGGGCTTCCGGTGTGAATGAGCGGAGTAGCGGAGTGAGCGCGGGGCGCTACTACCGATTTCCGCAAGCACAGCCACGGAAACCAACTAACTTACACCAATACGACAACGACGACAGCTCCGAGAGAAGAGATCTGCTCCCCTAGCGATTGTATTCTCTCTGTTAGCGACTTTGTGTTTCATTTTAAGGTGAAGGATTACAGCGCAGCCTGAAGAAATAAAGGCGGGCACGAGGCCACATAGATTAGCACACAATGGAGAGTTTTTCGCAAACAAACAAAAGGTCGATTTTGTATCGAGGCAAAGGATCTACTAATATAACAGGAAAATCGGAGACTTTTCGAGAGCTATCGCACACCAAAAAGCGATTGTATCATAGCAAGGGAATAACGAGAACCAAAAACCAGTAGCCCTTGGGGCCCTCAGATTGGGACCAAGGCATGTCTGCCATCGGTCCAAGATCCAGAGCACGTCCTCAAGAGGACGAACCTGCCTGGTGCGCACTTTCGAGATGAGCTCTGAGTTTTCTCCGGCCAACAAACATATAGTCACATTGAGGACATTTTACCGGCTTGGAATGAACGTCGTCGAAATGGCGAGCGACGATTTTCCTCGCAGGAAATGTTTTTCGCATGATGTGCACTTGAACCCCGTCTGACAGTGAGTCGTCGACTGGTCCACTACCACATCCAAACCGTGACCGTGTTCGCCATATTCTTCGACATGAGACGTGTTTTGTCCTGCGGCAGATGAAGTCAGAATGTAGTAAAAAAGAAATCATCGCCTGGGGATGTCGAAAACTGCTCACCTGAGTGATCCATGAAGAAATGAAAGAAAGTGGTGCAAGTTAGAATCTCCACTTGCGGAAGTCTGAACCGTGACAAGAGACTGAAGGAAGACAATAACCAGCATGTCAATCTGCCCCAATAAGGGGATGTAGCACCACGGTCAAGTCCCTCTCTCAACTTCGAGTTGCCCGCGATGAGTAAGTGCCAGTCAGTGTGCATATCCCTGACGATACGTTTACGCGTTCCAATAAAGCCATCCTACTATGATAGTGCGCAGCCCTAGTAGGAGAGAACGCCCTTTTTTTCAGAAATGACGCGGCTACGCCTTACGTCACCGCAGGATCGCTACCCTCCAATTCGCACGTCTTTCCCCAATGCGTGAGGCCTCCCTCGATGAGCGTGAGCGCCTCCTCTTCCGAGTGTACCTCGACCCATCGCACGTACTCTAGATGCCCGCCACCCGTGCATCTATTTGGTACTGCGAAGCACCGACAGTATGTACAGCTGCGGAAACCAACTCCACCAAGACGACAAGGACGACAATCCTGAGAGAAGAGATTTGATCCCCTAGCGATACTAGTGGCTGTATTCTCTCCGTTAGCGACTTCGTGGTTTTATTTTAAACTGAAGGGTTACGGTGCAGCCTGAGGAAATAAAGGCGGGCACGAGGCCACATAGATTAGCACACAATGGAGAAGTTTTTCGCAAACAAAGGATCTACTAATACAATACGCAATCGGAGACTTTTCGAGAGATATCGCATACCATCAAAGCGATTGTGTCGTTGCAAGGGAACAACAAAACCAAAACCAGATAGGGTAGGGTGTGCATAAGGTGAAAGAAGGGTGAACCAGTGAAGAGCAGAACACGCGGGGACGCCGACATCGCATTGATACTGCTCAAACTGCTGGCACTTGCACTGCTCATATCCTTGAGATATGGCTAATATGCAAAACAAGCCGTATCCACAGAGTCTAGACTAGTACGCAAAGTGAGAAGAGAAGGAGCTAGCTAGAAAACCTCAGTCGCACAAACGCCTAATAGAACCACAGAACAAGGGTAACAACTCCAATGAAGAAGCTATGAAGACTCAAGACATTTCCTGATGCTCAAAAACCCTGCCAAAGTCACACGCACCTCCACTCGCCTCCGCGCGTACCAAAATCCGCCGAGGGCGGACTGGACCTGGAAAGTATCATTCTCGCTGCATCTTTCCAGGTTTCCGAGCACGTCCTCAAGAGCGCAGCTCAATGTTGTGCTCACGTTTCAGATGAGCTTTGTATTTTCGCTTTCCAATGAACGTTAAGTCACATAGGGTACATTTTTCCGGTTCGGCATGAACATCGTCGAAATGACGAGCGAGGGCTTTCTTCGCATACAATTCTGTGCCGCATATGGGGCACTGGATCTTCTGTGATGAAGCGAGAGATTCTGCCAGGCTGTCTGTGAGCTTGAACCGCCGATTAGAATTGAGGGGGCTCACCTTGCTGTACAGACGAGGTGATGGGGTCGTCATCATATTCGTCAAAGTGAGTACCATCTACTTCGGCAGATGATGTCGAGTGGGGGTTATGGGACATGTTTGGTTCTATAACCGATAAGGTCAGAATGAAAGAAATCCTCTATTAGGCCAGAGATGTCGAAACCTGCTCACCTGAGAGATCCGTGAAGAAGATACTATGAGCTAAAAAGCGGTGCGAGTTAGAATCTCTGAAGGATGATGAAGACCCGTCGTCAAAGTTTTAACTGAAACGGCAGCATGTCAATCTGCCCAAAAAGGGAGTGTAGCACCACGGTCAAGTCCCTCAGGTCGCTCGCGATGAGTAAACGTCAATTGGTGTGCACATCTCTGACGATACATACACGCGTTCCAGCAAAACTAACTTACCAGAATAGTGAGCAGCCTAGTAGTAGTAGTTCCCTGACGTCGATAGACTCTAAAGGGAAAAGGTGTTTACCCACAAAAGGACGGAGAGAATGCTTTTTTTTAGAACGACGCGGCTAAGCCTTGGCGTTTGCAAGCACATTCCTCGCCAGCGACAGGTACGTGTCCGCCGGATCGCTACCCTCCAACTCGCACGTCTTTTCCCAATGCGTGAGGCCACCTTCGATGAGCGTGAGCGCCTCCTCCTCCGAGTGTTCTTCGACCCATCGCACGTATTCGGCCGCCTGCCACCCGTGCAACGTATGCGGCAACGGTATCGGAGCGCGCACGAGTATGTGGTGCAGCACCACGAGCGGGGGCAGTCCCGTCGTCGTGGCGCTGTCAAGTTCTGCGAGGTGCGCGGTGTCGAGGAAGAGTAAGGGCCGCAACGCGCGAAGGGCGCGATACTCCGAACCGGCAGCGGCGGCGTCGAAGCCGCCACTGCCACGGTTACTCTTGCCGCCACCCCCCTCGGACAGAAAGGCGCCGAGTGTGAATTCGAGCTCGGTCATGTCCCCCGTGAGCCGCAGCTTGCGGGTTTCGTCGAGAGGCTTGACGATCGAGACGTGTAAGACGAATACCCTGAGTACGTGTCTTACGATATCTAATGGCCTGCGCAGACATGACAAAAATTTTCTTTGTTCTTCAGAGACATACGTATGAACGAACCATTTTCGTGCCACGTCTTCGATTGACAGGCGGAGAGTATTTCGCCCTTGATAAACGCCAACTTCTCCGTGAGCTCCTTGACATATGTACTCGATCCAGCCATATCAGAGAGCGGATCGGCGGATCGCGCCGACTCGCGATGCAGTTTGGCGATAATCGCGCTGGTTTCTGACTTGATAGCCGCCAAGATAGGGCTAACGATACGCCCATAGGTCGCCACCATTTCCTGTCGGCCGGTCATTGGCCATAACTTTCCACGTGGTATGTGTGTACTTACTACCACAGACGGGCGCAGGATCGCGTACACATCGCTTGAGTGCTCTTCCTGAAGAGCGCCCATTCGCGTGGCACAATGGTATAGGAACGTTGCAAGTGAGAGATTCTGCACTTGGTGTGGCGTCGCCGCTGGTCCGGTAAGAAGCGTTGCCGTCCGATCCCGCACCACGAGTCCGTCTGCACGTGTGAGCAGCATGTCCAAGCTCGATTTGGCACTGCGTGCGACCGAACGCACGAGTAGTGGGTCAAATTTAGCTGCGTCAAGTTCGTTTGCGATCGTTCGCGCGACGTTCAACCCTTCTGGTGAGGACGGCGGTGTCCGTGCACCGCCTTGGAAAGCTTGTCCTACCGACTCGTTCATTTTGTTCGACGTGCGTGACAGGTAGAGTGCTTCGAAAGTGGAAAGCGCGCGGAGAACGAGGACAGTTTCTGGGCTAGAAAGGGTTAATATGCTATGTTCTGGTGGGCGCGATACAAATGCATGAGGACCTTTGTCGCTCCTGGGTGTATACGTGTCGGTATGCACTGCAATTTTTGAGAAGAAATCATGGAAGAGGCGTAGAAGCTTTGGATACCCGGAACTCAACGTTTGCTGGAGGAAGGTCGAATCTGCTCAAAGTCATTTTAAGGATGTTGCATGGGCTTGCGAAACATCTTACTCTTCGCCCCATCCCGAGTTTGTTTCTCCAGAGAACGTGCCAACGCAGACCAGAACGTTGTACTTGGCTTACTTTCTAGCACCTGCGGACCCGCATTTTGAGAGATGGTGAAGTTACGATCCCATGGAACCCACCTTCATTGCTTCATCAAGAAAGACAATTTGCGAGATTGGATCCTTCTTCAACTTCAAAACCTTCTCTAACGTATACACCTTAACGCAGCAATCGTTTAAACCTGCTTCAGAAGAAAGGAACGCGCTTACTTTAACGCATGCGCCGGTCATGTCCTCGATAAGGGCGGTTAACCGGCTCCAGAGCGCGTTGGCCCATTGTGGCGCGGTGACACTGTCGGCTCTTGGCGGATGCGGGATTTGTATGCAAGACCCGTGGAAGACGAGGCAGAGTCTGGAAAAGACAAAGTCAACTTGAAACGCTGCGACGGGAGGAAAAGTGAATACCCTTTGCGTTAAACACTTTAGAGATCTGGGAGACATCGAAGGCGGATTTGATCCGGGCTTCGACAGCAATCGACAGGTCTGAAACAAGATTATGCACAAGATCGGGCAACAGTCGGAGGTTGTGCGCAGTTTGAAGCGAAGTCGCCAGCAATGGTTGGTTCTGTATAAAGAAAGTGTGAATCATCGGGCGCTTAAGTTTTATGAGGAAATAACTTGCGGCTTGCGTAAGGCCATCTAGAATCATAGCCTCCATCTCGGCTGTTACTTTTGAGCGTGCAGATTCGATTAATGGTAGGTGCACAGCGACTGCATCAATGAAGCGGAGCGGAATATGTCTAGCAATCGACGGCTCAGCGTCAGCTGGGGACAAGCCCTCTGGAGTGGCTGCGAGCGCGTCATGTGAGATCTCCAAAAGGTCGCCTAATAGACGTATTGGGTCAACGGATGGACATTGTTGTCTGCCGAGTCCCTACCGAGTTCCGCGATCGTGAGCGCGGCCTGCGCAAGCGAGCGCTCCTTCTCCCCTTCGTGATCCAGTCCCGGCGTTGCGCTTCGCCGGCCGTCGAGTTTCCCACTGTTCGCTTTTGTTCTGGACGCCTTGAGGCGTGATTCGGCGTCATCCGCGTCCGCATCGTTTCCGAGATCCACCATCTGTGCCTGTAACCGTTTCGCGAGGGTCGTGAAGCGGGATGTTCGCCGCAGAACATCAGAAACCTGCTGGAGGCGCTGCAAGCGTTTAACGTTGGATTGCATTGTTTGGTAGGGATATCGAAACTTTTGGCGGAGTCTTGTAAGATGTAAAGATGAGCGCTGTATGAGCGGCGGAACATTGCACTGCATACACACTTTTCCAGAGATACATCGAGGGCATCGAGTCCCTCCTGAACAGCCTGCAAAGATCCCCTGAGCTCCCCCACTCCAGCAGCTTGTTCCAGTAAATCCTCATGGTGTGCGGTGACCTAGTCATGTTCTCAACCACGAGCCGAGTCCGAGAAAGTAAAAGGACGGACCACATTCTTAATCTGTTTTGAAACATCATCGATGCCATAATTTAGTTTAGAGATGGCAACCGAGATGTCCTCTTTGGCAGGCTCCAAGCCGGTGAGTTTTGTAGTCTTGGATGAACCCGGTTGGGGTGGATAGGATTCACCAGCAAGGACAGCGTTGGCATATTCACTCGCATCGAAATCGGGTGATGCGAAGACGGCATAGTCTACACGACGTCAGCTGTGATAACAACTAGTCTAGGTGGAGAACGCACTTGCCTGTCATAGTACTGTACCGAACAGCAAATATATGCGTTGTGCTAAACGGCGGGGATTAGCTCATGTCACGTGTTGAAGAAGTGGCAGTGCGGCATACTCCGAAGTTAGTGGAGGATGTTCATATGGTACTCTAGCTTCCTTCGATAACGATGCTTAAGTGACGCGCCACACTGGAATGATGGCACCCACTGCATCTCCTGCGAGGTTATCACTGGGTCTACGGCTGCGGTATCAAGGACCCCGTCTCACTTCTCCTCTTTGGGCCTGACATCTTCACACGTGTCCTTGTTTTGCCACAGGGTATTTACGCCGATCAGGCATCATAACCCCTTGCCTTTGAATTGGGGGACACAGCCCAATTAATCGGAAGGAACTACCTATCGGGAGTGAAATCAATCCACGGGCACTTCTTGGCCGAGGGTCAAGGGCACCAAGGTTTCAAGTCACGTGTGGGTCAATATTAGAGTGGGTGTCACCCCGCACTCCGCAAGATACGTCTTTGTGGAGAACTTCACCCACGCAATTTACACAATAAATCTACAGCCTCTGTGATACCTTTCCTCTCAACTTTTTCATGGCCTACCACCACTATCGCAACAACGTCCCTGGCTGGGGAACTCAAAACGTACGTAGGCTCTCCCTTCTCACCCTACTCTGCTATCAGCTTAATTCTGCTTCTAGTTCCAACTGGTAGCTCCTCCAGTCCCCGGCTATCAGCCAATGCCTACATGTATGTATCTCACCTTGGTGCAAATCTGGGACTTATGTGACGCACAGGGACTGGATTAGACTTTTATTCTGCCCATGCCATGGGCGGTGACCCGTGAGTACTTCGGTCGCCATGTGAAACAAATCTCATTGGAGATGCGCAGCATGCTTTACCAAAATACCATGTCCCGTTTTCACAACTGGTTCGGGGGTGTTGGGAAGGAAGAAGCCAGGTACTGGCATAGCCGTGCCTATGGTGGTATCGTACGTAGCCCATCGATCTCCACCTCGCCTTTCCCTGTCTCATTCGAGCCAAAGGGTGAGGTGACGCGGATGATGCCTGAGGAAATAGGCGCCGCAGCTGCTTACGAAGCATATCGTGAAATGAAGTATAGTTCGAGCATGTACAACTTTTTGTATTCCGACTTCGAGCGACACCGTGAAGCCCTGAGGGGGATGGCAATAGCTGAAGGTAACGTCACTATCGATCTATCACCATCACTATCACCCTTCACTTCTCACACGTGATTGACTCGCTTGTTATTATAGTCGTGCGCCTCTGGCAAGATACGGGCCGCGCGTTCGATCAATACGGCCAACAGGTCGCTTGCGATGCTGCTGCGTCTACCGCGGATCAGATACTTAGGCAGCGCGAAATGGAAGGCGGTCATCTTGGGATGGGACTCGGAGCTGGCTCTTACCGCGATCGCAGAAATTCCTTCAGTGCCTATCCCGTGTCTGGATACGCAGGTTCAATGGGGGGCAGCGTGTACGGCGGAGGTAGCCCGATGATGGGAAGTATGGGCATCCCGGGTTCACCATATTCACCGATGGGCGGTGGGTTTGGCCAAGCTGTAGGCATGCCCATGTCGTACGGGGGCGGATACGGGGGCTCATACGGGGGCGGGTACCCAGGCTCATATGGGGGCGGATACCCAGGCTCATACGGCGGGTCCCCATACGACCTTGCTGGCGGGTTACAGGTACCAGGCATAGGCTTCCCCGGGTACGCTACCAGCCTGCCTGGCACGCCAGCGGCACTTATCCTTCCCCCGGCGGAGGGTCACCACCACCGTCGGAGTCGGAGTCGGAGTCATCGCCACCACAGGCGACACCGTAGTCATGACAGGTATTAGCTACCTCACCACCAACCCCTTATCCCTGATTGGAAATTGTACGATACATGATATTGTATGCGCTCCTCATAACCTATGTAAAAAAGAGTCTCGGCTGATTGATGGCTATGTCTATGTCTATAACCCCTGTGCCTATATATATTCTAGCTTGAAGCTCTGACAGAGTCGTTATTGTTACTACTGTACTTACACAGGACTGTACTGTATGTATCGTTACGGCGTTGGCAACATCCTAAAATGGAATTAATGTCCCACGGTGGCCCGATTGACAAACTCACTGACTCTCTGTAAGACGCGCTACGGTCGGAGGAAGGAGAAACTTATCCAATCCCCCTTCGATCCATCTTTCCATCTCACGCATCCACCATCACCATCCTTTACTTCCGAAAATGTCTGGAGCAGCAGCGAGCGCATCAGCTTCCCGATTCCAATCGTTCATGAACCACCCAGCTGGTACGTATCAACCAAACCGTGCGAGACAGCAAAGCGACTGATATCCACATGTCTGGGCATGGTTGTGTGCAGGGCCAAAGACGGTATTTTTTTGGGCTCCTGTCATGAAATGGTGTCTTGTCGCTGCGGGGCTGAAAGACCTCAATCGACCCGCGGATAAACTCTCGGTATCACAAAACGTCGGTACGTGAATTTCATTCCTTCTCTTCTCTTCTTTCCCTCCCCCCACTTTTTTTTTTTTCTTTCTGATGGAATTGACGTTTTGTTCTTTAGCACTTGCGGCGACTGGCTTCATCTGGGTGCGCTACTCCTTTGTTATCAAACCCATCAATATCTCGCTTGCAGCGGTGAGTGTGAGACCTTTTCTTTGGTTCGGGCCCGATATTCGCTTCTCCTCTCTCATGTCATCCATCCCTTTTGTCCTGTTGCAGGTAAACTTTTTCGTCGGATCAACTGGTCTCGGACAGCTCGCGCGTATCTATCAGTGAGTTTTGCTTTTGTTTGGTTCGCCTTTAGACGTAATGATCAATTTATTCGTCCCGCCCAGCCATCGTAGTCAGAAGGGAGTGTCCCCTCAGCCCGCGTAGCATAGAGCCCGCGTGTCACTTTTGCACTTTGCTAAATCTATTAGACGTGCTTTTACCCATCATCAAAAGCGCGAGTTGGTGCATGTGAAAGATACAAGAGGGGATTGCCTTAATATACAATGCTAAATACGGAGATGTCGAAAATATTTACCAAACCAGATGGTGGGAAAGAGAAAAGCAGTTCTGGACTTCCTGATGTGATTCGTTCTGGTTATCGTGTTTGAGAACGCTGCTCCTCGCGGGATTCACCGCCGTTTTCTCTCGTTTGTTCCTGGGCTGAGAAACTCTGCAGCGCGGTGCGAGCGATGGACATCCAACTGTTGCCCTCCCTCGCGCGGTCGAGGGCGTTCGCAACAAACTGTTGCACGTGCGCCGCCGGGCTCACGGGATCCGCCGCATTCCACTGCTGTTCCTCAAACTGCCATTCCCAATGTTCATCAAACGAGTCCCAGGCCTGCGGACGTGGCCTCACGGGTCGCCGAGCACCACCTGTTCCCGGGGTTGCGTCCCTGTCCTGTTGTAGTTCCGGGCCGTAAAGCATGTCCAACACCGTCGCGGTGAGACCCGGCATGATGCCACCCCCGTTCGCAGAGAGGTTAAAGAGCCAGGCTGCGGCCGCAGACAGCGCGGCGGCGATGATGCCCCATTTCACCAGCCAAGCGGTGGTGCGAACGAACCAAGTTGCGGTGCGAACGGCGCTGGCAAGCGCGAGATAGGCGGCGAGTACCGTGATAAGCGGTGGGATGATTTTTTGAGCGTCCCAGTCGGAGGATATGAGTGCGGAACCGAGACCGATGAGAGCGCTGAATAATGCGAGGACGTGGGTGAAGAGGGTGAGGAGCGCATTGGACACCGGGGGCGGGAGGCAGGATGAAATGTAGCTGAATACGGGATCGATGATGGCCGAGATGATGGGTATTTGCGGAGGCAGAGGAGGTATGTTCGCCATGCGGAGTAAAAAGGAAAGCGGCAACGATCACGCACGGTTGTGGGGGAGTAAAGCAAGTGGGTGGTGTGGTACAGTACAGCAGTAGTAGTACACGGTGGCACAGGACGGTGGCACTAGGCAACAACACCACGCCTCTTTGCAAGCGACGGCGCCATCCGCCAGGACCGGCGGACCGAGTTGTCCATTAGGGTGACACGTACTCGTTTCGTGACACAAGGAAATAAGAAAAACTGGGAAAGTCGGGGTCCGTGACAACCATCACGCTAGGTTTTCAATTTCAATTCGGCAAATACCAGGGACCCCGTTTTTGACCCCCTTCTTATCACCGCATATGGAGACATTGGTCTCATTTGCTGGACAGTTTATGGGCGCAACCAATCGGCAACAGGATATTACCTCTCTACCCCTACTGGGGAATTGATTGATTCTCTGTTTATTTAAACCCCGCGATTATGTCAGCAAATACTAACAAACATGTAACTTTATAAGATGGGGTACATCCTTTCGATACTGACCATCTTGGCTTGTCAGCCCCTCTTAACTCCCACTTACCCGTCCCCGTCTCGCCTTTCTCTTGTCCCATCCCCATCATATAATGTCTCTCAAAAGGAAGTTCGACCGAGACTTGGTTAGCGAGTCTGACCGCTGTGTATGTTCTCGAGCGCATTGCGCCACCGCGTCGGCACTAATTCCTAATGCGTACATCCTCAGTCAAAGCAACTTCGTCTTCCCTTCCCCTCGTTCCAGGGAGATACAGATGTGGCTATGTCTGATGCATCGTCAGACGTGTCTCCTCTTGAGCCTATGATTTCTGAGCAGCATCATGTACGCCTAGACTCCGGCGCTAGCACAGCTAGCAGCTCCGATGATGGTGACGGTATGTACCTTTTTTTATTTATTACCTATTAGCTTCAGAGTTGTTGACCCGCATATAGCCCCTGCATATCCCTCATTCGGCTCGCATCCTACCCCATTCTTCGGTTCGGACGGCACAGTCGACAGCGACCCACATAACTCTCCAAGACACTCTACTTCGCCCCCTCCGCAAAAATATGTTGGCCTGCTTGAACCGAAGAATAATTTCTTCATCATGGGTTAGTGCCCTAATCTCAGCCTGGGTTGCTCTAGTTGTCAGCGTTGAAGTTTTGCTGACGGGGCCTGCTCTTATTTCTGTCCTACTTTTGCACCTCGTCTCGTATGTTGCAGGAACTGCACTCAGATTCCGAAACTCCGTGTCGCCTGTGCCTCCAGCGCTCAAGGTCAACGTACAATGTGGAGCCATTGCGAACAATGTGGCGCTATTGAGATGATCGACCCAGACTACTAGTCACTTTGTAGATCCTGTTTCTGCCTGAGCCCGCCTTCACTCATTGTCCAGCACCAGCATCGACCCTAGCCCTAGTTTCTGCCTTCTCTCTGCGCTGTAGCACCACCTGGCCGCTATCCGACTCGACCTCAGCACCCCCAGCTTTACTTCCGACCGCCAACACACAACACCAACACTGCCCGGTTGAATCGAGCAAACACAACGCATTGATACCACCTTCGCACCCGCCATCCTGCAACATGTCGACTTTCCGGCATCCAGCTGTACCGTCTAAAAATAGCGTACGCGTCAATCTTCCTTGTGTCTTGATGTCTGGTTTGTACCTCCAGTTTCATGAAGCGAGCACCGCCAACTGCTGCGTATGTTATATCATGCGTCACCCCAATCACCTCTACCTTTGTTCTGTCCTCGACACTCTTTTCCGAGTTGCATCATAATGCTCCGTGTATATATTCTTGCTCTGTAAATTTGTTGCGTTATTATTGCTCCTCTGTATGAGTAAACCGAGCCATTTATCGGAACTCAGATGGACTTGTTGACGTAAATAACTTGGACAAGGATCGAATTGAATCATGTGATCGTTTCGATCTCAAAAAATTGGGGTGCCCGACGGCGCCACTGATTAGTGGCACGGCCGCATATAATAACCTGTCGCCTCCGTAGCGCGCTCCGCGTCGTTGCGGACATCTGGCATGATTCAAGGCAGTTCACCGCCTCTGCCGTTCAGCACCCGACACGAGCCCAATTTTCTGTAATATGATTGTTGCCCTGTGGGCGGAGCGCCTTTGTTCCATCATCCATCATCCCTGGATATATGGGTTGGAGCTGTACTCGCAACGTGGTGCGCCAAGTGATAACTAACTCTGTAATTTGGAACAAAAAATGTTACATGTAATGCAAGGGTTTTGGTCCGGGACTCTGGAACCTTGTTTTTTTTTTGTCCGAATGGGGATACGATTTATCGAGGGAGTCTAGAACTTCCTACAGTAGCGATTCGGAGTCCACGGTTACCCGAAGTTTGGGTCGTCTGATGTCGCTGATTGAATTTCCTCTTTCGTACTTTCCGCGCCTCTCCTCACCTAATGTGTAACTGCCACGTGTAGATTGTACATAATTATAATTTCCGAGTCTTTGGCTTTGTTGTTGTTTGTGGTGGTGGTGGTGGGATAAATACTAGTAGCTCCCTGGGAAATGTCCGTGATCCAGAAAAACATACTTGTTGGGCGTACATTATTCACCAAACTCAACACGCCAAAAATCCAAAACGATGACAATCATGGTGGATTGCATAGTGGGGGCATGGAATGAAGCCAACAACAGTGGACATGTGCCGCAAAGCTTAGACGACGGCAGAGGTACTAGGGAGGACCGGTTCAGATGCGCGGAGCATGCTGACACAGCCCGACTCGAGGCATGGACAAAGCCAACTTGTGCTGTACTAGGAGTGAAGCATTCTCGTTAATAACCACAATCCGTAATTGGGGTCCCCCACTCCAAGGGGCGCTTTGGAAGTGGCTGGGTGAGATGAGACCGAACAACCTAACCAGCCTAACCCCTGGCACAAGGACCAGTCCCAAGGCTTGTCTAGAGTGTTCAGGAAGGCACAGTACAGTAAAGGTTGACAAAGCAGGTGCCATCATTGATTATAATCCCTGGGATAACTTCCCACGAAACGAAAAGCAATCAGAAAACTACTTACACCCGGGCTTCCCCTGCCGCCCGTTTACGAAACCAATATCTCGTCGGCCCCCGAGTCGCGCGGCCCGCCTCTGCGAGTTCCACCGGTCTTGTGCTCTCTCAGTCTCTCTCTCTCCTTTCTCTTATCTCTCACGCCGCTCAAGTGTTTAACACCTAACCAAAGCAATCCGATGCGACGCATCAACGACCCCTTTGATTTTCTGTTAGATCTGGGGATGGCAGTGCCAGTTTATTGATAAAGTATGATGAGAAAAGGCGCTGTCCCCCGCTGATTGGACAAAACTTGCTCTGCTGGCGCTTACAGAACCTCTCCCTCCTTATCGTATCATACACGTGCTCAGCCTGTTTGACGGGGGCTTTCCCTTATATCTGGCATGGCTTGTGCACACCCACCCAACAAGGTTCACCAGGGGCATCTTGGGTCCTTAACCCACGGCCGCGTACTATGGGAGCCCGGCCTTGGTGATCTCCACGACAGTGGTTATGTATCCAATGGCAACTTTGTTCTCATGTCATAACTCACGGTACAATCGGAAGGAATGCCACGTGGAGATTTGCTGCACTGGAGAGTTACCGTCCTACCATCCTATAATACACCGTAGTTTGTTCTACAATAAAATCCAAAAGATCAACATTTGTCTAAAGGAACTACCACTCGCGCGATGTGCACATGGCAAGGGGTCAGGCGCCAAACGACATGGCCTCTCGACGTCCACACTTGACTCTTCTTCTCTAAGTGAAGTGTCTCGTATCGGCCCACTTAGCCCAGAAGGAAAGTGTCAGAGTAGCATTGGACCTTCCTCGTGATGCCGACTGTAAATTATGCTAATAAGCCAAACTCTAACCTAGGTGGAGTCACGAGTAGTACGTCGCGTTGCTCGGAGCCTGGGAGACAATCACGGGATTTCCTCTGTGAACAAGTGTTCAGCAGCACCATAGAATCAGTTCTTTACCCGCATATAGTTTCATAGCATCTATACCGCAGTTCCCCTTCCCTTAGTTCCGCGAATATGCCGGCGGTGGCTCCTCTATCTCCGGGTTGCCCGGATTGGCGCGCAGAAGGCGCTTAGGTTCATTCACTACGTTAGTCGGGCGTCTCGAAATCTGTTCGCGATCGGTATTTGCTAGGGCAGGATCCATCGCCCCACCAGTCGGAGCTAACGAAATCTTCGTGCGTGGAACTTGCGCCTTTACCATGTCCCGGCCCGAACCCGAGACCTGTGGGGAACTTGTTTCCATCGGTACCTCGGGGGCTTTGCCCTTGGGATTCCGTCGTTGGACTCTGTCAACTAACGAAAGAAAACCGCACAAGTTAGGCACGTGAGGAAGACAGTATGGGGTGGCAGGGCTGTACCATTATATCCTCGCTGCTTGAGAGCTTCGCGGTCCATGGAGAGGATGGTCATGAATAAGTTTGTATCATTAACCGTTGGTGACACCAAGATAAACCGACGTAATGAGGTTGAGACCCTAGGGATCATCAAAGAATGTAATCCTTCTTCAACAAGCCGTCACTTACTCATACATGTGTACTTCCTTATTTTCAGCAAGCCAGAGTTCAATCGGACCTTTGCCTTGTCGGTCAGCGACCACGGATGCCTCTTGACTTTTGCTGCAGTGGATGTCTCCATGATGTAGTGACCTGGTGATCAAGACCTTTCTAAAGACTGTCACCACGAAGTTCTTTTCATTATTCAGCCAATCGAACGAGATTTTGGTACGTGATTGTGGGCACTCGCGGAGGAACAGAGGTAGGCGCTCAAGAATCAGGTCTCTAGTTTTGGTGCCCATCGGTGAAGAAGGAATTTCGCCCGACTTCTTATAATCTTCCCTGACTAAGGAGCTCAGGTACGGAGAACCCAAAACGTGATATAGCTCTAGAAATAGATGAGCGATGCTTGATGGGTAGAATTTACCTGAGTAAATACCTTCTAGATCTTCCTGCGGTGCACAGAAGATGCGGTCACCAAAAACTTGGTACGCAATCTTATCATCTGCAATAACAATTTCCTTTGGCTGAAGCAACTTATATTCAATATCTGTGTTGTCTTCACCACCTTCATTTGGGGCTTCACTGCTCTTCACACGCCGCCGCGATCCAAGGAGTACATCCGATTCCTTCATGCGGTTAATCGTTCCGATCGAAAGCAGATATTGATTCATCGCGAACTTGCGAAGTTCGAGAATATAGCTAATGGATGATTGTCAGGAAACGGTGTTTCACAGGGTGAGTCTACACTTACTTCTCAGGGCTGCCGGCAAGCTCATAGAATTTCTTTGGATCTGCTAGCAGTATTTTTGCGATCCCGTCAATGGATGGCGGTTGCTTGGTACCACAGCTTGCCAGGAATGTATTGGCCCGCGGGCCGAAATCTACAAAAACGAAGAGCTTCGAGTAAAACTCTGCGCCTCCAGCAGGAAAGTGGCACTGAATTGGCTGCATTCTTCGGATTTCTCCATTGTCTCCCGCAGACTCGACGGGTATGAAGGGGATTTTGGTCAATCTCGATTTATCTGCTTGCGAGAACTCTGCGAGGATAATGGGCGGAGGAACTTCAAAATTAGAAATAAATGAAAGAGCGTACCGTAACCAGACAAAATTTCGAACCATTGGCGTGCCTTCATCTCGTCTTCTGGCGGAAACTCCTCTAAAAGAGCCACGAGATCGGAGGATGACGGGTAACTTCCAAGCTTCAGTTTTCTGGCAGCTCCCTCCGGAAGCATTGGATCAACAACAGGGAAACCTAGCGCTGCCCATTGGGGATCAGCATATACCTGTTTTGTGCATCGTTTAGGTCAAGAACACTGACGAAGAGTAATCTCTTACTTCAAACGGCTTTGCCAACACTCGCATCGAACCAACGACTGCGGGAACGAAAGCGAGATCCCGGTAGTTATGAGGATCGTATTCGGAATACCTGGTGGACAGGTTTCCCAAGAAGTAGTTCAGCGCCCAATCCCGTGCGGTGAGGTTGTCCGAAGCAGCAATTGTAAGAATGTCGGACAGGGAAAGCGCACATCTCACACCCAAAGCCAAAAGCAGTTTACCTGGCAGAAGGTGAGTCACCAGAGTTCAATAACCGTGATTAACCACGACAACTCGCCTTCGTCGGATGACCGTTTCCATTCATTCTTAACACCCCAATCCATAACAGGTAAGCCAAGCTCACGAAATATTTCAACCGGCTCGTAGAGGTCCATAGCCTTATATCGTTGAATTTTCTGATCAGGAGTTGGTTGCCCTTCTTCCGAACCCTCGAGCGTGAATGCAGTTGTTTTTTGTAAACGTTTAATCTCCATTGGTGACAAGACCGGTTGAATGGATACTAGATACTTGACGAGATCGAAATTAGTCCAGTTTTCCGTTTTGATCATTCTAATATACCAGGTCAGTGGGTTGAATCTCAAAGAAGAAGCGAGGCGGACCTATCAACGAAGATCTGCAAGGTCGCACTCTTGCGTACGCCAATCGATTCCAGCACCCTCCTTAATGACCCCTTGATGACGCTTCCAGATGGCATGGTGACGATGGGAAAATTTGGGAACAGTCTTACGCCGGGAAAGTAGGCATGACCCGGGACCTTGAGACCGCTGGATGTTGGTATGCAACTCTTTGAACTCAAGATTTTGACGACATCTTGTTGGGCTTTTTTGGATAGTAATGACCAAACCTGAGCAATCACTGACAAGACGCGTTCTGCGCGTTCTGTCAGGGAAGAGGTGTGAGTGACGTCATGCCTAGAATTGCCCCCCGCAACCTCGAAGCTGTCGGTCACATGCTCGAGCCAATCAACGACAATATCGTGATGGTTTTCAGAAAACACTTCCTGGAATGAAGACGGTCCCTTTTCGTTCTGCACGTGCGTGCCACAGTCAAATAACAACACCATAAGCTCAACATGTCCTCCCTGAAATGCCACATGTAATGCGTTCCGGTCTTCATCGTCCAGAGTGTTCGGATCTGCTTTGTGGTCAAGAAGAGCTCGGACAACTTCGAGATCTCCTGCTTGCGTCGCAACATGCAACGGAGTCCAAAGGCTATTGTCCTGGCAGCGCACATCTGCCCCCTTCTCGAGAAGGAAGCGGGCAATGTCTGCACATCCTTCTGACGCCAGATGTAGTGGGGTGCGGTTGTCGTTGTCCTGAGAATTGATATCTCCACCGTGCTCGAAAAGAATACGGAGTACGTCCAAGAATCCTCCTTGCGACGCCGAATGTAATGGAGTCCGTTTGTTCTTATCCTGTGCGTTTGCATCGGCGCCGCCGTTCAGAAGGAAGCGGGCAATGTCTGCGCATCCTTCTGACGCCAAATGTAGTGGAGTGCGGTTGTCATTGTCCCGGGAATTGATATCTCCACCGTGCTCGACAAGAATACGGAGTATGTCCAAGAATCCTTCTTGCGACGCCGAATGTAATGGAGTCCGTTTGTTCTCATCCTGTGCATTTGCATCAGCGCCGCTTTTCAAAAGGAGCTGGGCAACTTCTAGATGTTGATATTGCGATAGCCCATGAAACGGAATCATCTGGTGTCCTTGTAATACCAAATGCAGTGGTGTCTGCTGATTTACGTCCTTGGCATTTACATCTGCTAGATTCTCGAGAAGGACTCGAGCAACTTCTAGACGCCCGGATTGCGATGCAAGGTGTAGCGGGGTCTGGTTTTTTTCATCCGGGGAATTTGGGTCCGCCATCTCCTCCAAAAGGACCTGAGAAACCTCTAGGTGTCCTGCTTGCGATGCGCAGTGCAAAGGACTGAGGTCACTTGCGTCCAAGCTATTTGGGTCGGCGTCGTATTCAAGAAGGACGCAAGCGACTTTAAAGTGTCCTTCTCGCGATGCCAAATGTAACGGGGTCTGTTTATTGTTCTCCTGAGCATTCACATCCGCGCCACGATCGAGAAGTGCCCGAACGACGTCTAGATATCCCATTCGCGACGCCACATGTAAAGGAGTCTGGCCGTTCTCACCAACAGCGTTTAGAGCTGCGTCGTGGTCGAATAGTAGTGGTATGAGAATGACAGGGTGGTTGGATAGCTGGCGTGCGGTGATGAATGGTGTAAGGAGGACATTCGGTGTAGTAACAGAAAGAGTACGCAAGGCAGGTAACACCTCCATGACCCAATCTCCAGTGAGCTCGTTCAGCGCAGGGGCGATAAGCGAATCCAGTCCGGATAATAGTTTTAGGCCCTGCACAGAAGTGAATGGGCGAAAAAGCTCCAGCCACTGAGTGTCATCCATGTCATCTTCAAGCCGCTTCTGAGTCCACCCCATGTTACATTCTTCCACATTGGAGAGGAAAATTGAAAACTGTTCGCATATTTGTGCTAAACCCGACAATTGCCAATCGAGTGCGTCGCACGATATGAGGATATGTAGATTGGCTTCAGGATTCACGGGAGGATGGAGACGATCATTACTAAGGGAGATTTCGGCCGTACTCTTGTCGAGGAACAGCTCCGCTCGCTTGAATGACCCGAGCACGTTTGTGCGACCAACAAACTCGAGGAATTGTGGGGTGTCGAAAATAAGCCGATTGAAGAACTTTGTTTCGACGGAGCTAATGGAAGGAGTGTCGATCCGAGAGACGAGGTCTTCAATGTACCCGATATCGCCATGGAACTCAAAACGGGTGAGGGCGGGAAGGATAACGCGTGTCGACGGAAGTCGATGTCGATGAGGGCGAGAAGCTGGGGATTCAAATTCAATGTGAAGGACTTCAAGCATGGCCAATGCGGACAGGCTGGTAGCCATCGCTTCGGGTGAAATGTAACCGGTATGGGGTATTCGGGTAAGTTGGACTTGGACAAGATCATGGCAAGATGGAATAAGTTTTGGTAATGCTGGAACTGGAATACCGCCCAAGATGAGACGTTGTAGACGCGGGGCGGACCCGCCCAGGAAGGCATCAAGCACCGGCGGCGGCACCGACTTGTCTCCGAAATCCAGTTTAAGGTATGTCAGCGCTGGAAATGGCACCTGGATCACTCCCAAGAATTGTTTCAATTCAGGACATGTTAGAAAATTGAGCTTGATTTCGCACACGCGATCATGACGCTCGAGTGCAGCAACGATACTATCACCGAACAAGGCTGGCAATTTCCTTGTCTGTGTGTCTTTGACCATGATGGGCAAGGATGGCCAAATATCCAGCGTCCTTCTCACGGGTATGTTCGTGTTGCATTCGAGATACAAGTCGAGACGACGCGGGAATCCAAACACAGCATATCTCCATCTTCGGCAAACGTGCACCAGGATATGCCACTGATTCGGCACGTACCCGTACGAATCTCTTTGATAGAAGTAAAAGATGTCGAGGAGGACATCTTCTGGGAGAGCTTCATTGCTAATCAGAGATTAGTTGAGTCGATACCAAATCAAAGTAGGGGTCTGGACATACTTGGGCCCGGGGGGACTCATCAGTAGTGGTGTTGAAGATGCAAGAGTTGAGGATCACACAGATAGCAAAGCAGGGTTCCGTTATCGATTGATAACTTCCCACGAAATGAAAAGCAATCGGAAACTACACCCGGGCTTCCCCTGCCGCCCGTTTACGAAACCAATATCTCGTCGGCCCCCGAGTCGCGCGGCCCGCCACTGCGAGTTCCGCCAACGTAACTGGACTTGTTCTCTCTCTCTCCTTTCTCTTATCTCTCACCCCGCTCAAGTGTTAACACCTAACCAAAGCAATCCGATGCGACGCATCAACGACACCTTTTGTTTCTGTTAGATCTGGCGATGGCAGTGCCAGTCTATTGGATAAGTATGATGAGAAAAGGCGCTGTCCCCCCTTGATGGACGAAAGTTGCTCTGCTGGCGCCTGCAGAACCTCTCCCTCCTTATTGTAAGGTGGACCTTACCTGCACCCTCGAAATCGGCCTCTTTCGACTTCAACATCGTCTTCATGCATGCCCTCAACATTGTCTCGATTCGGAAACCCCGATGCCGTCCAGTCCCGACGCCGCGTTGACTATCGGACTCAACTCGTCTCGACTATCTGATCACCTCCGATGCCAATCAACCATCAAGAGTCATTCAAGAACACCTTGAGCCTATGGACTTGTGACATATTGAGTATCTTCCATTGTTTGGACCTTCATAGCACACCCTTTTTGCACTGCCCATCTTTCAGCTCACTTTCTACCCTTAGTTCATTGTTCAACATCTCTATTAGACTGGTGCTACGAGATGACGCTTGTGAGCATATTCCACTCATTCACTTCCTCTCCCCTTCATTTACAAACGATTGAGTGACGTTGTGTGCAAGGCCAAGCTGTTCGGAGCGTTGCCGGTGCAGCGCCTCCTCAGCTGAAGCCTTATGTTTGACGGGGGCTTTTTCCTTAGTTCCCTCATGTCTGGCACGTCTTGTGCACGCCCACCCAACAAGGTTCACCAGGGGCATCCTGGGTCTTTAACCCACAGCCGCGTACTATGGGAGCCCGGCCTTGGTGATCTCCACGAAACAGGTTACAGTATCTGTCGGTGGCGTTGGTTATGTATTCGGAGAGTTACCGTCCTACCATCCTATAATACACCGTAGTTTGTTCTACAATAAAATCCATTTGTCCAAAAGGAACCATCACTCGCGCGATGTGTACATGGCAAGGGGTCAGGCGCCAAACGACCAACCTCTCGACGTCCACACTTGACTCTTCTTCTCAAAGTGAAGTGTCCCGTATCGGCCCACTCAGCCCAGAAGGAGAGGGTCAGAGTAGTAGTATTGGACCTTCCTCGTAATGCCGACTGTAAATTATGCTAATAAGCCAAACTCTAACCTAGGTGGAGTCACGAGTAGTACGTCGGGTTGCTCGGAGCCTGGGAGACAATCACGGGATTTCCTCTGTGAACAAGTGTTCAGCAGCACCATAGAATCAGTTCTTTACCCGCGTATAGTTTCATAGCATCTATACCGCAGTTCCTCTTCCCTTAGTTCCGCGAATATGCCGGCGGTGGCTCCTCTATCTCCGGGTTGCCCGGATTGGCGCGCAGAAGGCGCTTATGTTCATTCACTACGTTAGTCGGGCGTCTCGAAATCTGTTCGCGATCGGTATTTGCTAGGGCCGGATCCATCGCCCCACCAGTCGGAGCTAACGAAATCTTCGTGCGTGGAACTTGCGCCTTTACCATGTCCCGGCCCGAACCCGAGACCTGTGGGGAACTTGTTTCCATCGGTACCTCGGGGGCTTTGCCCTTGGGATTCCGTCGTTGGACTCTGTCAACTAACGAAAGAAAACCGCACAAGTTAGGCACGTGAGGAAGACAGTATGGGGTGGCAGGGCTGTACCATTATATCCTCGCTGCTTGAGAGCTTCGCGGTCCATGGAAAGGATGGTCATGAATAAGTTTGTATCATTAACCGTTGGTGACACCAAGATAAACCGACGTAATGAGGTTGAGACCCTAGGGATCATCAAAGAATGTAATCCTTCTTCAACAAGCCGTCACTTACTCATACATGTGTACTTCCTTATTTTCAGCAAGCCAGAGTTCAATCGGACCTTTGCCTTGTCGGTCAGCGACCACGGATGCCTCTTGACTTTTGCTGCAGTGGATGTCTCCATGATGTAGTGACCTGGTGATCAAGAGCTTTCTAAAGACTGTCACCACGAAGTTCTTTTCATTATTCAGCCAATCGAACGAGATTTTGGTACGTGATTGTGGGCACTCGCGGAGGAACAGAGGTAGGCGCTCAAGAATCAGGTCTCTAGTTTTGGTGCCCATCGGTGAAGACGGAATTTCGCCCGACTTCTTATAATCTTCCCTGACTAAGGAGCTCAGGTGCGGAGAACCCAAAACGTGATATAGCTCTAGAAATAGATGAGCAATGCTTGATGGGTAGACTTTACCTGAGTAAATACCTTCTAGATCTTCCTGCGGTGCACAGAAGATTCGGTCACCAAAAACTTGGTACGCGATCTTATCATCTGCAATAACAATTTCCTTTGGCTGAAGCAACTTATATTCAATATCTGTGTTGTCTTCACCCTCATTTTGGGCTTGACTGCTCTTCACACGCCGCCGCGATCCAAGGAGTACATCTGATTCCTTCATGCGGTTAATCGTCCCGATCGAAAGCAGATATTGATTTATCGCGAACTTGCGAAGTTCGAGAATATAGCTAATGGATGATTGTCAGGAAACGGTGTTTCACAGGGTGAGTCTACACTTACTTCTCAGGGCTGCCGGCAAGCTCATAGAATTTCTTTGGATCTGCTAGCAGCATTTTTGCGATCCCGTCAATGGACGGCGGTTGCTTGGTACCACAGCTTGCCAGGAATGTATTGGCCCGCGGGCCGAAATCCACAAAAACGAAGAGCTTCGAGTAAAACTCTGCGCCTCCAGCTGGAGGAAAGTGGCACTGAATTGGCTGCATTCTTCGGATTTCTCCATTGTCTCCCGCAGACTCGACGGGTATGAAGGGGATTTTGGTCAATCTCGATTTATCTGCTTGCGAGAACTCTGGGAGGATAATGGGCGGAGGAACTTCAAAATTAGAAATAAATGAAAGAGCGTACCGTAACCGACAAAATTTCGAACCATGGCATGCCGTCATCCGTCTTCTGGAGGAAACTCCTCTAAAAGAGTCACGAGATCGGAGGACGACGGGTACTTCCAAGCTTCAGTTTTCTGGCGCTCCTCCGGAAGCATTGGATCAACAACAGGGAAACCTAGCGCTGCCCATTGGGGATCAGCATATACCTGTTTTGTGCATCGTTTAGATCAAGAACACTGACGAAGGTAATCTCTTACTTCAAACGGCTTTGCCAACACTCGCATCGAACCAACGACTGCGGGAACGAAAGCGAGATCCCGGTAGTCATGAGGATCGTATTCGGAATACCTGGACAGGTTTCCCAAAAGTAGTTCAGCGCCCTTTCCGTGCGGTGGGTTGTCCGAAGCAGCAATTGTAAGAATGTCGGACAGGGAAAGCGCACATCTCACACCCAAAGCCAAAAGCAGTTTACCTGGCAGAAGGTGAGTCACCAGGTTCAATAACCGTGATTAACCACGACAACTCGCCTTCGTCGGATGACGTTTCCATTCATTCTTAACACCCCAATCCATAAAGGTAGGCCAAGCTCACGAAATATTACAGCCGGCTCGTAGAGTCCATAGCCTTATATCGTGGAATTTCTGACCAGGAGCTGATTGCCCTTCTTCCGAACCCTCGAGCGTGAATGCAGTTGTTTTTTGCAAACGTTTAATTTCCATTGGTGACAAGATCGGTTGAATGGATACTAGATACTTGACGAGATCGAAATTAGTCCAGTTTTCCGTTTTGATCATTCTATATACCAGGTCAGTGGTTGAATCTCAAAGCAGAAGTGAGGCAGACCTATCAACGAAGATCTGCAAGGTCGCACTCTTGCGTACGCCAATCGATTCCAGCACCTTCCTTAATGATCCCTTGATGACGCTTCCAGATGGCATGGTGACGATGGGAAAATTGGGAACAGTCTTACGCCGGGAAAGTAGGCATGACCCGGGACCTTGAGACCGCTGGATGTTGGTATGCAACTCTTTGAACTCAAGATTTTGACGACATCTCGTTGGGAGTTTTGGATAGTAATGACCAAACCTGAGCAATCACTGACAAGACGCGTTCTGCGCGTTCTGTCAGGGAAGAGGTGTGAGTGACGTCATGCCTAGAATTGCCCCCCGCAACCTCGAAGCTGTCGGTCACATGCTCGAGCCAATCAACGACAATATCGTGATGGTCTTCAGAAAACACTTCCTGGAATGAGGACGGTCCCTTTTCGTTCTGCACGTGCGTGCCACAGTCAAATAACAACACCATAAGCTCAACATGTCCTCCCTGAAATGCCACATGCAATGCGTTCCGGTCTTCATCGTCCAGAGTGTTCGGATCTGCTTTGTGGTCAAGAAGAGCTCGGACAACTTCGAGATCTCCTGCTTGCGTCGCAACATGCAACGGAGTCCAAAGGCTATTGTCCTGGCAGCGCACATCTGCCCCTTCTCGAGAAGGAAGCGGGCAATGTCTGCACATCCTTCTGACGCCAGATGTAGTGGAGTGCGGTTGTCGTTGTCCCGAGAATTGATATCTCCACCGTGCTCGACAAGAATACGGAGTACGTCCAAGAATCCTCCTTGCGACGCCGAATGTAATGGAGTCCAATTGTTCTTATCCTGTGCGTTTGCATCGGCGCCGCTTTCCAGAAGGAAGCGGGCAATGTCTGCGCATCCTTCTGACGCCAAATGTAGTGGGGTGCGGTTGTCATTGTCCCGGGAATTGATATCTCCACCGTGCTCGACAAGAATACGGAGTATGTCCAAGAATCCTTCTTGCGACGCCGAATGTAATGGAGTCCGTTTGTTCTCATCCTGTGCATTTGCATCAGCGCCGCTTTTCAAAAGGAGCTGGGCAACTTCTAGATGTTGATATTGCGATAGCCCATGAAACGGAATCATCTGGTGTCCTTGTAATACCAAATGCAGTGGTGTCTGCTGATTTCGTCCTTGGCATTTGCATCTGCTCTATTCTCGAGAAGGACTCGAGCAACTTCTAGACGCCCGGATTGCGATGCAAGGTGTAGCGGGGTCTGGTTTTTTTCATCCTGGGAATTTGGGTCCGCCATCTCCTCCAAAAGGACCTGAGAAACCTCTAGGTGTCCTGCTTGCGATGCGCAGTGCAAAGGACTGAGGTCACTTGCGTCCAAGCTATTTGGGTCGGCGTCGTATTCAAGAAGGACGCAAGCGACTTTAAAGTGTCCTTCTTGTGAGGCCAAGTGTAACGGGGTGCAACCACTATCGTCCCTGGGATCCGGGTCTGCTTTGTACGCAAGGAGGAAGCGAGCAATCTCTACACGGCCTTCTGCTGACGCCCCATGCAACGGAGTCCATTTATAGCTGTCCGTGGCATCCACATCTGCTCTGTATTCGAGAAGAACTTCAGCAACTTCAGGCCATTCGTAGTGCAATGCCACATGTAACGAGGTCCAGTTCCTGTCGTCGCGGGCATTTGTATCGGCATCGAAATCGAGAAGAAGTCGAGCGACGTCCACGTGTCCTTCTCGCGATGCCAAATGTAACGGGGTTGTTTATTGTTCTCCTGAGCATTCACATCCGCGCCACGATCGAGAAGTGCCCGAACGACGTCTAGATATCCCATTCGCGACGCCACATGTAAAGGAGTCTGGCCGTTCTCACCAACAGCGTTTGGAGCTGCGTCGTGGTCGAGTAGTAGCATAGCAACTTCCGGTGTCCCTCTTGCAAAGTCCGATGCAAAGGAGTCGTGTTATCGTCGCCTTGGGCATTTGCATCTACGCCACGGCTGAGAAGGAGCTGAGCGATTTCCAGATCTCCTTTTTTCAGTGCCAGGTGAAATGCAATCGAGTCGTTATAGTTCAGGGAACTCGCATCTTCGGCGCGGCTAGAGTTGTCCTGGGAAGACATGGAGGAGAATAATTCTGAATCTGGCGCCTGGCCTTTCGGAATTGTCCGTGATCGGGGAGGTCGCTGTGATTCTAGAGAGGGAGAATCTTCGCCGTGGGCCCGATCAAGATGGTCTAGAAGCATGTATTCCCTTTTCCATATGAAGTTACAGTTAGGGTAGATGCACTCCCTCGATGGCAAATGCGTATTTGTTAGATGGCGATTGAGTTCCACCTTTGAGTGGAACGTAGCTTTGCAATGTGGGCACGGGAGATTCGGACTTGGAAAACCTCTTTTCTCTTGTTTTGTGCATGCGGGGAAGCTACCATGGTGTGTTGATGAACTTGAGCTGCCAATTGAGACAGAGAGCACCTACTATGGGATACCAATGGAGTAATGGGGGTATGACCGAGGGCCGAATGGCTATCATGGACTCCGGTGGATGATGATGGCATACCGCCGAATGCATTGGCCAGTTCCTGACTTGCAGTCATAGGAACGACAGTGAGGGTGGATTCTGGGGAGCGGTAGTTACGAGAGCTTGTGGGATCCGTGAAGTGGGTATTGACGGTCAAAAGAGCGGTGGGAGCCGAAATCTCCGCTTGTGGAAGCCCGTGGTTATGATGCTGGGGGGACGACGATGACCCGTCATCTGAGAATCCAACCGTATCAGGTCACGGTCAACCTATGCAAATCATCACAATTTGTCTGGAGGTGCGCTGTCAGGGAATAAGGTACCGTATTCCCATCCCTGTTATATGAGGTTTTGTAACTTCTATTGTCGGCTCCTGTAGGCACGGCTGTGGTTACACCTGTTCCTCCAGCGTGGAGATAATCGGTAGTCTGCTGGTGAGACATGAGATGGGGTAAAAAAGGAATGAATCGGAGAAGCAAAGTACATCTACTACTATCAGTATTACTAACTTGGCTGGGCAAATGGGCGGGGCCCGATAGGCTGTGTAAGTCAGCTGACAGGGGGGCGCGTGACATGACGTTACACGTTACATGTCACTGATCCACTCACTTCCATATCTCCAAGAGGTAGTACTGTATACTGGCACGACCCTTGGCGTGTAAGTTATAGAGCGGATCATCAAACTACCTGTGATCCGGACGCTCGACTGACTGTGTCAGAAATGCGAATAGCTCTCTCCAATGATTTACAGTTGTACTGGGCTCCACGGTTCCACAAGCGGTTGCAATGCGGTTTCCTCATTACCAGCGGTGATTCTGCAAAGACATGTAATGTGACACTTGTGACGATCAAACTCGGAGAAGCGTCACATGTTTACTTTTGACTAATGATCCGCGGGGCCGGCGCGGGCTCGAGCGAGATGGGGAATCCTTCAGCGGCTGCTTCATGATTCGAGCCCATGTAACGGCCTCCATATACCTGTCCGATCACCAATTGGTGAACTTAAACAGCATGTTATGGTCACTGGAAATATGCCCCTCGTCTGTCTCCTCTTCTGCATTTGAGGGCCAACCACACCACCATGAGGAGTCTTCAATTGGTGCAGTCAATGCAATTTGACACTGTCAGAGCCACGCAAATGTATCCATTTCCCCAGAAACCGAGCCATCACATCATATCAAGTTCCTACATATGAAAATAGGGTAGCACACTCACATGTCTAATCGGCTGCGAAAGCAAAGACGAATAGAGCAAGATTACTTCTGTTACACCTGTCGCACAAATGCATACAGTAATAGGATCATAGGTCAGTCAGAAACGAAGACAAAAATAGGCCATCGTCGATGAAGGCCAAAAAGCCTAGTGGGATCGCTTGGCGATCATCGCCAAACCACCAAAGGTCGCATACGCATTTCAGCACTCGCCTCCGTGTGGGCCAAGTCTGCTAGCTGCATGTGGTGAGCTAGAGCACGTCCTTGTGATCTCGATCGAAATGAGCTCTGAGTTTCCGCTTTCCAACAATCATCAGGTCACATTCCGGGCATTTTTTCGGGTCAGAATGTTTGTCATCGAAATGGCGATTGAAAGCTTTCCTCGAGTGAAATACGGTGTCGCATATGCTGCATAGCACCTTCCACCTTTGATCCACCAACACGTCCCGACTCCATTTAGCAGGGGAAGCTGCTGAGATGGGTTAGTGAACTTGGGTCACCTATTAAGTTCTAGACTCTATAGTATTCACCTTGCTGTGGTGGGTCTTTGGAGTCATGGCTTCGCCACCGTGAGTGCCATAGAGTTCGGTAGCCGATGATTCTGCCCTTGTTCGGAGCATTCATAGGATATGTCTTTTATTATAGATAAAGTCAGAAAGAAATCCAAGTCGTCGCTTGGGGATGCAGCGAGGTGCTCACCTGAGGGACCTAACGACCCCTCATCCGAGGCTTCGAGCTGTGGCTCATTGGCAGGCTGGTCAACCTACTCAGTCAGCACGTGCAAATAAGGGAGTGTAGGGAGTGTAGTACCATGCCTGGGTGGGTGAACGACCAGATTCGAACGCACTGCCGGTTCATTGTTACCGTTTGGTTCGTTAGGCTCTTCAAATCGCACTGGGACGAGGGTCTGGCCTCCATCCGGAGAGTAATACAAGCAGGCCTACGATTGGTCAGTATCTAGCAGGATGTGGGAAACAACGAAGCCTACACAATCCAAGTGACATGGTGTGGGACGAAGTCGTCAGTACTCATATTTTGCTATAATGTGCAGACAATTTGAGCGAAACAGGCGAGGAGAGATGGTTTTGGCGGCGTCTTGTGCATGTAAGGAATCTACGACGCAAAAGTAGGGGAGGAAGAACAAAGGACATATCAGTATCATGACACATATATAAGCTCGGCCGCAGAGGACTGCACCGGATGACGGCCCTGATGGCGGTGCGGGGTCTTGCACCGTTATCCTTGGCGTGTTCGTGGTGAAGGAAAATAAAGGGGCGTGGTGGTGTCCTGGCATTCCCATGCGCAAGTGCGTTCCAGGCGTCGCCGGAAGACTTCCGCTCTGCTATCGGCCAAAATTTGTCAAGGTAATGACGTGGGAATATAGCGCTATGATGAGCAGCAAGCCGGAGAAACTTGGGCGTACATGAAATACTCCTATCATATACGCGGGCTTGTCATCTGGCGTGATTTATTATGGACTCACATGCTGTACCGTACTAGTAGGTGCCCTAATAGACTATGCCCCTGAACACTGGTGTGGTGGCTGGGCTTGAGCTGTGCAGTGAGACACGACATCCTTCCATGAAATGGGTTGAATTCGTTGCTGCAGCGACTACTTCCAAAGGGAAGAGGAAACCGATCGTAGAATGGATAGGTGAACAGTAACGTAACGCGCAAAGGGCATGGAGTATGTGAAAACAGAAAAGACGCCAAAGAAGAAGAAGGACATAGGATGTGAGAGAGCACAGGCGACCTGGGTAGGCTGGGGCGCAGAGAAGAACAAAGCGATGCCAAATAGAGGGATATCTGATTAGATTCCCTAATGGGTAAAGACAAAGGCTGTGGCTTAATCCTGTCCAAACTTGACGTGAGCCATTCATACGCACCAAAAGTCGGACCGGAGAAGCACTAGCTCATTCGAGCTGGAAGCAGCTCGACAAGAGGAAAAGGTCTTGGGAAAGGTGTACGAGTGAGCTTCATCTTTGGAAATGGAGATTGGAGACTAATCTAACTGAATCCGTAACGAGACTCAAGTTAGTGTGTCCGTGATTAATATAGTAGAAGCAATGAGGAAACGAGTGGTGTAATGTACGGCCTCGATGCCGGTGTGTTACCGAACATAACCGAGGGTTGGTGAGGCCAAGTCGGCCGGCATCGGCACTGCCCCCCACTTGCCATGCCTCAGCTACATTTTCGTACAGCGCCTCATGCCTTTCCTATCTAACCACTGGCATCACGCTTCCAAATGTCCTTACTTACCTCTCCAACCATAGTTCTCATATTCAGATGGTTCAACAAGCATTATAGTTGTACGTAAGGCACACCGTAGAGCGTTTGGGCAGCATGACGATGCGGAGATGTCAACACTTCCACCCCATGCCCCGTCGATGAGCTTGCGCCGTTCAGAATATATGAAGTTCCAAGCGGCTGCTGCGGTAGACCCTCAAGTCCAGAGCTCCCGCCGCCACCACTAGATTCACGTGGTTGACGCGTTGACATTCTTGCTACTGTCGCCTCATAAGCCGACTCGGAGCAATGGTAATTATAAGCGGATGTGTGATGCTGTACCAACTACAAATTGGGGCTTCAGCGCCACCCCTTCTCTTGTTTTCTTCTGTTCAAGGGACCAAGGGCGACAGTGGTGACGTTCTCCTCGTTACTGCTGTTGCCTTTGGACGGATGTGATCTCTGCTTCAAGTTCCACCTAGTCACCTCCAATCTTTTCTTCGTCCATTTCGCGACAGGCCCGTCCAGTACATCTCTTTGACCTGACGCAATCCTTTAATCTGGTCAAATCCGTTCTCGTTCTCGTTCTCTTTGCCCTTTCGTGTTGCGTACATGTTCACTCCTTGCGGAGTCCCAGGCAGAGACGTTATTTTGCCGGCATACCATCTCCAAGTCACGTCACAACTTTAGTCTCGTTTGCTCTCCGTCTCTGCTTCCAGACCACAGGAACGAGCGTATGGGTAAATTATTGATTGTGTCTTCCCAACAACACTCTTCCTTCGCGCTCAGAGTCTGGCGTGGGAACGGCAAAGGCCCGTGTTTTCTTTTGTCGTCGGGGGCTGAAAACAGGGTGTACGTAACACTGTTATCCTCTTGTGCTGGACATCTTTCGTTTCGTTCAGTACATCTGTAGATCATCTGTTAACCGGTAGCTCAACCAGATGAGCATGGGATTATAATAGAACACTTGCGATATCCCAAGGTTCCTGGTTCTCCTTGTGTAGTTTTAAAAGCACAACGTGTTGATCAACGTTGATCTTTGATCCATGATCCATGAGGCTGTGCACACGTGAAGACCACGGGGACTTCTATATAAACCCCGACTCTTGCTAAATCTTCAACACCACTATCGATGAGTCCCCCTGGGCCCAAGTATGTCAGACCCCTACTTTGAGTTGGTATTGACTCAGCTAATCTCTGATTAGCAATGAAGCTCTCCCAGAAGATGTCCTCTTGGACATCTTTTACTTCTATCAAAGAGATTCGTACGGGTACGTGCCGAATCAGTGGCATATCCTGGTGCACGTTTGCCGAAGATGGCGATACGCTGTGTTTGGATTTCCGCGTCATCTTGACTTGTATCTCGAATGCAACACGAACATACCCGTGAGAAGGACGCTGGATGTTTGGCCATGCTTCCCATCATGGTCAGAGACACACAGACAAGGAAATTGCCAGCCTTGTTCGGTGATAGTATCGTTGCTGCGCTTGAGCTTCATGATCGCGTGTGCGAAATCGAGCTCAATTTTCTAACACGTCCTGAATTGAAACAATTCTCGGGAGTGATCCAGGTGCCATTTCCAGCGCTGACATACCTTAAACTAGATTTCGGAGACGAGCCGGTGCCGCCGCCGATGCTTGATGCCTTCCTGGGCGGGTCCGCCCCGCGTCTACAACGTCTCATCTTGGGCGGTATTCCAGTTCCAGCATTACCAAAACTTTTTCCATCTTGCCATGATCTTGTCCAAGTCCAACTTACCCGAATACCCCATACCGGTTACATTTCACCCGAAGCAATGGCTACCAGCCTGTCCGCATTGGCCAAGCTTGAAGTCCTTCACATTGAATTTGAATCCCCAGCTTCTCGTCCTCATCGACTTCAACTTCCGTCGACACGCGTTATCCTTCCCGCCGTCACCCGTTTTGAGTTCCATGGCGATAGCGTGTACTTTGAAGACCTCGTCTCTCGGATCGACACTCCTTCCATTAGCTCCATCGAAACAAAGTTCTTCAATCGGCTTATTTTCGACACCCCACAATTCCTCCAGTTTTTCGGTCGCACAAACGTGCTCGGGTCATTCAAGCGAGCGGGGCTGTTCCTCGACAAGAGCACGGCCGAAATCTCCCTTTATAATGATCGTCTCCATCCTCCCGTGAATCCTGAAGCCAATCTACATATCCTCATATCGTGCGACGCACTCGATTGGCAATTGTCGGGTTTAGCACAAATATGCGAACAGTTTTCGATTTTCCTCTGCAATGTGGAAGAATGTAACGTGGGGTGGACTCAGAAGCACCTTGAAGATGACATGGATCACACTCAGTGGCTGGAGCTTTTTCGCCCATTCACTTCTGTGCAGGGCCTAAAAATATTATCCGGACTGGATTCGCTTATCGCCCCTGCGCTGAACGAGCTCACTGGAGATTGGGTCATGGAGGTGTTACCTGCCTTGCGTACCCTTTCTGTTACTACACCGACTGTCCTCCTTAAACCATTCATCACCGCGCGCCAGCTATCCAACCACCCTGTCATTCTGATACATCCGCTGCAGCCCCAGCCACCACTGCAGCCCCAGCCACCACTGCAGCCCCAGCCACCACTGCAGCCCTGGCCGCCGTTGCAGCCATGGGCCGCGGCCGAGCTCAAGTCCCAGCACAAACACCTCGGCTGGAGGTTATGGGATCCTGAACCGGACCCCGATAGTCCTACCGAATGTGTAGCTATCGGCGATGTTGGTTACATATCCAACGGCAGATTCGTTCGCCTGTTCAACATACGACGGAGAAGAGATGACCCCTCGCATCAACAACATGGCGTACCAGAGGGCTACCGTCCTATACCTCCTAGTCCATTCAACATATTCCAAAAATCAAGGTTGAATAGAGGAGACTATTGCTCTAGATCTGTGCGGACGGCTAACGCACCGAACGGGTATGTGATACGGCTTTTTTGACACCTGTACTTCAACTCGTCTCCTCGCAGACGAGTCTATCAGTCCAAAGGGAGGGAAAAGACCGGAGCTGTTTTGCATCTCCCAGACCATGCGATTAATCACGATTATCATGGAGCTTATGTGAAACAGATCAAGAAGTATCTTGAAGACAATGTTCAGCGGTTTTTCGAGTTTGCAAGGGATCGTAGGGAGCAATTCCCCGATGTAAAAGAGATCATCCTCGTCACCGGATACACTGTGGCAACCTCATGGGCCGCGGCTGTATTTTTGGATAAAAAAATCGACGCAAGGCTAGAATTTCAATCAGTTCCCAATGATAAGATGAATATGCAATGGCACGTCGAGGACCACAACCGTGAACGCGTGTGGTGTGATACCAGTAATCCCACTCAAGTCTGTAGTCTTGGCCTCATCTACCTCACACGCACTGATTAAATTCTTATTTCTATTCAAAGGGTGATCCGCTTTACAACCAATGCATCTACATCCGTGGCTTTCAAGCAAGGCACAAACACGCCAAGGATAACAAATTTGAAATTAACGCGTTCGGAGCGCCTCCGGCGCGACGATCCTGATAACCTGCGAGAAGATGTGTATTACGTGGGGCACGGGCGTGTTCAGGCGGATCGCGAAGAAAAAGAAAGTAACAGAGGAGCAGTTGGGGAAAATGAAGACAATTTTAGAGCAGAACAGAGACACGGAGATGCTACGCTGGTCCTCTGAACACATCTGCGACCCTTTATATACATAATCACAAAGTAGGAAATCACGACAAACGCAAGACCTCAAAAAGTAAGTATGAAACTCAAAGGGCTGGGTGTGGTGCGGTGCGAGGCGCAGCACACAGGTGTACAAGAGAGATAATCTTTGGAAATGGAGACTGGAGACTAATTTATATTATCTGACTTGAACCTGTAAGTAGATAGGAATGAGGAAATGAAAGAAGTGCGTATGGCCTCCGAGTCGAGGCCGGATGTGTTACCGAACTTAACCGAGGCTCGGTGCGGTCCAACTGGCAGCCGGCCGGCATCGGCGCTGCCTCCGCCCAATAACTGGATACTCAAACCACCTGCTCAATTTTCTCCCGCGATGCCTTGCGACGGCTTTCTCTCTCTCGTGCCAAGTCCAACTTCAGTTCGTAACTGATACTGTATTCCCTTACTTCCTTCCTTCGACAGACACCCCGTGATGCTCATTTTTCCGGCCCACGTTCTACTAGTACTGCCACCTGTAGGTACAAACGTGAAATTGCGTTAAAAGACTCCAAAATTGTGTAATGACGAAACAATGTAGGAATAGAATCGCTAGCGTACCCGCCATAATTCCATTGATTTTCATTCGTGCTCCTCTGTTACATTCTTTTCCTTCGCAATCCGCCTGAACACGCCCGCGCCCCACGTAACACACATTTTCTCGCAGGGTTATCAGAACCGTCGCGGAGGCGCTCCGAACGCTTCAATTTCGAATTTGTTATCATTGGCGTATTTGTGCCGTGCTTGAAAGCCACGGATGTAGATGCATTGGTTGGCAAGCAGATCATCCTTTGAATAGAAATAAAGATTAAGTCAGTGCGTGTGAGATGGATGAGGTCAAGACTACAAACTTGAGTGGGATTACTGGTATGACACGGCACGTGCTCACGGATGTTGTCCTCGACGCGCCATTGCAAATTCATCCTATCATTGGGAAGCGATTGAAATTCCAGCTTTGCATCGGTCTGTTTATCCAAAAATACTGCCGCGGCCCACGAGGTTACTGCAGTGTATCCGGTGACGAGGATGATCTCTTTTACATCGGGGAAATGACCCCTTGCAAACTCGAAAAACCTCTGAGAATTGTCATCCAGATACTTCTTGATCAGTTTCGTCATTGATCCACGATAATCGCGACTAAGGGCATGGTCTGGGAGGTGCAACACAGCTCCGGTCTTTCCCCTCCCTCTGCACTGATAGACTCGTCTGCGAAGAGACGAGTTCAAGCACGGGTGTCAACTTGAAAGAAACCATATCACATACCCGTTCGGTGCGTTATCCGTCCGCACAGATCTAGAGCAATAGTCTCCTCTATCCAACCTTGATTTTTGAAAGATGTCGAATGGACTAGGGGGCATATGACGGTAGCCCTCTGGTACGCCATGTTGTTGGTGCGAAGGGTCATCTTTTTTCCGTTGTATGTTGAACAGGCGAACAAATCTGCCGTTGTATATGTAACCAACGTCGCCGATAGCTACATATTCAGTAGGACTATCGGGGTCCGGTTCAGGCTGCCATAACGCCCAGCCGTGGAGTTTGTACCGGGACTTGAGCTCGTTCTGGTAAACTTCGTGTGGTGAATGCATGAAAGGTGGAAGATATGAGATGAGGGCTCAATCAGCAACGCCGTGACGTGTAGTGTGACAGAGGAGATGGTGCGAGCGTCTGGAGAGCGCCTCAGCGTAGATTATTATAAAGACGGCTGCCACACGGCATGCTTGGAGGTTTCCACCCGCCCCACGTTATGTAGGCATCCAAATTTCAGGTTTCAATCCCTACCAGCTAAAGTTGTAGTAGCTAGGACTTGAATAGTTTTCTCTGTCGCGTTAGGATGTAGCACGTTGGGCAGTAACGGGTTATTTCGCTGGGTCACGTGTCTTCGGACTCGGAGAAGCAACATCCCATATGGGGATAGCTTCGGAATTGAAAAGGTCTCGCATCTGATCGGACGTGTCTACGCAATGTCATGTTGACAATGATGGCATGGGATGCATGAAACGAAAGGACAATCTGACGAGGATAGCGAGCAAGGAGAATCTTACAACAAGAAGCTTGTACGGTGAGTAACGTAACAGGCAGCACTGCTGCAGTGAGAGACAAGATGTTCGTCGAACCCGCCTATGAAGGTGCAGCGTACCGATATGGAGAATAACAAGGTGACCTGCATACTCTACAAAACGCGTTGACTTTGTAATTATCTGATAGCGTCATGACAGAGAGTATCAGGTGTTTCGCGATGTCAGGGAGGGACAGGCACCGGTATTACGGGGCCTCCACCTGAGGATTCAGGAGTCCGGGAATTCTCGTGAATACCGAATGCCGCATCATCCGGTGACCTGTCTGGTTGAGAAACGAGGATCACCGGTTGAGCTGTGAGAGAGGTTACGGACGACCGTGGCTCTGTGGGGAGCACGGAACTGGAACCTGTAGCCGGGACAGATGACAACGAAGCGCCAGGTACCGTGGAAGGAGGAACCGCGCCAAAATCTGCGTGTTGGGGGGTGACCGTACTACTAGATGGGAGGGTGAATTGAGGAATGGATATCGAAGCTTCCAGGGCAGAACGAGGATCAGGCTCTGCGTTGACCGAGGGGGAGATGACGGGGATGTCAGGGGAACCCTGTGCGGTCGCCAAGTTGTACGAAGCAGAAACAAGGTGCTTGTTTCCAACATTGACGGGAGGAGAGAGGTGGGAAGAGTCAACGATGTTGGTCTGGTCTGCTGCGTGAATATTTATGTGGGAATGTGGACCTGGGATGTCGCAAATTGGGTACGATGATGGATCAGATAGAACGTGGCTGAGATCGGAGGTGGAATGAAAGAACCGGGTCGGAGCAGCATTGGTGCCTTTATGTAAAGCGACGTAAATACGGCGAACGGGTTTGAGAATATGGGAATGGATTTGACGAGCTTCATCCTCGCGTGCTTCCCGAGTGATATCGTTCCACAAGGTACAGAAATTGGACTGCAGTGCGGGAAGAGAACCTTGAACATCGAATTTCGAAATGGTTGGTTGAATGAGCTCAAGCGCGGGAGACCACCACCAAAGCCGATGAGAACGATACCACTGGCGAGTGATGTGGATCCAGTTGGCAAGTAACACGCTGTCACCATGTGCGAGGTAATCTTGGAGCACATCTTCCGATATGCCCAATTGGTCCATAACGAGAGCCTTCCACTGAGAAGAATCGCGATTCGGCACACTTGCGATGATGCCAGCAATTATCCCCTGGGTACAAGAAGCAGTCTGGGGATCGGTACTATGGGCCCAGCTTCTCAGTAAGTGCCCCAATTGAATGGACTGCAAGAATGCTCCATCCGTGCTCTGTTTGCAAAGCTCGAATAAGAAGTCCAAAGGCAGATGTTGATGGTCCAGTGCATTGATTGCCTGCATGCAGAGGTTAAGCCGCCTCTCTTCGAACTTCTCAGAGAGTGAACTGGATGACCAAGTATGATTCAAGAACGTAGCCAAAGCCGCTGCCAACCTGGGATTGCCCAGATTGGCCATGACTTGTTTGGGATTAGTGACCACTTCCGTGTTTGAGCTACTGAAGCCCGGGATGCCCTTGAAAAACTGTTCCAACTCGTGGTCTTCTTCAAGGGCATCAAATAGCCAACTTATTACTCCACCATCGAGTTTCTCCGACAATTCCGAAGCGGTTTCTTGTGCTGTCTTCACCATACCTTGCGAGAGCCGCTTGCGGTACGCTTCCATGAGTTCTTTAAAGTGCTCCCAGGTCGCGTACTCAAAGTAAGAGTCGTCAGAAGATGTGATGAAGGTGAGAATACGGAAGATGCAGTATGAAACGCCGGTACAAAGATACCAGACTGACGACGAAAGGGGTGCATAGTAGGGACTGTCGCGACGGAAGATGGGCATCAACGTGACACATCCGTATACCCCTGCCGAAAGTCCCACCCAACCAACCACGACATGGAAGACGGAGCGGTTGATGTTCAACAGGAAAACGAGCAGACCGGAAAAGAATAGAAAAAGGGAAAGGTGTAGCATGGCAGGCAAAGCTTCAACGGCGTTAGGAAGGCGCAGCTTCTCGATCCCATCGGCAAAGAACGCACGGACCCGCGCTTGCTTGTGTGGGCTGTAATGTGGCGGTTGAGTATTTGCGACGTATCGGCGCGCCCACTGCTGTAACAAGGTCGCTAGCAGTGCACATTGAAGGCTGATTGCTAAGCTCAAGAACCAAAGTGAGTTGACCCAAATAGCATATACTGGCGGAGAGAAGGGGGGTGGTTCTGCAAGGATTGATGCACGAGATATGTTGGGGTCGGCGAGAAGCTGATAAATGTTCTTGAGATAGAAATTCGAGGTCTCATGCGGATCTGGTTTGAGGTCCAGGATGGAGACCGCCACCAGCACCGCGACAGCGGCAGAAAACAAACCAGTCTACAATGTTCAAGGTGGGAACTGTGAAGTAGTACGGAAACATATAAATGCTCACGAAAATAAGTATCCCGTCAGCATCCTTTTGCCAGCTATGGGCCAGTTTATTGTCTTCTTCCTTTGCCATCTTCACATACATGTTGAATATAGGTCCTGAGCCATCAGAAAAGTGTTCCTGCGGCGTTTCATTTTGTGCATTTTGTGCAGTCTGACGGTCATCGACATTGCGACCTGTACACGGTGACAAAGATGAATGTGAGGGATAAAAGTCAATTAGGAGGGTCTGACATACCTGTGCTCGTACTCTCCGCGACACCATCCTCCAAGCTGTTGGTTCGACCACGCTGGGACATCGAACGATTATAGGGTGAGAGATGCAGCGCCAGGCGACGTTAATCGAAAGCTATCACTCCGAATCGCCCAGGCCCGGGCATTCCCGGGCGGACTTGCAACCCGCAGGGACCAGCAGAAATCGTGCACGTGAAAAGGCATACTTAAGGTATTTGCTGTCCTTCATTACATTGGGGAAAAAGTTTAAGTAAGCTACGTGATCAATAAATCGAAGGGGCACCCGCTCAATCATGGAACTGAATGCGTCAAGAACTGTATTGACTATTGCGCAAATACACGATGAAAACCTATCTGCGGTATCGGGAACGATGGCTGCGATGAATCAGTGGCCTGAATTGAACAACCTTTCCTGACTCAGATCCGGCGGGCGGAAATATCGTGTGAAAGGACGCTGAAACTTTGGTAGGAAGCTGGTTGGAGAGAGCGCCAGTCGCGTGCAACAGTCGCATGAGAATGCACGCCTACGTTGTGCGTACCGAAAGGGGAATTGTGGCTGAACCTGAGGTAAGAACAAAGCTATGGGGAAGGCTACGACCGGAACTGCTGGCTCAATCATGTACAGCGGTGAAACCAATCGGGCAGACAGATGATCGTCAATAACATACTTGGAGTATGAGCCTATTCTATCCAAGTAAATCCACCTATAGAGGTCATCTACATCTCCCGTCGATGCCGTGCCAGTGGTGGCTCGAGAGAGACGTGGTTCACCAGTGTAGTAGTCGTCGCCGCGGATGCAAATACTGAGGTCCGCCGTGGGTCATTTCATGTTGTTGTAGATGTCGTCGTGATCGACCAAGTACGACATCGGACTAGACGGACTGCGACCCTCTTCCCGACCGAGGGGTAGGCAACACAGATGGCCGTCGTCAGCTTAGGTACATACCACATTATTCACATATTTTGGGCGAGAATTTCCTTTGGTGGTTTACAGTAGTATGTGGGAGAAGCAAGGACACGGGAACACCCAGGCCCGTCTCCGCAACGGCTCCCTGCGCTGCTCGCATTTGGGCGGATGGACGAGTCAAGGTGGCGCTGCGCGTGTTGTGGTCGACCCAAAGTTATGCGCCTCCATGTTGATCACATCGAACCTTCCACCCGGGTATCTGGAAGAAACCTTCTTCTACGCACGGGCTGTGCGACACTGGCAGGTGCGGGGACGAGAGGGGCTGACACTACGGGTTATTTTGTTGATATCGAGCGCAGAGGACGCAAAAAAGGGGTCATGGTCTTACGGGTGGACAATGCGATGTGGTGGATGGCACTGTAAACTGCCACGAGAGGCAAGGTAAGTCTGAGAGCATGAAGGCGCCACCAGTTTCCAGCGGAACGTGCGCTCAAATTTCAAATTCGAGTTTCAAGCCACCGGGATGACAATGCATTGCATTGTTAATCTTACAAGGTATTGCTATTGTAATTTCCGTACTTGAACTTTTTTTCTCGTACCTTGGGATCATAGAACATAGCGAGCAAGGTGTCTCATTGTAACAAGAAAAATTTACGGTGGGTACTAGAAGAGGGCCTTGTGAAGGACAGAAAAAAATAGACGAGTTAGTGAGAGGTTCAGTTCATGCTATGCCACGAACACGACTACGTGATCACATCTCGAGCTAGATTTACATTTGCCTTGATACACCTGTCAAAGACAAAGAATATCCGATGGGGTCCTCAGATGAAACAACTGTATGTCCCATTGACAGAGTACAGCCTCTTGGTATGTCAGGCCTGCTAAGGACGGATATCACTCGCTGTTGACGTTGTCGCGCCTCCATGAGAGGAGTCAGGAATCCGGGAATTCTCGTAGGTGTCGAATGCCTGGTCATGTGGTGTCATGGCAGGTTGAAGGGTCGCTGTTGGGTTGTGGGAAACCGTGGAAGGACGGAGTGCACCAAGATCCGTGTTACGTACACTACTACCAGACGGGAGGGGAGAGGGGAGAGGGACGGATGGCGGAGCTACCAGGGCGGCAGGATGAGGGTTAGGCTCGGGTGAGATGGTGTTGGTGTCGGGGATATCTCGTGTTGTGACAGCAGTCGCCAAGTTGGGCGATGAATCTGTATGGTGGTGTTCAACATTGACTGGTAGAGAATTGTGGGAAGACGAGGTAAAATATGTGGTCCCGCTTGTTGCGTCGGTATTCATGTGGGAGTCTGGGTTGGGGCATGGTGGGTACGAGGCTGACAATTTGAGGATGGGGTCATCCTCATTTTTGATAGCGATCGGGGCAGCATCAGTGCCTGGGTGTAAAGCGATGTAAATATGGCGAATGGGTCTGAGAATATGGGAAGGAATTTGAAGTGCCTGATGTCTCCGCGCTTCTGATACGATTTCGTTCCACAAGGCACAGAAATCGTGCTGCAGTCGAGGAAGAGTACCTTTAATATCGAATTTCGAAATGATTGGTTGAATGAGCTCCAGAGCGCGAGGACCCCACCATTCCTGATGTTCGAAGTACCACTGGCGAGTGATGTGGATCCAGTTGGCAAGTAATACGCTGTCACCATATTCGAGGTAATCCCGGAGCACATCGTCCGATATGCCCAAATGGTCCTTCACAAGAGCCACCCACTGGGAATCACGTTCCTGTGCCCCTGCGATGACGCCTGCAATCATCCCTCGTGGGAGCAAAGGAGTGGAGATATCGGTACTACAGGCCCAGCTTTTCAGCAAGTGCCCCAATTGAACGGACTGGAAGAACTCTCTATTGACGCCCTGCTTGCAAAGCTCATGAAGGAACTCCAAGGGTAGATGTTTAGGGTCCAGTGCATTGATGGCCTGCTTACAGATAATAAACCGCCTTGCTTCGGATTTCGAATTGGATGGCCAAGTATGATTCAAGAACGTAGCTAAAGCCACTACCAACCTGGGATCTGCATTGTCTTTTTTGGTATTGCCCAGTTTGACCATGGCTCGTTTGGGATCGGCGACCGCCTTCGAACTACAGAAGTCAGGGATGCCCTTGAAAAACTGTTCCCACTCGTGGTCTTCGTCCAGGGCGTCAAATAGCCAACGTAACACTCGACCGTCGAGTTTCGCCGACAATTTCGAAGCGGTTTCTTGTGCTGTCTTCGCCATACCTTGCGAGAGCCGCTTGCTGGAAGCATTCGCTAGGTTTGCGGGCTGACTCCAGGTACCACGCTGAAAGTTGAGGGGAGATGTGATGAACTTTAAAATGTGGAAGAATCCGGATCGAATGTAAGCCCAAAGGTACCAGGTCGACAACGAAAGAGGTGCATAGTAGGGGCTGTCGTGACGGAAGGTTGGCATCCACGTGATACATATATATATGAATGCCGAAAGCCCCACCCAACCAATCACGACAAGGAAGATGGTGTGGTTGATCCTTTTCAAGAAAATGAGCAGACCAGTGAAGAAGAAGAACAAGGAAAGGTGTAGCAAGGTGGGCAACAACGAAACTGCCCAGGGAAGGTGCAGCGTATCGACCCCATCGGCAAAGAACGCATGGATCCGCGCTTGCTTGTGTGGGCTGTAATGGGGTAGCGTAGTATTTTTGATGTATTGACGCGCCCACTGCTGTAATAAAGTTGCAAGCAGTGCACACGTAAGGCTGATGGTCAAGCTCAAGAACCAAAATAAATTGACAAGGATAGCGGATTTTTTCGGAGAGAAGGGGGGTGGTTCAGCAAGGGTAGACGCGTTGGGGTCGGCGAGAAGCAGATAGATGTTCTTAAGATGAAAATTTGAGGTCTCCTGCTGATCTGGCTTGAGATCCAGGACGGACACCGCGAGCAATACTGACACCGAGGCAGCGAATAAACCAGTCTACAAATTGTTGGTTGGGAACCACGAAGTGGTGGGGAAACTGTGAAAACTAACGAAAACAAGGATCCCGTCGGCATCCTTTTGCCAGCGATCGGCCGTCTTGTCGTCCTCTTGCCCTGTCATTTTCATGTACATATTGAAGATGGGCCCGGAACCATCAGAAAGGTTCTGAGGTTCCTCCGCCTCCGCCTCGGGCTTATCGCGTTTTCCACCTGTACACGATGATGAGGTAAAACTGAGGGGGTAATATTAAATCGCACTTTCTAGAGGCATTGAGTGAGAGATACAGCGTGATGCAATCTGGCGCCGTGTTCTATTCGACAGGATTGGGACTCAGACGCGGGGAGTGTGAAAAATTGTACAACCGAAAATTAGTATGTGGGGTCACTTCGGTCGCCGTCAATGCCGTAACGAACACGAGGGCACGCAAAGAAAAAACTCACAGGCTGAATTCAATGACCATCGTGTTGATGTCGTGAAGAAGGCACATAAAAGAATAAAACATTTTGTCCACTATTTTCTTGTATTGATCTCTATATCGACTGTTGAAACATATTAGGCTACTTGCAACCTCCAGTGTCCGCAAGCAAGGTGGCCGACCACGACGTCGGCATTTCCCTAATTGCGGAATACTAATCCTAAAACCACCAACGAACATAACCTCGCCAATGACAATTGGATAATTCGAAATTTGCATCATAGCCAATGTGGAGAAGACTTCCAACAAGTTGAGGATAATGGATTGGAACACCCTGCACCCAGTCAATTGACATGACAGCAGCGAGATAGCACGAAACGAAGGTAAAAATAACCAAACGACGGAGAAAGTATTGTGACAAGAAACATGTACGGTGTCATAAGTCATCCTATTGCCAGAGTAACAACGATGAGTTGGTGAGAGGTGCGAACCCGCCTTGGCGGAACCGCGTACCGTGCTTATACGAAACTACAGTTTCATCCGCCTCCGAAAGAAAGGAAAGATAACTTTGCAATTATATGATATCACTTGTTCTACTCTGGGAGCGTTCGGAACTGGAATCTGGTGGCCCGGAAAGCCGCCAAAGATGGGAGGATGAGGATGATTGAGGGAAGGATGACTGAGGGAAGGATGGCTGAGGGTCAGGGAAGAACGGATTGGCAAGCCCTGAAGTGGCCAAGGGCAGGATGGAGGGGGTGTCAGGGGTACCTTGTATTGCAGCAGCTGTCGCAAGGTGGGATGAAGTAGCGCCGAGAGATTCAACATGGGCAGGTATAGGGCCGTGAGAAGGCAGGACGGTTGCGGCAGGATGTGAAGTCTCCGGTGTTATATCGATATTCGCCTCATAGGGATGAGCTGGGTCGTCGCGTGATGAGAGCACTCTGGGGATACTAGTAGGCATACTACTACTCGTGGGAGCATCCAAGGCGGTCAGAGCAGCATCGGTGTCTGGGTTCAGCGCGATGTAAGCAGGACGGACGGGTTGAAGAATAATATCGCGAGGAATTCGAAGAGCTCCATGATTGTGCGCGTCCGATTCGATTTCCTTCCACAAGGCACAGAAGTCGTCCTGCAGTCGAGGAAGAGTACGTTGAATATTGAATTTCGAAATGGTTGGTTGAATGAGTTCTAGAGCGCGAGACCCCCACCAAAGCTGATGTGAGCGATACCACTGGCGAGTGATGTGGATCCAGTTGGCAAGTAACACGTTATCATAGTCGGCAGGTGACACGTTATCATAGTTGGGAAGTAACACGTTATCATAGTCGGAGTATTCCCAGGACGATCTCTCTAATTGGTCCCAGACGAGAGCCTCCCATCGGGAATCGCGTTTCTGTGCCCCTGCAATGACGCCAGCAATTATCCCTCGCGAAAACAAAGCTATTGGGCTATCAGTACTTCTGCTCCAGCTTTTCAGCGAGTGGCCCAATTGAACGGACTGTAAGAACACTCTATCCTCGCCCTGCTTGCAAAGCTCATATAGGAAGTCCATTGGCAGATGCTGACGGTCCAGTGTATCGATAGCCTTCATGCAGACCATAAGCCGCCTTGCTTCGACTTTCTCGGAGAGTGAATTGGGTGACCAGGTATGGTTCAAAAACGTAGCCAAAGCCCTTGCCAACTCGGCATTGCTCAGTTTGGCCAGGACTTGTTTGGGATTGGTGACGACCTTCGAGCGACAGAAGTCAGGGATGCCCTTGAAAAACTGCTCCATCTCGTGGTCTTCGCGCAAGGCATCGAATGTCCATCTCAAGACTTGACCATCGAGTTGTGCCGACAATTTCGAAACGGTGTCTTGTACGGTCTTCGCCATACTTTGTGAGAGCCGCTTGCGGGATGCTTCCGTTTGTTCTTTAAACCTCGCCCAGGTTTCACGCTTAAAGTAGTGAGAAGATGAGATGAAAGTGAGGATGCTGAAGGCTTCGTATGAAAACCTAGCATAAAGATGCCAGATTGACAAAGAAATTGGTGAATAGTAAGGGCTGTCATGACGGAGGATTGGCACCACCGTGAAAAGGGAATACAGCGTTGCCAAAATGCCCGTCAGACCAGCCACAGGAAGGAATAAGGTGTGGTTGATGTGGAACACGAAAATGAGCAAACCAGAAAAGAATAGGAACAGGGAAAGGTGTAGCAAGGTGGCCAATACTTCAACGAACCGAGGAAGGCCCAGCTTATTGATCCCACCAGCAAAGAACGCACGGATTCGCGCTCGTTTGTGTGGGCTGTCACGGTAACGTGGTGACTGAGTGTTTTTTATGTATCGACGGGTCCACTGCTGTAACGAAGTCGCCAGTAGCGCACATGTAAGGCTGAAGCCCAAGCTTAAAAACCAGAGTGAGTTGACCCAGATAGCGGATCGTGGGGGAGAGAAGGGGGGTGGTTCAGCCGATGAGGCAAGGATTGATACGTTGGAGTCGGCGAGAAGTTGATAGATGTTTCTGAGATAGAATGCGGAAGTATCCTGCGAACCCGGCTTGAGGTCGTGGATGGACACCGAGATGAATACTGCGTTCACAGCAGAGAGAAAACCGGTCTACAAATTTCGGGTTGGGAACTGCGAAGCAGTATAGAGACCAATATAATTGCTCACAAAAATGAGGATTCTGTCAGCATCATTTTGCAAGCGATGGACCAGTTTATTGTCGTCTTGCTCTGTCAATTTCGTGTACATGTTGAAGATGGCCCCTGAGCCATCAAAAAAATTGACGTGGTCCTCCGACGTTTCAATTTGTGCAAGGTCATTGCCTGTACACGGTAACGAGATGGAGCTGAAGGGGATAAATTGAGTAAGGGAATAACGTACCTGTGCTAGTGCTCTCCTCGACATTAGCCTCCGAATTCCTTTCTGAATCATTAATTCGACGCATCAAAGGCTCTGGCCAAGAGTGAGAGACGAAACGCAAGGCGTTGAATTGGTTGATGTGCCTAGCGTTACTACTGTAGCACTAATAACGCTATGTCATCTTGTTGACATATAGAATGTCACAAATTAGTCACATGATGTGACTATGTGACCACTGGCAGCTCCGATGTTGAGGCCGTTGAGACGTTGAGGCCTAATAACTTCTGCGGGCCTGACGATCGGCGTTGTGGTCGACTCTGGCGACGAAGTGACGCATATCGTTCCGGTACATGACGGCTTTGCGCTACCCCATCTCACGAGGCTACTCGATATCGCCGGGCGCGACGTCACGCGGTAAACAAGCTCCTGCTCATGTGCGGCGGGTACGCATTCAACCACACGGCCGACATCGAGACCAGTCGGAAGATCATAGAAAAGCTTTGTTACTTCAGGTACGTTTCATACTTATCGCACCCCTCACGTGTGTCGTTGATAACGCTTATTGGTTTGGTTTCTAGCCATGACCTCGACATGGACACTCGATTGGCAGAAGGAGACCACCACGCTGGTGGAGAGCTACACCGTGAGGCAGGTTCGTGACGTCTTAGATTCCGATACCGTTCAACCTTCTAGCTTTGTGATATCGCAATCGTCAGCTGCCCGATGGCCGAACGATCAAGGTCAGCTCTGAACGCTTCGAGGTACCCGAGTGCATGTTCCAGCCACACCTAGTCGACATCGAGCACCCGAGCGTCGCAGAGATGCACTTCGAGACGATCCGGAGCGCGGCGGTCGACGTCTGCGCGGGAGCTGTACAAGTACAGCGTGCTGTCTGGAGGATCGAGCATGTACCCCGGCCTCCCTAGCCGCCTCGAAAAAGAAATGAAGCAACTGTCCCTTATGCGCGTGCTCAATCGCGACACTTCGCGTCTGAATGTACGTCCAGTCCTTGACTCTCGTCATTATCACCTCTCTGTTCTCTCCCCCTTCTTTTTTCATATGGCGCTGACGTGGCACTGCCTTTCTTTTCAATATTCGTATCGAGGACCCGCCGCGCAGGAAGTACATGGTCTTCCTTGGGGGTGTCATTTTTGGCGGGAATCATGAGGGTACGAGAAGAGTTTGGGTATCAAGAGAGGAGTGGTACGAACAGGGCGTACGCTCTGGATAAATTGAGCCGTGGAGATGCCTGAGCAGCTACGTAGGCCGTAGATGGGATGTATGTACCTGTTTTTCAGAGTTACGAGACAAAGACGGCTTCCCCATCTGGCAAGTTGTGTTTATCTGTGGAAACAACCAGCTCGAAAAATTGTCGCTGTATTGTCGACAATATAATTACGGTAAACGCCACGATGTAAGCACCTACGTGGCGATTCAATATTCAGCGCAGGCTCTGAGCGATTGATTGAACCAAAGTCTTCATACGCATATCACGGCACAAAAATCAAGAAAGAAGAATTGTACTAAAAAGAAACTAGTACGGGTATAACACTGGGAGACTGTCACGGTGCCGTGTGAAAGAAAAATAGACGAGCTAGCGAGAGGTACTAGTTGTGAATCAAGACAGCAGTAGGAGAGCTGCGTATGAAGACGAAACATAACACAAGACTTAAACGCGCCTAGAGCTGAGATCGCTTTCCTTTCATAATCTGCAGTCACACGTCAGCCTTGACACGGCTCAGAGACGAAACAGCTTACCGATATCCAAATACGATAACAACAACGTATGACTGTGTCTCACCAAGAGAGAGTATATGACCTTTTCGATCTTACTGTGGGCGATCAACATCTACAGTGGGTGTTGTGTCGACGAGTTGCTCAGCTACCACTGGCATGGCGGGTCGACTATCAGACCCCGAGTTGTCCGTGGACGAGATAAGTGGTATATCAACGCGACTTTCTGTCACAATGGTAAGGGCTGGCTCAGGTAAAGAAGTGGCAAAGTGGCTGCTTTCAACATCGACTGGTGGAGAGAGGTGAGAAGGCTGAACGGGTGGGGTAGCATGAGGTAGTACATCATGTGGAGACGACTGTCCTGTGAGATGTATGCGGCTATGATCTGGGGAAATTGCAGGGAAGAATGAGGCGCTAGGTGCTGCAGGGGCGAATTTGGTCAGATCGGCATCGGGAGGGTGAACAGGGAATGAGTGGATGAGTGGATGAGCGGTGTCATCGGTTACTCCGTCGGAATGATGACCCGGGACGTTACACAGTGGATACAAGGATGACTTGCCCAGAATGGGGTCAGAATCATTGGTGGAAGCATTAAAAGCGACTGGGGCAGCATCGGTGCCTTGATGTAAAGCGATGTAATGATGCCGATTGGGTCTCAGAAAAGAATCAGTGATATAAGAAGTTCCGGATTTATGCGCTTCTTGAGCAAATTTGTTCCACAAAGCACAGAAGTTGTGCTGCAGTTCAGGAAGGGTATTTCGAATGTCGAATGTGGAAGGGATGGATAGAATGTTCTTCAGCAGTTCAGGAAGCCAACGACGCTCATGATGGAGGCGAAACAATTGGGGAGCAATGTGGATCCAGTTGGCGAGCAGCACGCTGTCACCATGTGCGAGGTAATGTTGGAAAACATCTTCTGATATCCCTAATTGAGACATCACGAGCGCCTTCCAACGATCATCGCGTTCTGGCACGTTTGCGATGATCCCACCAACTATCGTTTCTGCATATACAACGGTTTCATCTTTGATACTATGGCATCGGCTTCTGAGTAAGTGTCCCATTTGAATGGACTTCAACACGCCATCCATGGCAGGCGGACCAAAAACCTGTGAGAGGAAGCCAAAAGAGGGAAAGAACGAGGAGTCGAGTGCATCGATGACCTGCGTGCAGAGTATAAACCGCCTTTCTTTAGTCCTCTCAGAGAGAAAACGAGTTGAGAAAGTACGGATCAAGAAATCATGACAAGCCGCAGTCAAATCCCAAATATCTGGCTTGGCAAGGATTTGTCTGGGTTCGTGGGCCACTTGTGAGGTACAGAAGGCAGGGATTCCCTCGAAGAACTGCTCCAGCTTGCGGTCTTCGTCTAGAGCGTCGATCGTCCATTTCAAAATATGCCGGTCGGTTTTCGCTGACATTTTCAAAGCAGTTTCTTGGGCTGTCCTCGTTATGCCCCACGAGGTCCGTTCGCCATACGTCCACATCTTAAAAGGGCGAATCCAGGTGAAGAAGACGAGAATGCGGAAGACGTTGTATAGCACGCCATTAAGAAGGAACCAGGCTGAGGAAGAAAGAGGCGTATAGTAGGGGCTGTCATGACGGAAGATTGGCAGCAACGTGATGCATCCATACAGCCATCCAAAAAGCCCGACCCACCAAGCAATGGCTTTGAAGGTGGTGTGATTGATGTTGAACAAGAAAACCAGGAGACCGGAAAAGAACAGGGATAGGGAAAGGTGTAGCAAGGTCGGCAACGTCTCAACCACCACAGGAAGACGAAACTTTTCCACACCATCTGCGAAGAACGAACGGATTCGTGCTCGCTTGTGTGGACTCCAACGCGGTGGTTGAGTGGCTGTGAGGTATCGACGCGCCCACTGCTGTAACATCGTCGCCAGAAATGCACATGTAAGGCTGATGAGCAAACTCAGGAACCATAATGAATTGACCCAGATTGCGAATTTCGGTGGAGAGAACGGGGGTAGTGTGGCTGGTGTGGCAAGGATCGACACGCGAGATATGTTCGGGTCGGCGAGAAGTTGATAGATGTTGGCAAGATAGAATTCCGAGGTAGCCTGTGAATTCGGCCTCAAGTCTTGAGTTGAAACTGTGAGCAATACCGCAACTGCCACGGAGAATAAACCGGTCTATGATGTTCACGTTGGTCACTATGCTCAAATGCGTGAATGAGGACTGACAAAAATGAGGATACCGTCTGCATCCTTTTGCCAGCGATTGGCCATCTTGTCATCTTCCTCCTGTGACATCTTCACGTACATGTTGAAAATGGTTTCAGACCCATCTCCAAAGGTGGGCTGATGTCGTGCTGACCGAGGGACATCGGGATTTACGGCTGTAAAGCGTGATAGAGCGTAGAGGGTGACGTACACATGTTTATTCTTTCCGTGTCGTCGCCTCTATCCCGTAGTTGGCTAACAAATTGAGACTTTGGTTGAGAGATGGCGTGATGATACAGAACAGACAAATAATTGTACACAGGTGTCAGAAGAATGGGGACAGGTGTGCTGCAAAATCTGCAAAAAATTAAAATTAAAAAAATAATTCTCCCGCCTATGGCGGTGTCGACAGTCAGGGCGGGGCGACTTGCGCAAAAATACCTCAGCGATTCACGCTTACAACTGTGAACTCCCACTTTAAGTTCGGCTAGGGTTCCTGGGTCCTGTGCTGGGTTGGATTGGCTTCTCTTTTTCTTGAAGTGGCATGAATTTACATTTCTCAATTCTCATTGTGCTGCCAGCACCGGACAGTTATTGGAGGATGTTATCGGAGGGTATATTTATCACTAGTAGTGCATGTTATGTAAAAATTTGATGGTTCCTGCAAGCCTGAGGCACGGGCGATTATAGACCGCCATACAGTAGACCTTGCAAGCAAGGGAATGCAAGCAAGGTAACTGCCCTTCAATACAGTAGCAGCCTTAAATCTAATCCATGCTCCGCTTTTCCTTTCTTTCCCTTCGCACTCCGCCCGGACACACCCACGCGCCAATCAGCTCACATCTTCTGCAGGTTATCAGAATTTCCGTGAAGGGGGGTCTCCGAATGCTTTAATGTCGATTAGGTTCAACGGCGGTTGACACTTTGCTTGGAAGCCTCTGATGTATACACATTGGCTAAGAGCACCCTTTTAATAAAATAAACGAGGGGTCAGCCCGTGTCAGGTCGATGTGGCCCAAGACAAACAAACCTGACTCTGAGGACTGGCATGGCAATCCAAATCTTGAGCACTAATGTTTTCGTTGATCCATTCTAGCCGCTGCGATTCGGACACCAACTCCACGTTGACGTCTCTGGCCAAAAATGCGGCTGCGGCCCATGAGGATTCCGTGCTAAATCCAGTGACAAGAATGATCTTTTTTACATCTCCGAAGTGCTCATTTGCAAACTTGAGGACATCCTTGACATAACCTTTCAGATGTTTTATGGCCTTTTCCGCATCTCCTCCATCCCAATCTTCGTGGTAGGCATGGTCTGGAAGGTACAATACTGCTCCGGTCCTCCGCTTCATCCGGCTTTTCCTGAACTCATAGCCTCTCGTACTGCGGGAAAACGACTTGGAATCAAGTGTCGATGTCGAAAACCGTACCACTTACCCGTTCGATTCCCCAGTCGTCCGTACAGAATCCGAGAAATGGTCTCCACTCTCCATCTTCGATAATGGATCTCCAAGGTTGACCGTGAAGTTCTCAGTTGTGACGGGCTCATAACCGGGCACTTCATTGTTATTTGCTATGTTGAACATGCGATGGAATGTGCCGTCGCGTAGGTAACCAATGTCGCCGAGGGATACACGATCACTAGTGACTGGCTGCCATAACGGCCAGCCATACTTGCGATATTTTTTCTTGAGTCCCTTCCGGTAAACCTCACTAGTATGTGATAGGGTCATAAGAGGTAGAAGATGTGAGAGGGCTGAAGCGCTGAAGGTTCAACGTTATATGTAACGTGTGACGGGGGAACGACGTTGGCTGCGAGCGCCTGAATAAAGTTAGTAGCTACCTAACTACCTAACATCCACTCACCTGCTTTCAAGCTTCAAGCTTCAAGCTTCAAGCCCTACCAGCCAAACTGGCAGTAGTCTGGACACTTCTACACTATTGGGAAGCTAAAGCAAATTTAAAATTATTTATTTACTCGTGCGGCCCGTGACCGACACAGTACATTAATCCCAGAACGACCCCCACCAACCATTAACCCGTCCAGCGACACGGTACGCATATCCGACTTACTATCTCCGTCTTTCCCAATCTCGCACCCTGGGAGCTATAGCGAATAGAAGGCGCGCGGGGTCGTTCTTTGTAGAGGACAGCAACAATATATGCTACTCTAGGTAAGTACATGACTTGGGAGATATAATCAAGAGTCCATACCTCAGTATTCCGCTCGCTGATAGCGCGAATATCTAAGGTGCATACAAAGCTACGAACTGACTATATATGGCCCGAGGGGCCCTACATACTGAATAAGTCCATGTGCGCGTGTGCAAGTCACGAAGATTGCCGCATCGTTGTCGATCTGGCAACCCTCGATCGGATGTAGTCCAAGGAGCACGGGTGAGGTCGAAAGGCCCTCCTTCGAATCGGAAGACCGGTGCATCGGACTGCGCCCCCGATGGCGATGCGGATTCAAGTAGTACGGGACTTCGGTATTTTCATGGTACGTGGCAACTTGCCAGTGTGCATTACATGCAACATAACCTTGTCGTCATCCCGCGCAACCATGTCGGCCACTCGCAATAGCCACATACAACTTCGAATTGTTCATCGTGACGTGTTCGATACAACGGAGGCCCCCCACCACATCGCTATCCACCCGTAACGTCGGGCCCTCTTCTTTCAATGCAACTCACAGCCATTCAAGCTGTTACTCGCATCAGCCAGTGGAGTGACCCGTAGCCTCAGAGCCTCCTACCTCCCTCTAATACAGCCCATCCATATGGAGGGGCCACCCTGGGAGCTCCGATATGCTCAAGTCCGGCTTGGTGCTACTATTCCCACACCCCTGCTCCCGCACAAGCAACCGAGGGGCGGTTGGGAAGTGCGTAGAACAAATGGTTTTTCATATTTCGCCGAATGCCACACCCCACAGCAGGCGGACCTCGGAATCTGCATTCGTGGCGACGACTGTTGCATTGGTGGACCATTACGGTCTCGACAGGAGATGCGGATGACTTTTTCCGTGATGGATCTACTTGAAATGAGAGTTGTACCCTAAGTGCGTTTATTGACGAACATCGGCCTGCTCAACTGGTTTCCCCGTTGTACATGACTGAGTCAGCCTTATGGTACAGCATATCCGACTACGCGGAAGCCAACTCGACGGCGCTGAACCCCGCCTCAGATTGAGTTGTTGGGTCACTTCCGCCCATGTCCACCACGTAGACGTGTGCTCCGCGCCGCGCCGCGGAGCAACCCACTCCCGCTCCAAGTTTTGGCGCCCTTTCACACCGTGCAGAAAACGTACTGTCACCTCCTAGTAACGCCGGATCGGAGTAGAATCGTCGCTACTCCTCTTCGTCATCGCATATGATAACCTCATCGATTCGATGCCTCGTCCAGGCGTCGGCCAGATATTCGACTCGGAGTATCATTGCATTAGGAGCCATCCCCTGGATTGAAATATTGAAACCAGGATAACAAATGAACACTGATTCATCGAAAGAGGATATCCGTGAGGAGATACCGTAAGAGGCTGCACGTGACACTCAGCAATCATCCAAATGACGGTTCTTGACGCATTCGGTACCGTCAAGTTTGGGTTGTTACCTTTTACATTACCAACTATGTCATTTATATACCTTTTCACGCCCACGAGTTTAAGCATTATTGAGCTGGACGGCGTGGACGCCCAGACTCCCACGTGATTAACTCATTTGAGCGTTGTGTTTGTCAGAGAGCCGAGGCAGCAATACCTCGTCTTGCGCTTTTTCTCTCACTCTATAGTTTTTGATGGCTGAAATCTATCCCCTTCAGTTCCATCTCGTCACCGTGTACAGGCTGATGACTCTACACAAATTGAAACGTCGTTCAAAACAGCGTGATTTTTTTTGTCTTTCGAGCAGCGAGCTTTTCAAGTGACTAATAGGGCCAATCCTTGGATGCGGTTCTTTTACCGTCCAAAAGTGAGAATATCTAATGGCTTGCTTGACAGCTATCTACTGTTACATGCATGCACAAAGTCATAGATAGGGTAGGTGATTTTCCCTATAAAGGCTACCCTTTGCCCTAACTTGTATCGGGACTCAGCCCCTGTAGATGCACAAGATCTTCACAACAAGGGAAGTATGTGAAACTGTGAAGAGCAGAGGTGTGTCTCGTGGAGTAGCATCGCGAATAGTCCGCGGGCATTGCGCAACACCCAAGCGATGCCTTTCAAGCCCGTGTATGCGTCTAAAACAAATACGAACGCGTTGATGTATCAGCCAATGGCTAAACACAGAGATACGGTTACTATACGTGGAGATGTTGATAAACATGGTTATATGGAAACATATTGAAGACTTGCACAGCACGGCTATGGCCAAGAAAAGCTACACCTGGTGGAATATCTAAGGAAGAAGTATCGAACGGAAGAACAAAATTTTGAGGTGTATATTACTTGATCAGTGATAGCATGCATAAAGGAAGTTTGGGGAATGGGGTGTCTTAGAAGGTCGCCCATTGTGGTTTCTGAGGAAATGGTGGGAAGAGCTGCTACTCCCATTCTACAAATAGGGGCCTTGAACGGAAAGCCAGTGTGGTTAAAGTGAGGCTGCAAGCGTGCAACGTGCGTGTGAAATTAGCGTAAGTAACCTTGCGGGTACAAGTTCTAAAGGGGTTAAGAGTGACGAATGGAAATGCAGGAGCAACGAGGACGGACGTTCAACAGAAAAACTCAGGTGGTGGCCATGTGCGTAGGAGACACGAAGCAGTGAAGAGAGAGGTGATGAGGCTTGGTTGCGAGCTGATGATGGCGCAAGGGGTCTGATGCTCTACCAGTGGCGACTCGGAGTTGTAGGAAGTCTTTGTGCCCAAGCCTCAATTCGGCAACTAGACGCCACCCGCACACGCAACCCCCCCACACACAGCGATACTGTAACTTCGTCCGCTTAGCAACTTGATGATTACACTAGATCACTGAGAATCTTTTTCGCTAACAGAAATCAATTTGGTACTCGAGGCCATTGTACATATAATAGTACACAGACGAAATTCAAGGTTTTTCGAGAGCTATCGCGCGCTTTCAAAGGTATTGTATCGTAGCAAGGATCATCATAACACAAAAGAATACCAGATTAAAAGGGGGTGCAGAGCAAATCGCGCAGCGACTCGGACGTCGACACGACACCACTCAGCCCCGCGACCGGCGCGGTTGCTCTGCTACATATCCTTAGGATATGCAAATGAGGCAGTAGGCAGTGGGAAGCTTCGTGAGAGAAAAAGAAAAAACAGAAAGAAGAATACTCAAACGCATGATACGATCGCAGGGCCGCTCAATGGGTCAATGACAGACAAACACGGGCATGACAGGCCGGGGCCAATGAAGCTATGAAGACCCAAACACTTCATTTCGTGACGCCCGCCCGCCTTCGTGCGGACCAGAATCCGGCCGGTACTGGACTTGATAGGAAGAAGCCTGAGTGGACGTGGGCTGTACTTAGAGAGGAGCATCGTTTGGAATCTGCTGTTGCTTCCTTCCAGGTTTCCGAGCATGTCCATGGTCACGCTCGAGATGAGCGGCCAGTTTTCGCTTTCCAATGATCACCTTTTGACATTTAGGTTCAGGGCATTGTTTCGGCTCAGAATGGACATCGTCTAAATGACGAGTGACGGCCTTCTGCGCGTGAAATATTTTGCCGCATAACCCACAACTGTAGGGGTTTCTTGCACCCCAGGCCTGGGTGGGGACATCGTCTTCGACATGTTCTTCTTCGGAGTCGGAGTCAAGGTCCGGGTTGACTTCTATAGTTCATAAGGTCAGAATGAAAGAGGAATGATCGTTTGGGGCCGTCGAAAGCTGCTTACCAGAAATATCCATCGAGAGGGTATTGTCATTCAAAGATGGAGTATCCATTCGTTGCAGATGTCCGGAGGATGATGATGACTGGTGGCGTGAGGCTTCAACCAGGGTGGAGTATGGTACGCTCTGAGGTTGCTCGTGCAAGTGGGCGTCAAGGATTGTGCCAGTAGGACGCACAGCTTGCGTGCTGGCAGTGAGTTGAGGTAATAGTGGAAGTATATGACAAGATGAAGACGACGGCACTACTGCTGTGATAAGATGAGAGAAACACGGTAGGGAAGATCACGTAATACTAGTAACTGGATCCTTCGAATCGGAAGGAGCCTCAGGGGGCGATGATAGTCGAGTCGCGCCTCAACTTTTATCTACTACAGGTAAGACCTATGTTAGATAGTAAGAATGTAAGAAGGTTTTTTTGTATCGTATATGGAAAGGAAGAACAAAGGATGTGTCAAAAGAAGATATGTAGAACCTTCTCCTGGAGTTCGTACTAGTACTCAATGTTCAAAGTGGGAACAAAGACCTGGGCACTGCTGAACATCTTGACTTTCTGTATTATAGACGCATATACGAACTTCAAGGGTATCGCGCGCAGAGCCTGCGACGAACCATTTCGCAATGCTTATGAGATACATCTCCGCTCTTCACACTGGCATACTTCCCTCGTAGCAAGTATCTTGTGCACCCACAGTGGGGTTGTGTCCCGGGGCAAAGGATAACCTTTATAGGAACAGCCACCTACCCTTGTACAGTATATGGCTTTGTGCGTGCCAAGCTGAGCGTTCGAAGAGCGGTACGTGCCAACTTGCCAGTGTGCATTACATGTAACATAACCCTGTCGCGCAGCCATGTCGGTCACTCGCAATAGCCATGAACAACTCGAATTGTTCACCACGACGTGTTCGATAGACCGGAGGCCGGTGGCGCCCACCACCACATCGCTACCCACCCGTAACATAGAATCCCCAGTGCAGTGACCCGTAGCCTCAGCCTCTTGCCCTCCCTCTAATACAGCCCATGCCTCGGAGTTCCGATATGTTCAAAGCCGGCTTGGGTGCTACTTTGTCGATCACAACGTGCGTTCGCAGCATCACTTGCACACACATCCCCGCTCTTTCTATTGCTTCCCACACCCCTGCTCCCGCACAAGCAACCGAGGACGGTTGGGAAGAGCGTAGCACGCCCCAATGGTTTTTCATATTTTGCCGAATGCGACACCCCACAAACAGACCTCTGAATCTGCATTGGTAGCGACGACTACTGCACTGGTGGGCCATTACGGTCTCGACAGGAGATGCGGATGACTTTTTCCGTGATGGATCTACTTGGATGAGAGCTATACCCTAAGTGCGTTTTTTGATAAATATAAGCCTGTTCGACTGGTATCCCCGTTGTACATGACTGAGTCAGCCTTATGGTGCAGCATATCCGACTACGCCGCAGCCAACTCGACTTTGCTGAACCGCGCCTCGGATTGCGTTGTCGGGTCAGTTCCGCCCATGGCCTTCCTCATACTTTTGTTCTACCACCATGTAGCAGGTTCGGCCCTATTCTTCCAAGTTCTAATTCCTCTCGATGTCCACCATGTAGACTTGTGATCGTTGCCCACGACGTATGCTCCGCGCTGCGGAGCAATCCACTCCCGCTCCGAGTTCTGGCGCCCTTTCGTCATCGCATATGCGAGAAGATGATAACCTCTTCGATTCGATGCGTCGTCCAAGCGTGTGCCAGATATTCGAGTACTACTGCATTGGAGCCATCCCCAGATTGAAATATTGAAAACCAGGATAACAAAATCAACATTGATTCATCGAAAGAGGGTAACCGTGGGACCTTTACAGTGGTGCCCCCGCCCGAACATACTATATATACATAGTTTTCTCTCCCACTTGCTTCTAGCTGACCCTCCTCACAATAGTACCATAGGCTTCAAGTTTCCATAGCACACTAAGGCTGGTACAGACATGCTCAAGGCTTGCGAACTAGCTACTTTCTACGGGATACTATGAACATATCCCAGAAACAAACATTGGGTATGTTTTATAAACGTGGTTATTAATAACGTTCGAGACTGATCACAGACTAGATGCATCTGGGTCGTTTACAACAAAAGTTAAATTCCCACTTGTGACCTCCACTGTCACGTGCAGTACTTGGTATATGGTAACTTATTGGAATCAGGAATCTCGCTCTGGGATTCGGGATTCGTCATCGGCACCTGGCACCCCCCTGCAGAACAATGATTAAATGGATAAGGTTAAACGCATCATAACGCTTTGGCAATGGATCGCACACTTTTCCAAAAGAGAAATGGTGCTTATCAGCCACTTCTAAAGCAGCCATTGAATGAGCGTACGTTCAGTTCACGCGTTTTCAGCCGAATTGTCGCAACATTGAACTAGCACCTAGTGGTGTGTGACACATGCATGCCAGTCAGGACGGTGCTGGCTAGAAAGGATTCGGAGGAGCACGAGCACAACAGTTCACAGACCATAGGCGTGATATCTGTAAGCGCCCGATGGCTGAATTCGGACTAGTACTAGCGGCACCGTTTGCCGGCGAATACCGACTTTTTTTTTGTAGCGTGGGTTGCTTTCATACATCTTTGCGCAATGTTAATGGCACCTGGCCGTCTCATCCCTCGTAACATGAGTCTCGGATCAGAATCCCAAGACGGCAACGTACCTCCGAATTCTCCTTGTGCAATATCAGCTAAGTCAATTCTGGAAGAGGCACCATTTGCGCCGTCGCTTTGGTCGATTGCCAGCCAGGCGGGACAACAGAGCACATTCTTCTTCTTCCCTCGTGTATCACTATGGGTGCCATTAACGACGATAAATTAAGGTCTCCAAATCCTCGATGCCGCATCACACGAACTGTCTGCGCACTACAGAACTATGAGTCTCAACTACTTCACCCTTCAGGAACATCACTTGTCCTGTGTGAGTCTCCTTGGTTCCCTTATCCTGTTAGACAATGACCATTCGTAGATCTCCTCGTATTACTCTCCGGACGGCGGTGTGACCCTCGTCCCAGTGCAATTTGAAGAATCTAGCGAACCAACAGTGACGATCAACTGGCCGCGCCATAGCAAGGTGGAGTCTCTGAAGCTCAAGTCCCAGCGTCCATTGGAGAGCCTAGTAAACCAAACAGCAGTACTGATGAACTGGCCGCGCCATAGCAAGGTGGGGACTCTGAATTTCAATAGGTAGCTCAAAACTCACCGAGCTCGCAGCGTCCTTTGCTATCTGGGGTCTGGATGTGTTAGTGGATCAGACGTGGAGGGTCCTATGCCTCAAGCGCTCCACTGGAAAGACGTTCTTCGCAAGGAAAGCCTTTAATCGTCATTTCGACGACAAGCATTCCGCCCCGAAGCAATGTCATATGTGTGACCGTATGATTGTTGGAGAGCGGAAACTCAAAGCCCATCTCAATCGTGATCACAGTGACACGACAGCTCATCCTCTTTAGGACGTATTTACGATGGCAGTACTCTATGTGGACTAAGTGTACTAACTATACTACCTGTGTGTACTATCTATACCAATGTGTATCTTTCATTAGTTGATTCAAGCTGGACTGGTGACGTGCCTGCTACTCAATCCTCGATTTCTGTTTAAGTTCATAACTTAGGGTTTGGATGTACACACGAAGGGCATCTCTCCAATCAGTGTGGGCGCAGAGCCCGCGGCCATGGAGCTTGATATCGCGGCAGTCCTCACCCAGACATCTCGACAAGACTCGTTTGCACCTGGGTCGCAACCACAGCAACCTGGGGACAAACGTCAAAGTGTTGAACCGCTGCTCGAAGTGACCACGAATGAGGACGAGAACCCTGAGTGTTGTGGGGGAATCATTATTATAATTCGCCCAGTGCCAGAGGTGCCAGCGCCTTACTGTATGTACGAAGCCGCCGTGAGAAACACGCAACGTTTCTGGTAGGATTTGTACTGTACTGTAAAGCCAACAGTGGACCCAGGCACAAGATTCGGATAAAAGGCCTCTTGCGGCAGATGACATCGAACTTGAAGCAAGAAAGAACATCGTGCTCCTCTTTAATTGATGGCGCTCTCCTCGCCCTCGGAAATGTGTGTCTGTCTGTCTCCTCTCATGCTAGCTGTCGTTATTATTGATCACTCCCTCGATACACACGCACCAGATCTTACCCCCTCCTCATCACCGGCCCACAAAAGACGTTTTACTTTTTCGCGCGGAGGAACAAGCTACGTGGGACCGCCTGCTTCCTCGGAGGCATCCTCCTCGTCTTTCTTAAGTGGCCAGCAATCGGCGTGTTGGTGGAGATGTTCGGGTTACTCAATCTTTTTGAGTGCGCATGCGCTTTTCTGCCTGCATCTCCGTCCTGCGCCTTCTTACGCTCCCATTCGAGTAATTACGATACCTCTGCGCTCTAGGTCACTGCCCCTCACAAATTCCTCTAAACATCTCGCGCTTTCCATACCACCGCCACACCTTCCAGTTTTCGGACTAGTAGGTTCACGTGCCACCGATGCATTTCCCTGCCAGGCTCTGCAACAAGGTCACTCTAGGTAAGCACTGTAACCATAGAACTCGCTCGTTCCCAGTAGACATTGGTTTAGTCCCCGCTATACATAATAAGTCCTTGCCAACGCACACTTGTCTCTCGCTTTTTGCGCTCAACTCCACTTACCATTGTCTCTGGCCTGGCGCGGCATCGAGGTTCTGAACGTGGAAGGAACCCTGTTGGTGGCCTCGTCGACGGCTGACTGCTGCCGTGCATGAGAAGAGTGGTGTACACACAGTGAAGACATATAAATTGACGATGTGGTGATCAGAGTGAAATTGAGGTCCAGAAATGGGTACACAGCTCTGTAAGTCCCTGGTTTTCGAACGGAGTCTCAATCTGATGGTCTTGTAACTCCTGCTGGCAATCCCCCGTTTTCGCATTAGGCGCATTCACCTGGATCCTGGGCTGATTGAGGGCCATCATCGCGTGTATCAGGGTGCCCGAGATTGCCCTCACATTCGTCAGTAGCATTCAAGTCCGTGAGTCTAGACATCAACTTTCTAAGTTCTATCGAAGAAAACAAAAATGCACTTCCAAACCTCTTACCCGGTTATTTTTTTGCGTGCTTATCCCACCCCCACACCAAGTCCGAGCGTATATTGTCTTCCACTTAGCGTACCATCATGGTACGACTCATTTCTCCTTCACACCTCTCAGGAGGCGCGTCGAAACCGTCATCAAATTCGTCTCGATGTGTATCGTCGCCCTGATCACGTCGTCGCCGCTTGTCGCTCGTCACAGTCCCACACAGGTGCGTAAATGAGCGTGAGTGACATTGTCCAATAAGCGCTAGGTCGGCTCGAGCTTGTCAGGATGGAGCGTGAGCTTTCATCGAGTGCTTTGTGCAAACAAGCATTTGAGGACTCGGAGGGAAAAGAACACCGTAACATCGCGGGTGCGTTCTTAGAGGATAAGATGGGCCTTTGGAGGGAGTAGCCGACGAGTCAGGAACAAGTGGGCAGCGGATTCCAGATCAAGGCGCGAGGGCACATGGTAAAACAGTGATTGACGTTGAGTGATGAACATCGATGAACATGGAAGCAGGAAAACACTGTTTCCAATTCCACGATGTCGTGGAAATAAGGACTTCATTCCCCGTCCCCAATAGAGGCGGTAGAGAGTGCGTAAGTTATCCTACTAACAAGTTACTGGGCCATGAGAGGACTGGCACCACGGTTCATTGCCTCTCTTCCAGTGAGGAAGGTTGTGGCGCCTGGCCTGCGCGCCGCGCGTAATGGATATCGGAGGAACGACCTTGTCAAAACTGCGGAACTACCGAGTGATGATTGAATGGCCAGACTCGGAAAAAAACAAGTCGTCTCAACTTTGAACTATCGACCGGCTAACGTTGTTTCAGAATCATTCCAGTCTTATATCCCCACATAGGAAAGTTACTTGCGCCTGCCTTAAAACAGCTGACTAGTACTATCGATACCAATACACGAGGTGGCCTCAGCTTCGCCGTGAACCACGACAACATCCACCCCACTTTCATATACTCAGACCCGACTAGTTTCTCTTTTCTCAACCATATGTCCTCTACAACTGATACTTCTGACTCGTCTACTTTGCAGTCTCTTTTGGGCGATGCCGTTAAGCAGTACCAATCGAGGGTTGGAGAAAGCCTCATCGAAAATCAACTTGCCATCCGACTCAGATCATGCGACACTATCGAGTCCGTCGTTGATGTTCTCCAAGATCAAGTACAGTCCTTTCGTAAACGTAAATCCCTGGGAAATGACCGTCACCCCAAGATGGTGAAGTCCCTAAAGCGTATTGTTGATGTTCTGCATACGGTTTTCACTGGCTCGGGCACTGCCCTGAGAGGACTTGAAGGAGCAACTCAAGCTGGACATGGTGTTGCTTCAGTGGTGCGTCTGCCAGTGAATGCGCCGATAGTTTCCATGCTCATACCATGATTCATACTCTGCAGCTCATACCAGCTGTAAAGTTAATATTTTCTGCCATTGGTATTCTCCTCGCCGTATGTCTCTTCAGTTTCTCAGCGCACATTCTCGTGACAATAATAACATCTCGTATCTCAGGCCGCAAAGAGTGTCAATGCCGACCATGATGCCCTTTTCGAACTATTTGAGTCCCTTGGAAATTTCGTCCAACGCTTGGATATTTATACTCAAGCTTCTCCAACAATGGTGGTCAGAAACGTTGTTGTGAAGATTGTCATCGAACTATTGTCTGCCCTCGCTCTGGCAACCGAACAGATAAAGCAAGGAGGACTGAGTGAGTGAATTCTTGCTCATACGTCACATGGCTGACCGCGCTTGCAGAGAAGTTCGGATTGAAGCTGTTTGGAGAGAATAAGGTCGAGGAGGCACTAAAGAAGCTGGATAAGCTTATCCAGGAGGAGGTGCGGGCGACTGCGGCGCAGACGCTCGGAGTTGTCTCCCGCGTTGAACAGAATACGACGGTGATCATGGACGATACAGCACAGACACTAGGAGTTGTCTCCCGAATTGAGCAATATTCGACAGCGATCATACATGGTGAGACGAGCCATGCGAAGAAACAAAAGGGTCAGTATCCACATAATCTCGTCATTTCTGACAAAGAACATTGAGATCGTTTTACAGCTGACCAAATGCGGCAACATCTTCAACACTGGCTCTCCCCGCCAAACCAATGGAAGAACCACAATACGGCGTGCGAAGCTTGCCACGACGGGACCACGAAATGGCTCATCCAAAGTGATACTTTCGTCAACTGGCAGTTGTCTGGGTCCCTTTTGTGGGTTTGTGGTAAACGTCAGTATCCCTTGCTGTCCAAACATCACACCGAGATTGATGGCTTCTTTTGTCATAGCCGGTGCTGGAAAGACCGTCCTCTGGTACGCAACATTTCTGGAATTTGTTTTGATGGAAACTGATATCATCGACAAGCTCGTCAATCATTGGATACATCGACGGCATGCGAAAGTCCGGATCGGCCTCACTAGCGTTCTTTTATTGCGATTTCGGAGACAATGAAAAGAAGAATTTGCGGGGTTTATTATCCTCGCTTCTGTTCCAGCTTCATGACCAGTCCCAGTCCTACTCTGAGATTCTTTCAAAGTTCTATTCAGATCACCGTAATGGCTCTCAAGAACCCAGTGACACCGCACTTGCAAATTGTCTAAAGGATATTTTCCAATGTGCTGCACAACCCCCAATTTACGTCATTGTGGATGCTCTTGACGAATGCCCGAATGCCCATGGCACACCATCTCCCTGGGGAAAGGTCCTGAGGCTTGTGGAGGAGCTTGTCGGTTTACACCTCCCAAATCTACGTATATGCGTCACTTCTCGCCCTGAAACCGACATCCAAAATGTACTGAACCACTTGAAGTCCCATTTTGTTTCCCTTCACGAAGAGTGGGGACAGAGTCAAGACATCGAAGCATACATCAGATCTGTCATTAACTCGGACCTCGTCATGCGAACATGGGGAGAGGAGGAGAAGACACTAGTCACCAGAGCGCTTTTGAAAAAGGGCGATAGAATGTAAGGCATCGGCGCCACAAAACTGCTCGATGGTGACTCACACATGTCATGCAGGTTCAAGTGGGTCTCATGTCAATTCGACTTCCTTCGCCGCTACCCTCCGGAGCGTATCCGGGTTGCTCTGGAAGAATTGCCAGACACCCTCGATGGAACGTATGAGCGTTCCTTGCAAGATATTGATGAGGCAATCTGGGACTATGCCCACCGGCTGTTCCAGTGTATGGCAGTGGCGTCCCGTCCGTTTTACGTTGAAGAGCTTGCGGAGTTTCTTGCTTTCGATTTCAAGGCCGGACAAATTCCCAAGCTTGTCGAGAATCGCCGCCGGAAAGACCCAATACAGGCTGTGCTTACTACATGCTCGAGTCTGATCACCATCGTCAGGGAATGGGAATGTGATGTGGTTCAGTTCTCGCATTTTTCGGTGAAAGAGTTCTTAATGTCAGGCCGTCTCGCGGCTGCGCAAATGCCTACCATCCGCCGATACAACATTCTTACTACACCCGCTCACACCATGGTCGCGAAAGCCTGCCTCGGCACTCTGCTGCACACCGATGAAGAGCTCACAATTGATAACCTCAAGAAGTTCCCTCTCGCTACGTATTCAGCGAGACACTGGGTGGACCATGCCCTGTTTGAAAATGTGTCAGTGACAGTACAAGAAGGCATGAAACGTCTTTTCGACCCAACGACCCCACACTTTATGGCCTGGATAAAATATCACTTCTCTGAGTTCTATTTCCAGGAAATGACACGACTTCCATTGCATGTCGCGGCACACTACGGCTTATGTGACATCGCAGAGTTCCTCATTGTCGAACGCGCACAAAACGTAAACGCTCGGCAGTCTGACAATCGCACCCCATTATCTATAGCTTCTGAAAGGGGAAACGGGACGATTACGCGATTTCTTCTCCAGCACGGGGCCGATACAAATCCATGCGACAAAAAGTCCTACATTCCACTGAATTTAGCGTCACAAGGAGGACACCTGGAAGTTGTTCAGATCCTCCTTTCCCATGGTGCGGATTTGAACTCTCAGGACAACAGAGGATCGACGCCATTGCATTCTGTGTTGGTCAACAATCATAGGGAAGTGGCTAAGGTTCTTCTCAAGTATGGTGCAGATGCTAGTGTCCATGACGAGAACAGCCAGATGCCGCTACACCTTGCATCAGAAAAAAAACACCTGAAAGTTGCTCGGCTCCTTCTCTATCACGGTGCAGACACAAATGCCCTGGATCAGTATGCCCGGACTGCCTTACACCTCGTGCTTTTAGAATTACATCGGTACGCTTTATGTCATTCTCGATTTCAGGTAATGCTAGAAACCCTTTTAGGTCATCTACTTTGGAGAAAAAAGAGCGTTCAGATCTCGCTAAAGTCCTTATCGAGCACGGTGCAAATGTAAATTCACGAGACAAGGACAACCGGACACCATTGCACTTTGCATCGATATTTGGATACCTAGAAACTGCTCAACTCCTTCTCGATCGTGGCGCAGATGCGAATGCCCTGGATAAAAATAACCAGGCCCCATTTCATCTGGCTTTGAGACACGAACACCTGGAAATCGTCCAGCTTCTTCGTCATGGTGCATATCATGACGCAGATGTCGCTAATGCCCCTATTGAGCGCGTCCAAAATGTAGACACCACCAAGCTCCCAGCGATCCTCACTATCTGGACTCTGGATGTGTTAGTGGATCAGAATCGGGGGGTCCTATGCCTCAAGTGCTTCAGAACTTTCTCCCGAAGGAAAGACTTTTATCGTCATTTCGAAGTGATGCATTCCGCCCCGGAAAATTGACATATATGTTACCATATGATTGTTGGAAAGCTGAGACTCGATGCTCATCTCAAACGTTATCACCGTGACACGACAGCTCATCCTCTTTAGGACGTATTTACGATGGTAGTAGACTAACTATACCTACGAGTACCTGTTGTAAAATAAACTCAGCGGGTTGAAAGAAAACGCTGTATTCTTCATCTCTAACCTGTTGTAAAATAAACTACGTTCTAAGGTTAGATAAAGATGCTACAATGAAGATAATAAGGCATAATGTAATGCTCACCTCAGCGGGTTGAAAGAAAACGCTGAGGGAAAAGTGAGGAGGGCGCGCGAGGCCCGTTTATGTACGACTAGTCCAGAGAGTAACATGTGAAAATGCTCGTGGAGTAGAAGATACTCGAAAAACATGAAAATAGGCAGAGAGGGCCCAAGTAGAGTAGCAAGAGCGCAAAAAAGTATAAACTACGAAGTTACGATGATCAACGGAAGTGGTCCGTGCGCAGCCACTTTAGGGCTGGTCAAGAAGATGAAATCACAACACACCCCCTCAGACCTCAAAGTGCAAGCCCATCTCGCGTGTGAAACGCTGGTGCTTCTCTCGCACCAATCCCTTCGTGAAAATGTCAGCTAACTGATCACCAGTGGGTACGTAAGATAGCTCGATGTCTCCGGCAGCGACCCTTTCGCGGAGAAAATGGTGGCGGAGATCGATGTGTTTCGTCCGGTCGTGGAACTCGGGGTTGTGCGCTATCGAAATTGCAGACTGATTATCGACGCGTAGGATGGTCGGCGAAGAGAACGAAAATCCGAGTTCGCTAAGGAGTCGTCGTAACCAGATGGCCTCCTTGGTCGCATAAGCGACTGCGATATACTCGGCCTCCGTGCTAGACAGGGCTACGGATGATTGCTTCTTCGATCCCCAGCTAACAGCGGCCCCAGCGAGCATAAACACGAAACCAGAGGTCGACTTTCTATCGTTGATATCGCTGGCCCAGTTGGCGTCAACATAGCCGCGTAAGGTGGTGCCCTCAGGAACACCGCGCCTGAAGACGAGGCGGAGGGCAGAGGAGCCACGAAGATACTTGAAGACCCAGTCCAGAGACTGGAAATGTGTGGAGCCAGGGGTGGCGTTATGACGTCCGAGAGCACCGACAGCGTAAGCCAAATCGGGGCGCGTACCCAGCATCGGATACATGAGGGCACCCACGGCACTTTGGTAAGGCTTCGGATCACCTTCGGGTTCGGAGAGCTTACGGAGGTGCTCGTTGGCGAGGGCAGGAGTAGTGATAGGGCGCACTGTGGACTTCCCAAAACGTTCAAGGACTTCACAGGTGTACTTCTCCTGTGATAGAGAGATCCACCCTGCGGTGCGGTCACGAGTGACGTGCATTCCGAGTATCCAGGTGAGTTCACCTAGGTCGGTCATCTCGTAGTGCTGTCCGAGGAGGGCCTTGTCTCGTTCGATGTCAGTGAGGTTGGTGGAGACCATGGTGATGTCATCCACATAGAGGGCGATGATGGAGAGATCGGGGTCAGCAAAACGAGTGAAGACGGCATGGTCGGCTTGTGTGTTAGCATATCCCATGGAGAATAATCGCGATCTGATATTCTCATACCAGACGCGTCCACCTTGTTTGGTTCCGTAGACAGCTTTCAGTAATTGCAAAACTGTGCCGCTCGGCGCTCCAAAACCAGGGGGGGGATGCATAAAAATCTCCTCTTTTAAATCTCCGTTGAGATAAGCTGACTTCACGTCCATCTGGTGCACTTCTAGGTTTCGCTCGGCAGCCATCGCGAGTATGACACGGAAAGAGGCGAATTTCGCGACTGGCGCGAAAGTCTCGTCGTAATCGACCCCTTCGGTCTGCGTGAAACCCTGGGCAACGATTCGTGCTTTGTACTTTTGAACGCTACCGTCTGGGCCGCGCTTAACGCGGAAAACCCATCGACTGCCAACGATCTTGCGATCGCGCGGACGTGGGACGATTTCGAAAACGCCCATTTGTTCGAAGGCGTGTCGCTCGTTCTCGCAGGCCAAAATCCACTCGGCTGCGTCAGGTCGTGCCATAGCCTCGTCGAAAGTGCGTGGATCACTTCCAAGTTCGGCGTCGGCGACAGTGACGCGCGCGGGGCGCTTGCGGTCGTATGAGCTCACATCGTAGCGGTCATCATCGTCGCGAACAGGCGCGCGGATGGTGCGCTTCGGACGATCAGGCGTTTCAGGTGCAGGAGGTGCGCGCGGCGGCGCAGTCGCTTCTGGAGCGTCTCCGGCATCGTCAACCGTATCGTCACGATCGTCTTCGTCGTTGATTATGATACGTTCATGTACAGCACCCCCTTCATCAAAAATGACGTCGCGTGAATTGTAAACTTTGTTGGAGGGACGGTGGATAAGTTTGAATGCTTTGTAATTTGCAGCGAGTCCAAGGAAGGTGCATTGATAAGATCGGGATGCAAGTTTCGATCGATGCTTCTTGGGAACGTGCATGTGGGCTTTGCAGCCAAAAACGCGCAGACGGGTTGCGTTCGGTTTGTTGCCACTCCAGGCCTCTTCAGGTGTGATGCCAGGGAGCGAACGCGTCGGCAGATGGTTGTGGAGAATCGCGGCGTACTCGAGAGCATCGTACCAGAAAGAATCGGGGAGGGAGGCATCATTAAGCATAGTCCGCACCTTATCGAGCAGTGTGCGGTTCATGCGTTCCGCAACACCGTTGTGCTCAGACGTGTAGGCGGTCGTTACCTCCTGATGGATTCCCTTCTCCTCGAAATAACGAGTTGGTATTGTTCCAGTGTACTCGCCACCTCCGTCTGAACGCAGTACTTTGAGCTGCTTTCCCGTCTCTCGTTCGGCTCGCGCAACGTAGGTCTTCAGGTGCTGGAGGAGTTCGGACTTGAGTTTCAGTCCGGCAACAGACACCATCCGAGTTTTGTCGTCAGTAAAGGTCGCAAAATACTCGAAACCTTGACGAGAGCGCGTCGGGAGTTTGCCGCAAATGTCCGAGAATACACGGCCAAGAACGTCGGTGGCACGCGTGCTGGTCGCCTTTGATATGTCGGTGCGTGTTTGCTTCCCGTTAAGACACGGTTGGCAAATGATGCTTGCGCTCGTAGGACCATCAATGGTAATCCCATCTACTATCCCCTTTTCAGCCATCCGAACGATGGTATCGGTGCTGACATGTCCGAGTCGACGGTGCCAGGTGGTGAGGGAGGCTTTAGAGCCAGCGTCCTCACTGAGGAGGGCAATTTGGTCAGGCGCGGGGGGATTCTCGTCATCACGCGGGAAAGGGGTGACGTTAGCGATCTGGACTCTCTCCGGGACAATGGTCTTGATGTCCATAATATAGAGGTTCGATGACATGTGACCATGGCAGGTGGTAATGCCTGACTTGTCCCGAAGTAGGCAAGAGCTGTCACTGAAGAGAAGGCTTGCGCCGTGTTGCGTGAGATAAGACACGGAGAGTAAATTTCCGTGTAAATCAGGGACGAAAAGGACCTCCTGGAGGATTGCCGTTCTCCATTGGTCGTCGGCGTGCATGCGGACACGAATACGTCCAACACCCGTGGCTAAGATGGAGCGAGCATCTCCAAGTGTAACCTTGATGGGGACGGAGAGGGGAGAGAAATGGGTGAACCACGAGCGATTGCAAGACATCGTACGGGATGCCCCTGAATCGAGGATCCAGGATTCAAGAAGGGGGGAAGAGGAGTGCGACGGGCGAGCTTGATAAAGAAAGATTTCCTCGTCGTGCGATGAAGCCACCGCCACTTTTGCGGAGGCGGGCGCAGAGGTCGAAGTGGAAGGGGGGGCGGACGCCGTTGCAGGTGTCATAGTCGCTGCCTTCGCTTCCTTTTCCTTCTGCGCCTTGAGTTTTCGGCACTCACTGACGTCATGACCCGTGTAGTTGCAATGGGTGCAACGTTTCTTTTGTTGGTCTTTGCGCTTGTTCCGATCGCCTTTCCCCTTATCCTTATCGGAATCCTTCTTCTCCGACTTCTTTTTGCCGTCCTTGCCCTTTTTGGCGGCCTTAGCATAGAAGGCGGCCGCTCCGTCTCCGGATTCACGAATGCGTGAATCCTCGTCCGTAAGGATGCGTAGCTTGATGTTCTCAGCCGTTTGATCGAGAGGGCTTAGGTTATTGAGAACAATCTTGAGCATCCTGTGAGACGCAGGGAGGGCGTTGGTGATGGCGTGAGTGATCTGTTGGTCGGTGAAGGGGGATCCGGCTTCGGCGAGGCGATGAGATGCGTCGATCATGGTGTTGATCTGGGGCTCGAGGGGCTCAGTGTCATTGAGAGGCGTGCTGAAAAGCCTGTTCATAAGTTGGGAGATTTTATGTCCTCCTCGGCCTTCGAAACGCGCTGAGAGACAGTCGAGACAGTCTTTCGCCGTCTGGGCATGGAAAATGAGGTGTGCGGGCTCTCCAGTGAGCGATAACGCGATGAGGGAGAAGGCTTGTTGGTCCTTCTCATCCCACGCGGCGGACTCGGCAGGGTAAAGGAAAGCGTTAGGGCGTGGGTCATTAAGCACAGTAAGGAGTTTGTAGCTCCTGAGGACGACGCGCATATGAAAACGCCACACTGAGAAGTTGCTGCCGTCTTGCTCGAGCGGAGGGATGTCGTACCGTTGCGAGATGACCGTTGGGGCGGCTATCGCAGGTGGTGGACGAGCTGGTAGGATCGGAGCCTGCTGAGGTGCCGGCGGAATCGCGGCCTGCTGACGTGCGAACGGCATTCCTGCAAATGGATGCATTGGTGGAAGTCGTGGGATCGGTTCCGGGTAATGCAGCGGACGGATCACGTCAGGAGGGGATTGCGAACGAGCTGGTGTGTTCGCAGCCGAAGTCAGAGGGGATCGTGCATGAGCGGAGTCAGCAGCAGAGCCATGAAAGGAACCGTGGACGGAGCCAGCAGGGCCGGCGACAGCGTTGTCGTCGTCTGCGTTTTGGTCGACGTCCGGGGGTTGTTGTGCCGCAGCATGTTGTGCAGCGGCTTGGCTCATGCTTCGAGTGATGGGCGACAGTGTGGTCGAGAAGCTCAGGTAGAGACTCGGGGCTCAGAATCTGTTGTAAAATAAACTCAGCGGGTTGAAAGAAAACGCTGTATTCTTCATCTCTAACCTGTTGTAAAATAAACTACGTTCTAAGGTTAGATAAAGATGCTACAATGAAGATAATAAGGCATAATGTAATGCTCACCTCAGCGGGTTGAAAGAAAACGCTGAGGGAAAAGTGAGGAGGGCGCGCGAGGCCCGTTTATGTACGACTAGTCCAGAGAGTAACATGTGAAAATGCTCGTGGAGTAGAAGATACTCGAAAAACATGAAAATAGGCAGAGAGGGCCCAAGTAGAGTAGCAAGAGCGCAAAAAAGTATAAACTACGAAGTTACGATGATCAATGGAAGTGGTCCGTGCGCAGCCACTTTAGGGCTGGTCAAGAAGATGAAATCACAACAGTACCAACTAAACATATCTAAGTTACCTTGCAAGCAAGGTAATAGCGCACGTTCTGCCAGTGGCGTGTTGTGGGAAGTCCTGTGCCTGATTCGGCAACCTCAGCCACCACCCGCCCTCCCAGCGATAACTTCGTCCACTTAGCGACTTGATGGTTGCGTTTTCTGGATTGGTGAAGGTAAGTTGTGAAGGTATGGGTACTGAGGAATCTTTTCTCTAACAAAATAGATTTGATACTCGAAGCAAGTGTCCTAATACATTGACAAAATTGAAGGCCGGCCAAAGGGGTTGTATCGTAGCAAGGATAATAATAAGACAAAGAATACCAGATCAACCCAAAAGGCTATACAAGATATGTGAATGGGGGTGCCGGACGTCGACACCACACTACAAGTCCCTCTGCTGCTTAGCCCCGCAGCGCGGTTGCTCTGCTCCATATCCTTGGGATATGCAAATTGCGCAGTGGGGACCTGAGCTTCGTAAGCAAAAACAGAAAGAAGAATACGATACGATCGCAGGGCCGGTCAGTGACAGAGACAAACACGGGCATGCCAGTGACTGGCCGTGGCCAATGAAGCTACGAAGCCCCGAACACTGACTCCCAAACCTCCACTGAGGTCATACGTGCACCTCCTACTCGCCTTCGTGTGGCGTAATAAACTTGTTGGGGAGAACTGGATGTGGACCAGACCTGGAAAGGAATATCCATTAGAGTCTGCCGCCACATCTTTCCAGATTTTCGAGCTCGTCCTGGAGGGAACAAACCGATGTCGTGGTCACGCTGGAGATGAGCGATGAATTTTCGTGTTCCAACGATCATCTCGTCACATATAACACATGGTTCTGGGTTGCTATGAAGATCGTCAAAATGACGAACGAAGGCGTCCTTCGCGTGCAACTTTTTGCTGCATACAAAGCATTCGTAGCCTTTTGATTTAGCTTCAGCGGGGGATGCTGTCCATATATTGTGAGCTTGAGCTACGGTTTGATATTTGCCAGGACTCACCTGGCTGTACTGGCGCGTTATGATCATGGCGACTTTGACTAATGTACGTCGCGGTACCATCGACCTCGACAGATTCCCGCTGATCTCCTCTATCGATTCAGAAAGAGGGGGGGGATCGTCTTTGTCATGTTCTTCGGAGTCGGGGCCAAGGTACGGGTTGTCTTCTATAACTGATGAGGTCAAAATGAAAGAGGAAACAATCGCTTGGGGCTGTCGCAGAGTGCCTGATGGATCCATTGGGGAGGAGGGGTATAGTCATTCAAAGGTGGAGTCCCCATTTGTCGCAGAGGTCCGGGAGGTGATGATGAACAGTCGTTTGAGGCTTCACCCGGCGGGGAGTATGGTACGCTCTGAGGTTGCTCGCGCAAGTGGGCGTCAAGGATTGTGCCAGTGGGACACACAGCTTGCGTGCTGGCAGTGAGTTGTTGTAATAGTGGAAGTATATGTCAAGGTGAAGCGGCACTACTGCGATAAGATGAGAGAAACACAAGAGAACGCGTTGAACACGCTAGGGAAGATCACGTAATACTAGTAACTGGCTCCGAGTCCTTCGAATCGGAAGGAGCGATGATAATCGAGTCGCGCCTTAGCTTTTATCCCATGAGCGCCTTCGTCTTTTCTGCGCGCGCCCCTCCTAGTCCTTGTCGACTCACTTTAAGCTTCCCTTGAACTTGCCTGTGCTCTTCGGAGTACGTTCAGACCCTTCTTTCCAGGTTTCCGAGAATGTCCATGGACACGCTTGAGATGAGCGACCAATTTTCGCTTTCCAATGATCATCTTTTGACATCCAGGTTGATGACATTGTTTCGGCTCAGAATGGATATCGTCGAAATGACGAGTGACGGCATTCTGTGAGGAAAATCCTCTGCCGCAAAATAAACAACATTTGTAGGGCTTTTCTGTCCAGATACTGTGAGCCGTAAGCTGCGGATTGAGATTGCGAGGACTCACCCTTCTGTCCTGGCGGGTTTGTGGGACCATGATCACCCAAGGTGGGGACATCGTCTTCGTCAGATTTTTCTTCGGAGTCGGAGTCAAGGGTCATGTTGTCTCCTATAGTTGATGAGGTCAGAATGAAAGAGGAATGATCGTTTGAGGCCGTCGAAAGCTGCTTACCTGAGGTATCCATCGAGAAGGTATTGTCATTCAAAGATGGAGTATCCACTTGTTGCGGATGACCTCCCCCATATTCTTCGGAGTGCTCACCCGGGGGATTCATTGAGAAGGTAATGCCATTCAAAGGTGAAGTCCCCATTTGTTGCAGAGTTCCGGAGGGTGATGACGACCAGTCGCTTGAGGTCTCAACCGGCAGGGCGTACGATACCGTCTGGGTTTGCTCGTACAACTGGGTGTAGAGGGATGTGAAACCATAATCTTGACGAAAGTGAGTACCATCGGTCTCGGCAGTTGGGTCGTATTCGCCATATCCTTCGGGGTTGTGCTCAAAGTATGCAGCGTATAGACTCTTAGGATCAGCGGCGTTGGGGCGCAAGTAGACCTATGGGTGGTCATTGTTTAGCAACATGAACGGCTCGGAGCAATAATGCTCACTTTGAAATCAAAGTCTTCTTCCCTCGGGATGTAGAGCATTTTTTCCTAGCAGAAGGCGGTCGAAGTGAAATGGGCGGGTGTGAGGTGGACCTTACCCGCAGCTTCAAATTCTGCCTATTTTCGACTCTCATGACTCGTCCTCGTGCCTGCCCTAAACCTCGACATCGCCTCGATCACCGCCTCAGCTGAAGACATCAATTGGACAGCCTTTCGAGGTATATGGACTTGTACATATTGAGTATTTCCTGCTGTTCGGACCTCCATAACAGTCTTTGGCAGTGCTTACTTTTAGTCTACTTACATCTTTAGATCTCCTTTCAGACATTTCTACCATACCGGTGCAGCGGTGCTACAAGACGACACCTATCAGCGTGCTATTACTCTTTCACTGCCCCTTTCCCCCTTTTCTTGGACTATTGAGTGATGTTGTGCAAGTCCAGGCTGTTTGGAGCATTGCCGATGCTGTACCTCCTCAGCTGAAGCCTAAGAAATTTCGAGTTTTCCTGATGCTGGTGGGCCATTACGGTCTCGACACGATGTGGATGACTTTTTCCGTGATGGATCTACTTGAATGAGAGCTATACCCTAAGTGCGTTTTTGCAGCATGTTCAACTGGTATTCCCGTTGAACATGACTGAGTCAGCCTTATGGTGCAGCATATCCGGCTACGCCTCAGCCAACTCGACTGTGCTGAACCGCGCGTCAGATTTGCGTTGTCGGGTCAGTTCCGCCCATGGCCTTCCCCATACCTTTGTTCTACCCCATGTAGCAGGTTCGGCCCACTTCTCCCAAGTTCCAATTCCTCTCGATGTCCACCATGTAGACCTGTGATCGTTGCCCACGACGTATGCTCTGCGCCGCGGAGCAATCCACTCCCGCTCCGAGTTCTGGCGCCCTTTCGTCATCGCATATACGAGAAGATGATAACCTCATCGATTCGATGCCTCGTCCAAGCGTGTGCCAGATATTCGAGTACTACTGCATTGGAGTCATCCCCAGAATCGAAATATTGAGAACCAGGATAAAAAAAATCAACGTTGATTCATCGAAAGAGGGTAACCGCGAGGAGATACATTGAGTGTCTGTACGCGACGCTCAGCAATCATATCACGACTATTCTTGACGCAGTCGGTACCACCAAGTTTGGGTGGTTGCCGTTTAAATTACCAACCACATCGCTGAAATAAAGTAACGACACCTTATATACCTTTTCACGTCCACGAGTTTAAGCATTATTGAGCTGGATGATAAGAGGGCGTGGTTAATCAGACTCCCACGTGATCAACCCATTTGAGCGCTGTTTTGTTGGGGAGCCGAGGCAACAATAACCCTGTCTTGCGCTTTTTCTCTCACCCTATACTCTTCGACTTAATAGAAAGGAATCCGGAGGCTAGTATCGCGGAGAGCGCTAGCATAGGTACGTTACTTGCTCAACTTATCCCCTCCGAGTCAGCTCCATCTCGTCACCGTGTACAGGCCGATGACCCTACACAAATTGAAACGTCGTTCAAAACAGCGTTTTTAACGATTTTCTGGCCTTTCGAGCAGCAAGCCTTTTCATGTTACTGATAGGGCCAATCCTTGGATACGGTTCTTTACCGTCCAAAAATGAGGGCTTGCATCACGCACAAAGCCATATACAGGGGTAGGTGTTTTTCCTATAAAAGGCTACCCTTTGCCCTAACTTGTCCCGGGACACAGCCCCTGTGGATGAAAACAAGGGAAGTATGTGAAACTGTGAAGAGCGGAGGTGTGTCTCGTGAAGTAGCATTGCGAATGGTCCGCGGGCTCTCCGCACAGCCCAAACGATGCCCTTCAGTTCGTGTATGCGTCTAAACCAAGTACGAACGCTTTGATCTATCAGTTGCCACTCAACCGCGCTAGAGAGATCACACCCATGCTCGACAACCTCGAATCTTTTCGAGCTGGCACCATCCTGGCTAGGGTGTGCGAACCTCACGCCGCTGAGGGCTAGCTTAAAGATTTGCGACAGTTTGGCTGTGAACGCTGGTGAAGCGGGCAGGAAGTGAGCTCGGCCCGAAGGAAAAGAGGGTGCCTCACACTGATTGTCCCTAGACTATTTACTACGAGTCCGTTGGCAATTGTGAGGTTTCTAATCGAGCTATTATGAAGTCGGTAGCCATGCACGGAATGGTAAATGTATAGAGAGATCGAAAAAGTGAGACTGTGACAACGGTGTCCCGTCGCAGCTGATGCCCGGCGAAGGCACGCTTGGTCGATAAGTGAGGAGACGCTGTTGTATACGTGGTTCCAATGGTTCCAAGTAAGGCTAACTAAAAAGCGTGTCAGTTCATGAAGCACAAGGGGCAAATGGGGCGCGACCACTCATCCACGCCAGCGGTGTGCTGCCTCCCTCGGCGCAGCGATCAGTTGCCTGTCCTTGGGCCCGTCCTCCTCACCCATCCCTTCAAGCGTTCCAGCAAATGGGTGGAAGTGCGCTCGCTCTGTGGCTGATTGAGAGCCCTCTACGGCCGATAAGCGCATTCGGTTTTCTGAAGAACGTGCGATACAATTTCCGCAGCGTGATGATCTATAGTTACACATACAAATTATTGTTCAGGGTGCGTCACTAGGTGCCAGGTGCCAGTTGTAGATCAGTAGATCCAAGGTCCCAGGTCCCATTCAATGTCGAAGGGGGCCACTGGCCCCAGTGCCAGCGCCACATATCGAAGATAAGTTGGGTGGCGCTACACGTGCCAGAGGAGCACTACAGTACATGTGGACAACGCGTGTAAATTGGTTTCGGCGCGCCCGCTTTTAGAGTAAAGTGAAACCAAAAGTGGCACTGAACCGTTTTTTACACCCTACGTAGAGCGGGGCGGACCACGACGAGATATCACTGATCACTTTCAAGAATACGTTCCCTATCGTTTGTTACCGTCAACTTGAACTAGTCCGCACAACCCGTGCTGCTCGCTCTCCGCCGATGTAGATAGCTCCGCCGGTCCCAACGTACCCAGGATGTCAGTTCATGTCGAGCCGTCGTGTACATGAGATGTGCATAAAAACACACGCAAAGTCAATGTGTCTCTGCGTATTGATTATGGTAGGTATGATGGAGATGGCATGCGTGTTTGCGTGCATTTGCCAGTTTCCCTCAGGAGGTGATCTAACTTGGCACAATGGCTTCCGGTTCCACCGAGCCGCGCACGATCTCGGCACGCTCCCACCCGCCAAACTGGCCGAACCCGGGGAGAGGAGGGGGGGGGGAAACGGGAAGCGCGGGCTTCTTTTCCTTTCCTAGTTCCAAATGTTTAATTACCAATCATTTATTTCAATCGAATCCTCTCCAAACGGCCTGCTAGGTCCTAGGTATGACCTCCAGTATAGTCTCCATGGTAGAAGACTGTCGGGGTTAGATATCGGAATGTGCCTGGAGCCACGAGCACCTTCCCACGCTCGATGACGCTCGGGGCCAGTGACCTCTGGCGTCTGTTCCCGCTGGCACAGGCAGCTTTACAGTGGTGCCCCCGCCCGAACATACTATATATACATAGTGTTCTCTCCTACTTGCTTCTAGCTCTGACCCTCCTCACAATAATACCATAGGCTTCAAGTTTCCATAGCACACTAAGGCTGGTACAGACATGCTCAGGGCTTGCGAACTAGCTACTTTCTACGGGATACTATGAACATATCCCAGAAACAAAAATTGGGTATGTTTTATAAACGTGGTTATTAATAACGTTCGAGACTGATCACAGACTAGATGCATCTGGGTCGTTTACAACAAAAGTTAAATTCCCACTTGTGACCTCCACTGTCACGTGCGGTACGTACAACGACCCTGCCATCAGACTGCCCAAATGGCACCGGCGTTGCGCCACCGGCACTTGGGTATATGGTATTGAATCAGGAACATCGCTCTGGCATTCGGGATTCGTCATCGGCACCTGGCACCCCCCTGTAGAACAATGATTAAATGGATAAGGTTAAACGAATCATACTAACGCTTTGGCAATGGATCGCACACTTTTCCAAAAGAGAAATGGTGCTTATCAGCTACTTCTAAAGCAGCCATTGAATGAGCGTACGTTCAGTTCTCGCGTTTTCAGCCGAATTGTCGCAACCTTGAACTAGCACCTAGTGGTGTGTGACACATGCATGCCAGTCAGGACGGTGCTGGCTAGAAAGGATTTGGAGGAGCGCGAGCGCAACAGTTCACAGACCATAGGCGTGATATCTGTAAGCGCCCGATGGCTGAATCCGGTCTAGTACAAGTGGCTGGCACCGTTTGCCGGCGAATACCGACTTTTTTTTTGTTGCGTTGGTTGCTTTCATACATCTTTGCACAGTGCTAATGGCACCTCATCCCCCATGGGTCTTGGATCAGAATCCCAAGACGGCAGCGTACCTCCGAATTCTCCTTGTGCAACCTCAGCTAAGTCAATTCTGGAAGAGGCACCATTTGCGCCGTCCCTTTGGTCGATTGCCAGCCAGGCCGGCATCTTTTTGAAGACATTCACTCCTTCCCTCGTGTATCACTATGCGTGCCATTGGCACTGCCGCTTCACGCAACTGCACACTATCCAGCTATGACTCGGAGTTTCAACCACTGGTACCAAGATGGTAGCGCACGGCCCCGTCTCTTACCTTAAGGACTTAGAAGTCAGGTCAATTATGAAATGGACTGCATTCGTACTCTCCGGAGCCTTGGTTGAGTGCCAGCCAAGAATGACAGAACATCGAATAGGTCTTCTCTATCCCTTGTGTATCGTTCTGGGTGCCACTGGCACCAACAGCTATGGTATGAAAAAGGTGAGCGTTGACCGTGATCACTCGCTTGAACCGTCATGCTTGACGAATCTATGGATGCCCTTAGCCAGTACATCTCGCAGCAAGACTTTTCTCAAGTGAGCATCCTTTTTCGTTCATTCGGCCAGACAATGACCATTCATAGGTCGGCGTGTGCTCCCTTTCAGGGTCTGATCATCCAGACATTGATAAACTTGAAACGGATAGTATTCTTAGCCAAGATGCACACGCCGAATTTGAGGGCTACTCACACGAGCAACCTGAAGGGAGCCTTGACATGGACATTCACTCCCGTACTGGGCAGATTGACTCTCTTCCGCCGTTTGACGCGTCATCACCATCCTACGTACCTCAGCAACAAGTGGAGAACTCAACTTGCGCCGTTCCTTTGATGAATCCCTCAGGTTAGCCTCTTGTGACTACCCAAGCGGTGTACCCCTTCTTTCATTCTGACTTCATCAGCTATAGATGATGCCACGTCCCTTGATTCGTACTCCCAAGGATATGACGTATACGATCTCGGGATTAACACAGCGTATGGCGGGACAACTACATCGTCTACTCAGAGCGTACTGTACTCCCTGCTGGTTGAAGCCTCACGCCACTGGTCATCATCATCCTCCGGACCTCAGCAACAAGTGGATACTCCATCTTTGAATGACTTTATAAATATATCAGGTAAGCAGCTTTCGACCACCCCAAACGATGATTCCTCTTTCATTCTGACCTCATCAACTATAGAAGACAACACTGCCGTTGACTTCGACTCCGAAGTTGAATATGACGAAGACGAAGACGAAGACCCGGAATCGACAGGGGAGGTCGATGTTACTTATATTTGCCCCACAAACCCGGCAGTACAGCAAAGTGAGTCCTCGCAACCTCAATCCGCAGCTCAGGCTCACAGTATCTGGACAGCATCACCAGAGTGCAAGTGCGTGGTATGTGGCAAAGTATTTCACGCGCAGAAAGCCATCACTCGTCATTTCGACGATGTTCATTCTGAGAAGAGAAAATGTCCTCAACCCGAATGTGCCGAGATGATCAGAGGAAAGCGAAAACTCGAAGTTCATCTCAAGAATGCTCACAAAATAGTCATCCCAACACGTACTCGGAAGCGGATTCCAAAGGATGCTCCTCCCCAGGTCCAGCCCACGTCTACTCAGACTTCTTCCGATCAAGTTTACTACGTGCAACAGCCGGCCGGATTTGCTCCGCACGAAGGCCGGTGGGCGTCACAAAATGAACTGTTTGGTCCTTAGCTTCATTGGCCCCGGTCCGTCATGCCCGTGTTTGTCTGCGATTCTCGTAGCAGAGAAACCGCACCAGTCGTGGGGCTGAGTGGTGTGGTTTCGACGTCCTCGCGATTTGCTCTGCACCCCCTTTCACCTTATGCACATCTTTTGGATCGATCTGGTGTTATGCTTGTCCTTGTTACGATACAATACCTTTGAAAGCTCTCGAAAAATCTTGACATTTGTTTGTGTATTCTTATATGTACAATGGCCTCGAGTACCAAATTGATTCTGTTGGCGAAAAAATTCCTCAGTGATCCCGAAAAAATGTAATCAAGTTGCTAAGCAAGTGAAGTTATAGCGCTGTGTGTGTGGGGGGGTTGAGGGTGCCAGGTGGTGGTGGAAGGCGTCCGAGGTTGCCGAATTGGGCACAAAGATCTCCCACAACTCGCCACTGGCAGAGCGTGAGGCGATGCAGGGGTAAGTTACTCTATGTGGACTAACTATACCTATGTGTATCTGCCATTGGTTGATTCAAGCTGGACTGGTGGCGTGTCTACTAGCACTTGATCCTCAATTTCTGTCTTAGTTCATAACTTACACATGAAGGGCATCTCTTCGATTAGGGTGGGCGCAGAGCCTGTGAGCTACAGCATTTGCAATGCAGTACGCGTCTCCACTTGCAATGTCCTTCAAATTACAGGCCAGTCTAACAGGCACGTCGGAGTGACATGGCACACGGTGTCTTGTATACCACGTCGATGTGGATAGGGGCTTCCGCATCGTCTCGTGACATTGGTGCGTCACGGTGGTAAATCAGAGGTATGGGGGCTTATGTCCACCTCCCGTCGATACTCGATCGTTTAACGAAGCCTTGCATGCGATTATTTATCATCCAACAATGAGAAGGTTGCATGCACGCACAAAGCCATATACGTACTACAGGCTACCCTTTTCCCCGAGACACAATCGCTGTGGATGCATAAGATACTTGCTACGAGGGATCTATGTGAAATGTGAAGCGTGTGAAGAGCGGAGATGTCTCGTGGAGTAAGAATTGCAAATAGTCCGCGGGCTCTGCGCGCGATGACCTTGAAGTTCGTGTATACGTCTAAAACAACTTATGAGATTACACAGAAAGTCAACATGACTTAGACTTGGTGGAACACCCAATGAAGAAGAAGTGCTGAAGGGAAGAACAAAATTTGAGGCGTACGGTACTTCGTGTGATAGCTTGCAGAAACAAGCTTGGGGAAGTAGAGAGTGAAGGCAAGAGAGACGATTCAAAAACTAAGGCAGCTACGGGATGAGATAAGCCAACATGGATAATGGAAGGCAAGAGAACAGAAGATGAATGGGGGGAGGGGTGTCTTAGAAGGTCATGAGACACGCATTGTGGTTTCTGAGGAAATGGGAAAAGTTACTACTCCCATTCTACAAATGGGGGCTTTTGAACGGAAAGCGGGCGTGGTAAATGAGAGGCTGAAAGTGTGCGACGTGTGTGTGAAAGTAACGCAACGAACGAACCTTGCGGGTACAAGATCGAGGGGTTTAAGAGTAAGAGCCCTATATAAGCCTGACGGATGGAAATAAGAACGGATGTTCAACATTCAACAGCAAAACTCAGGCGGAGGCAAAATGCGTACGACAATAAGCAACCCAAGAGACACGAGGCCACATAGGGAGACACGAAGCAGTGAAGAGAGCAGTGACGAGGCTTGGCTCTGAATCGATGATAGCGCAAGGAGCCTGACGTTCTGCTAGTGCTGCCAGTAGCGAGTTGTGGGAAACCCTGTGCCCAACTCGGGCGCCTTCCGCCGTCACCCCAACCCCGCCCCCAGAGATAACTTCGTCCACTTAGCGACTTGATGGTTACACTTTTTGGGATCCATGTAGTGCGAAGATATAGTGTGGAAGGGATGGATAAGGGAGTACGAACTTGAAGGTGGGTACGAGACCAACGAGTTAGCATACTGAGGGATCTTTTCGCCAACAGAATCGATTTGGTTCTCGAAGCTTGTGTACATATAATAGTACATGGACAAAATTGAAGGCTTTTCGAGAGCTATCGTGCACAGTCAAAGGGATTGTATCGTGGCAAGGATAATCATAAGACAAATGAATACCAGATCAATCGAAAAGACTATACAAGATCTGCATAAGGTGAAAGGCGGAGTGCAGAGCGGATCGCGCAGCGACTCGGACGTCGACACCACACCGCAAGTCCCTCTGCTTCTTAGCCCCGCGATGCAGTTGCTCTGCTCCATATCCTTGGAATATGCAAACAGCGCAGTAGGCAGCTTCGAAAGCCACAAAAGAAAGAAGAATACTTAATCGTATGATACAATCGCAGGTCTGGTCAGTGGCAGAGACAAACACGAGCACGGTTGGCCGTGGCCAATGAAGCTATGACCACACAAACACTTGACTTCGCTCCACCGAGCTGAGGCCATACCCCACCTCCACTCGCCTTCGTGCGGACCGAAATCCGGCGGCTGTGCGTAGTCATCTTGTTGGGAAGAAGTGGGCGTGGACTGGACCTGGAAAGGAGTATCCATTGGAGTCTGCTCCCGCATCTTTCCAGGCTTAAGAGCACATCCTGGAGAGGACGAAACTTTCTTGAGACGATGAACACGTTTCAAGTGAGCCTCGAGCTTGCGACCGCCCATGATTTTCTGACCACATTCGGGACATGGTATCAGCTCGGAATGTTTATCATTAAGATGGCGCTTGAGGCCTTTCTTCGCGTACAATGATACACCGCAATCGGGGCACAAAACCCTTTTTGACGTATCAAGAGATTCTGCCGAGGTGCCTGTGAGCTAGAGCTTGAGCTGCCGATTGGAATCGAGAGTACTCACGTTTTTGTACAGACGAGGTTGTGGGACCGTGATCTTGGTTAATGTAAGTACCATCGACCTCGGAAGACGATGGTGTTGTCCCGGTGATCTCCACTACTGGTTCCGGGCTTTCAGCAAGAGGGGGGGAATCGCCTTGGTCACCGTCATATTCTTCGGACTCGAGGTCAACGCGCGTGTTGTCTTCTAGTATAACTGATGAGGTCAGAATGAAAAAAGAAATCATCGCTTGGGGCTGTCGCAAAGTGCTTACCTGATGGATCCATCGGGAGGGTATAGTCATTCAAAGGTGGAGTCCCCATTTGTTGTAGAGGTCCGGAAGGTGGTGATAAGCAATCGTTTGAGGCTTCAACTGGTTGCTCGTACAAGCAGTAGGTGTTACCGGCAAAGGTTGTGGGACCATGATTTTGGCTAAAGTCGATCCCGGCAAACGATGTCATTGGACCACTGGCTCCGCAGATCAATTCTGGGCTTTCAAGAAAAAGAGGGGATTCGTATTCGTCATATTCTTCGGTGTAGGGGCCAATGGACATGTTTTGTGCTATAGCTGATGAGGTCAGAATAAAGAAAGAGATCATCCGCTTGGGGACGTCGAAAGCTGCTCACTTGTGGGGTCCATGAAGAAGTCATCATCATCAAATTGAGCACAAGTTGGGGTCTCTGCTTGTTGCGGATGTCCCGGACCGTAGGATGGTGATGACAACTCATTTGAGGCTTCAAACGACGGAGTCTGGGAGTGAAAAGCTATGTCAGAGTTCCCCTCATGTTGCGCGTGTGAGTAGGTGCCGGGGTAGTCTTCAACTTGAAATCCGTCGTGTACGTCTATAGTTTCAGTGTATGGATAAGATGTAGTCCGCTGGTCCGAAATGAGGCCTCCATTGTGTAGATATGGTGAAGCAAGGGGGGTGTCCGGTCTCGGAAGATTAGGGTGGGGGAACCAGCAGACCTATGGATGGTCATCGTCTGGAAGGATGAACGAGTAAGGATGCTCACTGGGTCAATGTTGTTTTGCTTTAAGAAGTCGTTCATAGCACACGACGGTTTTGAAACGGGCGGGGGACTATGGTCAACGCATGAGAGCTTGGAAATACTCATTTTTTATGGTAGCTCGTTGGTGCCAGTGGCACCCATGGTGTACACGGGGAGAGAGAAGAACTATTCAATGTTCTGTCGTTCCTGACTGGCACTCGACCAAGGGGCGATGCGAATGCAGCCTATTCCATAACAGACTTGGGTGTGAGTGCCTAAGATGGGAGAATTCAGACGTACGCTACCGTCTTGGCACCAGGGACTATTGATCCGAGACTCCTTTACGAAGAATGAGATATGGCCTGGTGCCATTACAGCTGTAAGTAGACGTTCAGATGCAACCCGTGATAAAATTTGCCGCGAAGCCCAAACTGTCGAGAGGATTGCGCCCAGTGCCAGAGGTGCCAGCGCCTTATTTACGAAGCCGCCGTGAGAAAAACGCAACGTTTCTGGTAGGATTTGTGAAGCCAACAGTGGGCCCAGGCACAAGATTCGGATCAAAGGCCTCTTGCGGCAGATGACATCGAAGCGAGAAAGGACATAGGAGGACATGGTGCCGATACGGTATCCATGGGGCGTTGCCGCTTGTAGGGGTTACGCCGGATTTGTAAATCGGGCGCTATACAAGAGAGAGATGACACAATGAGCCATGAACTGATCTGCTCTGTCTGTGCTCCGAATGTCTTCTAGATAGAACAGCACTGAATGGCATGCATAGACCTCGCACGGCTGACAGCTAGATCAAGGTTTGGCTATGAACGCACACGTTCGATGGCTGCATGAGAAGCGCTCTGGCTGATAAGTGTCGTTTCGAGCGATGCATTGCCACGGCGTGATAGCCTACAGGTCAATATAGTCTTACACATTCAATTGTTGCTCACTGAGTGCCAGGGTGCCATTGGCGACCTCAGAAGCAAGTGCCAGTGCCATCGGTGGCGCGAAGGCGCAAAGCGCCCCAAGTACCAAAGCCCCGTCCTGGCACTGAACACGTGGAGTTGAAGCACGTAACCCTGTCTGTCGGTTTGTTGGGGTGGCTGACCAATTAAATTAGTCACGTGTTGACCAATTTGGTCAACCTCCCATCGAAAATTTAAAACATACCCAATACTTGTTTCTGGCTTTAACCTCTATAACACCATCTACTGTATGAAGCACAAGGCCCAGAGGTGTAGTTAGCAAGAAACGAAAGTGAGTGTAACAACTGGTAACTGACCTTAATCATTGGGGACAGGTCTGAGTTACGATAGGGAACGATCATGGTGCTATAAATGGGGGTGTGTGTGTCAGAGCTAGAAGCAAATGACATGCTAAAGAGCGATCGTTTATATATAGTGGGTATGTTCGAGCGGGGGCACCAGGTGCCCGCGGAAGTGGCTGTTCCAGACGCCAGGCGAGACCCCTATGCCATGGCACCCTGCAGTGCCTGCACAGGCCAGCGAGGCGAGGGTTTACGGTTTCCTGTCCAACATCTACGCTAAGCAGCATTTGGCACAATTTTCCGCCATGGAAATTCTGCAGAACACCATACATAGGATATAGTGGGCCATTAGAAAAGTCACAATTGAGACAGGATTAAGAGCGTCTAAAAAGTGAGCCACCCAACCGCATGTGTCGATGGCACGATTGGACAGACTAGATCCTGCTGAGGAAAGAGACACAGTCCGGGCAGGAACGGTGCCAAAATGGTGCCCGGCTAGGTGGGGCCAGACTCCATAGACCAAATGAATGCGTGTAACACTTACACCCTCACACCAGACCAGAGTGGGTGAACATCGAGGAAGGACCTGCCATGTCAGAGATATCACTGATCACTATCAAGAGTACATGTTCCTTACAGCATGATAGCGATAACTGGTCCGCACACCCGTACTGCTCGCTTTCCGCCGACGTAGAGAGCTCCGCTGGTAGCCGTCATGTACATGAGATCTGTGTAAGAACACACGCAAAGTTGGTGTGTTTCTGCGCGTGGATTATAGTGAGCGGTTCTCCGTGGTATGATGATACCGAGGTGATGGGCATGGTGGCGTGCGTATCTGCATGTGTGGCCCTAGTAAGCTGGACACTCAGCAGAGAAGAGGGTGTGGATCAGAAAAACACTGGCTTGATGAACTCGAAGAGAAGGAGAGGTTAGGATCCACATTCCACACATTTATAAGCAAGGGCGAGTGCCAGTAACAGATGATACCAGCGTCCGGCGCGAGTTTCCGAAGCTCAGGAAGCAGCCTGACTCCTTGGAAAGGATACCCTTGGTTAACATGGACCAATTCAGCATCAGAAAGCCTCCAGGAACAGCCTTGAATAATGCAAATAGGTTTAACGCTGAATTGAACCCTCACTTTGTTGATGAGCTTGGCCGGAGAGGAGAGTGCGGTAGTAGTCCTATGAGTCACAAGGCTGCCTTCCACACGATCTGTCGCCCACACTTTGCCCACTCTGTAAGATGCTTCATAACTTTGATATATCACCACCAGCAGTTTCTTTGATAACAGCATTGTCTGCATCATGGCATAACAGAGGGGTGAAACTATGCGCAGCTCGGAGAAGATCCGTCTGACTGACATCTATACCCGACGGTACAGATGCTCCACCGGATTGGCTAGCATGCTAACGCGTGGCCATGCCCAGCCAGCCATAAAGCCATGGAGGTGTGGTTGGAGAAACGTACGGTGATGCGGTGCATTCTCAGGTGAGACAGTGCGCAGAGAGTTTGGAGGAGATGTGGGACTGTCTCGAGAGTCTTCCAGTGCACTTGATTGGTTGCTGAGAGTATGACCTGGCCTCGAGCAGGAAACGCTTGAGGGTTTCAAGGAGGACAGGGGAAGACAACATTGTTTACTTCGTCACGTGTCACACTCGCCGTCGGATGTAATTTCGAAGCCCGAAAATATGAATTCGAATAAAACCAAAAACCCACTGGTACATAATCGAAGTAAATGACATGATACATGGTGTATTGCCAACCACCTGGAAACATATTCAAGGGCTAGCACAACCATGGCCGAGGCAGCTCGGGTCGGAGAGGACGCTCGAAATGACGATTGTAGTAGCCTTCAGGCGGTTTTATGGCATGAGGCATAGGACCTTCCACTCCTGAACCAAACACATCCATACCCCACATAGCTGCTGAGGGAGGCTGGTGAGCTTGAGCTACCCATTGAGATTCAGAGGATTCAAGTTGCTGTGGCGGGATTGTGGGGGCATCGTGATGACCCTCGTCAAAGTGAGTGCCATAGATTTCGACGGCAAATAATCTTTAGGGTCGTGGGTATCCCAGAGTTTAGATGGGTCGTCCGGGACATGGGTGCAAGTGGTTATCTGGCCCTCCCATAGTGAGGAGGCTGTCGTGGGCATGATCGGTGTCAAAACCCTCGGAAAGGGGGTACGCATCTCCAACTCGTCAATACAGGCGTATGGTGACCAGCTTGACTGTTACCAGCCTTCGATCTTTAAGTGAAAGCCATATCAAAAGGTCTGGTCTTCCTCATTCGTGAGACGAACCGGTAAATGCCCCAGCACTCATCTTGTTTGTCCCAAATGCGCGTCTAATCGCTGCCGGTTCGGAGCAGCGCCTTCGACTAGGGTACTCTCCTTGCGGAGAACGACGAAACTCGTTCCGATCATGGGTAGCATAGCCATCTAAAGACTTTCAGCAGTAGTCCCAGTCCCTAAAGCACGGCTGAGACATGCCTGATGATAATCTCGACTTCCTGCTGGTCAATAAGTTAACGACCATCGGCCGACACGTCGTACTCCCTCGGTGGACTGGAGAGTGCATCAAGACAAACGAAACGGCAGCGGATTGAGGGCCCGAGGGGTAGAGCGGGAAGTTTTGGTTGGGAGCCGCGAAGCGGTGGGGGAAACTTGTGCGAAAACTAACGAAAATAAGGATCCCGTCGGCATCCTTTTGCCAGCGACGGGCCATCTTGTCACCATCTTGCTCTATCATTTTCGTGTACATGTTGAAGATGGCCCCTGAGCCATCAAAAAAGCTGAGGTGGTCCTCCGACGTTTCAATTTGCATAACCTCAGGCCCGGGGTTAACGCCTATACTCGGTGATGAGATGGGGCTGAGGTGGATAAATTGAGCAGGAGTATAACATACCTGGGCCAGGGCCCTCCGCCACATCAAGCAGACGTATTTCTGGGTGAGATACCAAAGGTCATAGAGTGAGAAACGAAACGCGAGACGAAGTATTGTTGCCGCACGGTTCCAACTCGCTTTTCACAACAGCACAACCGCGACACTCAAGGAGTTGATCACGTGGAGTGTCGAACCGTGCCCGATTGTGACATCAACGCAGAGTAGTTATCATCCAGCTCAATGATGCTTGTACAAACTCGTGGACGTGAAAAAGGTATATAACGTGTTGTTTATTTATTTCACTTAAAAAAAACCTATAGCGACATGTTTGGAAATTTAAATGGCAACAACCCAATCTTGACGGTACCGAATGCGTCAAGAATGCGTCAAGAACTGTCGTTTTATGATTGCTGAGCGTCGTGAACAGACTCTCCCCACGGATATCCTCTTTCTATGAATCAATGTTTATCCTGGTTCCAATTTCAATCCAGGGGATGGCTCCGATGTAGTAGCACTGGAATATCTGACCTACACTTGGACTCGAATATGCGATGATGAAGAAGCGCCGGAACTGGGGGCGGGAGTGGGTTTCTCCGAGCCGCGGAGAACATGTCATGGGCAACGACCACAGGAGAACGCAGGTCTACATGGTGCACATCGAGAGGAGTCGGAATTGCGTTGTCAGGTCAGTTCCGCCCCATGGTTTTCCCCATTCTTTTGTTCCACCCCCTCGTAGCAGCTTTGGCTCCATTCTTCCAAGTCTGAGGCGCGGTTCGGCACAGTCGATCAGGTGGTGATTCGGTCAGACACAACGGGGAAACCAGTCGGACAGACCGATGTTTTTTTTATCAATAGCGCAACTTTCTCGTCGTCGCTGCGAACGCAGATTCCGAGGCCAGCCGTGGGTCGTTCCATGTTACTGTGAGAGTGTGGCGATCGACGAAATATGAGCGGTCATTGGGGCTTGCGACGCTCTTCTCGGCTAGGAATAGGCGCATATCTTGTGCGGGAAGAGGGCGATAGCAGGAGCGGAGTTGGCAGATGGGCGGCTGAAACTTGAAGTGAACGCTGTAATTACCTAGTAAGTTATGCGCACCCACACCTGCCTTGATCGTATCGGACATCCCAACCGGGAGACCCTCTTCCATAGGCCTGGGGTATATTAGAGGGAGGAGGCTCAGAGCTACGGGTGGCTCCGTTGGCTGATATGCGAGTGACTGTGACTGACTTAAATGGCTGTGCGTTGCATTGAAAGAAGGGGGTTCGGTGTCACAGGTGGGAAATGAAGTAGACTTGACTTAACGAAATAGCGATGTGGTGGCGGTAGCCGCAACAATAAACTGCCCGCCCATGAGAGCGTGCGGTACTTCGCACGAACACGTGACGTGTGCGATGTGTGACGTCACCGACCTACGTGCAAGACTGCCAGTCCTCGCAAAGTGCACGTCAGTGGCGTGCCAAATGATACATTTTTCTCTGAACACGTTTCTTGTGGGTGTGCAGATGGTAGGTATATGTCTATGCATCACACACTACTAGTACGCCCCGAGGCTCTAGGCTCGCTATCATAACAGAGGAATACACGTTCAAAACAGCGTTTTTAATGACTTTTTGGTCTTTCTAGCAGCGAGCTTCTTCAAGTTACTAATAGGGCAAATCCTTGGATGCGGTTATGTTACCTTCCAACGACGAGAATATCGCTTGAAAGCTATCTACTGTTGCATGCACGCACAAGCCATATACAGGGGTAAGTGATTTTTCCTATAAAGGCTACCCTTTGCCCTAACTTGTCCCGGGACATCACCCCTGTGGATGCACAAGATACTTGTTACAAGGAAAGTTTGTGAAACTGTGAAGAGAGGTGATGTGCTTCGTGGAGTAGTATTGCGAATGGTCCGCGGGCTTTGCGCACAACCCAAGCGATGCCCTTCAAGGTCGTGTATGCGTCTAAAACAAGTATGAACACCTTAACTTATCACACAGAAACATGGTTATTATCAACGGAAATATTGTTAAACGTCGTTACAAGGAAAACGTATATTGAAGACTTGCACAGCACGGTGGTCGATAAAACTTAGACCTGGTGGAATACCTAAGGAAGAAGAAACGGAAGGATAAAGGCAACAGAGACAATGCGAATACTAGGCTACAGAAGAGCTAAGTTCGTCCATTTAGTGACTTAGTGGTTCCATTCGATATATTCTCGGGTAGTGAAGGTATAGAGCAGAAAGGATGCGTAAAGGAGGTACGCAAGTACGAAGGTGTGTGCGAGTGGAGACCCATCGTACGCACAAATTAGCACACTGAGGAATTGTTTCGCCAAACAGAATCAATTTCAGTTGGTACTCGAGGCTACTGTACATATAATAGTACATAGGCGAACTTAAAGGCTTTTCGAGGGCTATCGCGCGCCGTCAAAGGGATTGCATCGCAGCAAGGACGATCATAAAACAAAAGAAGATCAGATCAAAAAGACTGTATCCACTGAGTAACTTCGTAACAAACACAGGAACGACTGACCCAAACACTTCATTTCCCGAGGTCATACAGTGACGCGCACCTCCACACTCGACTCCGCGTGAACCGATATCCATCTTTCCAAGTTTCCGAGTAAGTCTTTAAGAGGACCCCTCTACTTTGTGATCACGGTTGAGATGAGACCTGAGCTTTCGCTGGCCAATAATCCAACGGCCACAATCAGGGCACTCTTTAGGGTCGGTGTGAAAATCATCAAAATGGCGACGGAACCCTTTCATCTCGTACAATATGTTGCCACATTGAATACAGATTACGGTCTTTGAATTAGGGGAGAGTAATCCCCAGATATCGATATCTTGGCTGGACTGAGTATAATCAACCATGGGAGACATTGCTGTGATCTCGTCGTACGCGGTGACACCTTCTGTCGATTCTGAGCTAAGAAGAACTCATCACTTGGGGCTGCTTACCTGAGGGATGCGGTGAAGCAAGGGCGGTGTCTGGACTCGGAGGATCGGGTTGAGGTACAACAAGCCGACCTTGGATGGTCATTGTTTAGCAGAATGAACGGCTCGGAGAGATAATGCTTACTGGATAAAAGTCTTTTTCTTTTCCTATTACAGCACACGACGGTCCAAGTAAAATGGGCAGGGAGGGATCACGATGGAATGGGGATTAGGGACGGCGGGCGGCGGGGTAATAGCGTAACTGACCCACCTCTCTAGCCTCGTGACCGGCTCTCGATAATGAGGTAAACCTCGATAGCGAGAGATCCGTCTTAGGTCTCGCCGAGAGACGGTCACCGGTCTACCTCCAGCACCCGCAACCTCGCCCCTCGGCGAGAACTTCATCCACTTACCACTTGATGGTTACATTTTCGGGATATACGCAGTGGTGAAGGTATAGATTGGAAGGTATGGATAACGGAGGTACGCAAGTACGAAGGTGCGTACGAGTGGAGATCAATTGTACGTACACTTAATTTTTTTTTTCGCCAATAAAATCGATTTGATTCTCGAGGCTAGTGTACATACAATAGTACATAGGCGAGATTGAAGTCTTTTCGAGAGCGGCCGCGCGCAGTCAAAGGGATTGTATCGTAGCAAGGATGATCATAAGACCAAAGAATACCAGATCAAATGACTGTATCCACTGAGCAGTAAAAATTGAAAGAATACTTCAGTCGCTCAAACGCATAATACAATCGCAAGCCGGTCAGAGACGGAGACAAACACGGGAATGAGTGACCCAAACCCTTCATTTCGTGATGCCAAACCGACGTCGTACAGTGATGCGCATCTTCACACTCGCCTCCCCGTGGACCGAAATCCGGCGACTGCGCGTGGTCAACTTGATGGAAAGAAATAGTTTCCGAGAAAGTCTTTAAGAGGACATCTCTATGTCGTGACCGTGATCACGCTCGAGATGAGCCTTGAGCTTTCGCTGGCCAATAATCATACGGGGACATTTAGGGCACTTCTTCGGGTCGACGTGAAGGTCATCGAAATGCCGACGGAACCCTTTCATCGCGTACAATATTGTGTTGTCGCATTTGAGACACTGGACCTTGCTTGATTCAAGGATGGATTGTGCCCACTTGTCGATCTCTTGGCTATACTGAGTATCATCGACCATAAGAGACGATGCTGTTGTCCCGCCGTACGCGATGATACCCCCTGTCGATTCCGGGCTTTCTGCCAGAGTGGTGGAATCGTATCCGTCATATTCTTCGGCGTCGGAATCGGCGTTTTCTTCAATAGTTGGTGATGTCAGAATAAAGAACTCATCGCTTGGAGTTGTCGCAAGTTGCTTACCTGAAGGATGAATGTTTGCCGGCTGCAGGTAAACGTGCCAAGTAGAGGAGTGTGGTACATTGTCAAGATCTCTCTGAGGTTGCTCGGACGAGGGGAGGGGGAGGGTTGTAGGACCGTCATGATGATTTTGGATAAAGTGAGTACCATCGGGTTCGGCAGACGACGTTGTCGTCCCGCAGAGCGCGATGGTGTACCCCGTCAATTCCAGGCTTTTGTCGAAACTTGGGTCGTTTTCGTCATATCCTTCGGGATTGTTGTCAAAGGACATGTTTTGTTCTGGTATAGCTAACGAGGTCAGAATGAAGAGAATTTGCTAGCTTGTAGACGTGGAAAGCTGCTCACCTGTGCCGATGTAGCCTTCAAGTTCTTCTTGACATTCCGCGTGTATATCTTGGCCAAGGAATCCATGCATGCTTCCAGTGTATAGACAAGCGGTAGTCTGCTGGTTAGGAGTGGGATCCATATATGGTGAAGAAAGGGCAGTGTCCGGACTCGGAGGATCGGGGCTAAGGTTGGGCTTCCACAAGCCGACCTATGGATGGTCATTGTTTAGCAGAATGAACGGCTCGGAGAAATAATGCTCACTGAATAAAAGTCTTCTTCCTGCGCGATGTAGTCCATTTTTTTCCTACAGCACAGGCGGTCCAAGTAAAATGGGCGGGGGATCACGGTCAGGGCATGAGGGCTTGAATTTTTATCGTGGCTCTTTCCAGTGGTGCCAGTGGCACCAATGCCAACACACGGGGAGAGAGAAGAAGCTATTCAATGTTCTGTCGTTCCTGGGCTGGCTCCCAACCAAGGGAGGGTGCGAATGCAGTCTATTCCATAACTGGTGTTCCGACGGAGGATGAGATACGGCCTGGTGCCAGCGACTGTACATAGAGGTCCAGATGCAACCCGTGATAGGATATTCCGAAATGCCCAAACCGTCAGCAGGAAAAGCGCCCAGTGCCAGAGGTGCCAATTGGCAGCGCCCGAGCGTCTGCCGTGAGAAATAAGCAATGTTTCTGGGAGAGTTTACGCCTACGCACAAGATTCGGATCAAAAGGCCTTTTGACTCGGCAGACGACATCAAGGTGAGGAATAACATTGCGTTGACACGGATCAGAGGCGTAGCCACGTGTGTAGAGATTACGCAATGGGCGCGGAGAAAGAAATGATGCCAATTGGCACGAACTTGTCTCTGCTCCGTGTGTCCTCCGAGTCCGAGCTGGCATCGTTCTTAATTGCATGCAGAGACCTCACATGGCTGGTGGCTAGATCAAGGCTTGCGACACTTCGGCTATGAACGCGCACGTTCGATGGCTGCTTGAGAAGCGCTCACTGGCCAATAAGTATCATTTCGGTTCGGAAATGCGTAAGACGGGCCCGGACCGGGTGATGACTTACAAGCCAATATTCTTACACAATTCAGGATTGCATCACTGAGCGCTAGGGTGCCAGTGGCCCAGAATCAAGCGCCGGTGCCATTCAGCGCCGCAAAGGCACCAAGCCAGCGTCAATGACAGTGCCAACTGGCCCCCGCTCTCATGCACGTGGAATGACCACGTGGGCTCGACCGTCTCGACCGTTTTGTCGATTGATTGCGCCGGGGACTGTTTGGGCCAGTGAACTTCTGACACCAGTTCCAGTTGGTTTAACCTCCTACCTCGTCGAAAATTAGCCATTCAATATTTGTTTCTGTCTTCGACTTCCATAAGACTATCTACTGTAGGAAGCAGAGATAAAGCCTAGACGTGTAGTTAGCAAGAACTGAAAGTGGGTGTAACAACTGGTAACTGACCTCAGTCATTGGGGAACAGGTCTGAGTTGTGATAGGGAATGATGAAGGTACTATAAGTGAGGTATGTCACGGTGTGTCAGAGCTAGAAGCAAACGACAGACCAAAAAAAATGATCGTTTATATATAGTGGATATGGGGGCACCAGGTGCCCGCGGTAGTGGCGATACCAGACGCCAGACGACGCAGGCAGGTCCTAGTCTATGCCATGGCACCCCTGCACAGGCCAGCTAGGTAAGCGTTTGCGGCTATCCGTCCAACATCTACGCCAAGCGGCCTCTTGGCACACTGTTCCGCCATGGAAATTTTGCAGAACCATATAAAGGATCCAGTACGCCAATAGAAAAGTTGAGATTGAGACAAGACTAAGAGTGTCTTAAAAGTGAGCCACCCTATCCGCATGTGTCGATGGCACCTCCATGTACCAAATGAATGCGGGTAGCACTTGTGAAACATACACCCTCACAAGGCCAGGGTGTATATCGGGGAAGGCCATGACGAGTCAGAGATATCACTGATAACTGCCAAGAATACATGTTCTCCGCAGCATGGTAAGCTTTGCATTTTACAAGCAAGGGCGAGTGACAGATGATACGAGCCAGCCATAAAACCATAAAGGCGTGGTTAGAGAACCGTATGCTGATGCGGTGCAGTCTCAGGTAAGACAACGCGCAGAGAGTTTGGAAGAGACGTGGGACCGTCTCGAGAGTCTGCCAGTGCACTTGGTTGATGGTTGCTGAAACTCGGAGTGTGAAACAAATCGAACGCTGGCCTCGAGCAGGAAACGCTTGAGAGTCGAACATAGACTCCGTCACGTGTCACGCCAGTTGCCGTCGGATGTACCCGAAAATGTGAATTCACATTAAAACACACATTAAAACCAGCAACCCACTGGTAAATAATTGAAGTAAATGACATGATGCATGGTGTAAATATTCAAGGTATAGTTCAGCTGTGGCCAAAACAGCTCAGATCGGAGAGGACGGTTGAAATGACGATTGTAGTAACCTTCATGCGGTTTTGTTCCATGAGGCATAGGCCATATAGTTGCTGAGTGAGGTTGGTGAGGTTGAGCTACGCATTGAGGTCCTGAGGATTCAATTTGCTGCGGGATTGTGAGGGCATCATGGTGACCTTCATCAGAGTGAGTCCCATACATTTTGGCGGGGATGATATTTAGTGGTTATCCCGGAGTTCGGATGTGTCGTCTGGAGCATGGGTGCAGATGATTATCCGGCCCTCCCATAGTGAGGAGGCCGCCGTGGGCATGATCGGTATAGAAAACTCGAAAAGGGGGTACCGGTCTCCAACTCGTCAATACGGGTGTATAGCGACCAGCTTGGTTGTCACGAGCCCTCGATCTTCAAGTGAAAGCCATACCAAAATGTCTGGTCTTTCTCGTTCGTGAGACGAGGGCTATCAGTCCACTCATCTTACTTGCTCAGAATGCGTGACCGTGACTTTGATCGCTGCCACTTCGGAGCCGCGGGGTACTCTCCTTGCAGGGGACGAAACTCGTTCCGGTCATGAGCAGATAGCCATCTAAAGACTTCCAGTAGTCCCAGTCCCAAAGCACGGCTGAGACATACCTGATGATAATCTTGACCCCCTGCTGGTCAATAAGTTGACCGACACGTCGTACTCCCTCAGGAAATCTTCTTAAGGATCCCAAAAAGAAAAGAAGAGAGCACAATACAGGGATTACAGCTGGACTGGTGAGTGCTTGAGCCAAGACATTAGGAAACGGTGGTGGATTGAGGACCCGAGGGGTGGAGCGGGAAGTGTGAGAGGTGGCGGTGAAGGTGGAGATGCTGTGGCGAGAGCTGGTGGCGTGGAAGCGTGTACGGATGCTGGTGCGACTAATGCCGACATAGAGGTGTCTGTGGTATCAGGAGGGTAGGAAGTGGCTTGGGTACCATAGTGGAGGTGACTGACGTGAGTTGTCGAAGGTGCAGAGAGGGGAGGGAACGATGTAGGCAGGAGGCGAGCTGTATCGGAGTCTTTTTTTTTTTTTTGAATTGGGGTTTAGAGTCCCCGCGTATATTGCGACAAGACTAAGTTACTCTGTACAAGGTACTATCCAAACGGAGACACAAGTAAGGAAACAAGGTAAACGAGAAGGGGAGAACGGAAGAGTATAATAAGAGGAGGCTAGAGAGAAAAGGAGCGCGGCCGAGGCCGGAATCATTCAAGGGGGGTCAGGGCGGGGTGTGTCACGGTTCGCAGGGACCGTGGCTCGAAGTGAGCGTCGTTCTGATTGGCTATTTGCTGCGGCGAGTCGGACAAGACTAGCAACACCAAATAGTCGATTCTAGCACACACAGACAAGGTCCTAGAGGAGTAGACTTGACTGTGCGAACTCTCGGAGGTTCGTATCGCGTGAGGCGGTTAGTACGGGCCGGCGCACGCGATGGTCGGAGTTACCGTTCCTAAAAAGGATAGACGGTGGCAGATGGATGAAAGACGATGTGTAGGTTCAACCGCAACACGGGCGCGAGTGTAATTGGAATGCAAGAGATGCTCGCCTTCCAAGGACACTCGTGAGAGGTTGAACTAAGGTTCGAGGGCGGACGCGGGGTGAGAAGTGGGGACTACTTCTCACAGCGCGTTCGTATTAGGGTTCAGGCGTCTGGGGACTTGTTTCAAGGAATTGGAACAAGTTCACAGATGTCTGATCGTGGCGCGAAGTACCTGGATCAAGGTACGAAGAGGGGATTCACAAGAAGAGAGGAAAAGATGCGATGCGTGTGTGAGCAGGAAACAATGAACTGCGATTCTAGACGAAGCTGAAGCTGGGGCTTTAGCTCGTCTACAGGACCCTATTTATGCGTACAGAGGGCCAGCCAACTATCCTACAAAGGTCACAGTACAGTAGCGAAGTCAAGACTATTGACTAAGGACCTGAGTCAGTTCTGATGACTCAAGAACTGACTCAGTGCGTCTGACTCAAGATCTGAGTCAAGAACGCTGACTCAAGATTTGAGTCATGATCCCTGAGTCAAATACACGTCCAAAACGGCGACGCACAGCCCCTAGAAGCGGAACAGAAGGGGCTGGCCAAGGAAAGGGATCCTAGGTCACAACGCAAGTCGGAAATCAGGCGGAAAATAGTAAGAAATGGGCCGGGCGGTCCGCATAACCGTAACAGTACCCTCTCTCCTAGGCGCATGTACCACCATGCGCCTCAGTCACCCCTGTCCATGGACTCCCAGTCAATGTCATCAAAAAGCGCCTCACCTGCGTCGACGTCATCTGCATCATACTCATCCCAAAGATGAGTAACGGGCCGCAACTCCGTGGCCTTGATAGGACAGTTCCTCCCATAGTACTGGTGGTCAGGGAAGACCCGGCACCTATAGACAGTGCAACGCGCATGGGGTGGTGACAGTCATGGGAGTAGTGCCCTCTCTTCTGGCAATAGAGGCACTCCCTCCACAAAGGACAGTTCTCGTACTTGTGGTCCACCCCATCCTTGTTGCACTTGCCGCAATAATATGACTTCTTCCCCCTCCTCTTGCGCTTGCCAGTGATTCTCAGAGGGCTGACTCCGGAATCACCACCAGACGGCCCCCATGCGACGAAGACGCGACGACGAGTGGACGTAGGCCGTCCCCATCTGCTGCACGTACCCCTGGAGTTGATGAGCACCGTCACTTGCAGAAGGTTGGGCCCAGCTGAAGACCTTCCAGGGATCGTAAGGGGATTCGGATCGCAGCGCGTGGGGGTCTCCAGCGACATGACTTCTGGCTGGAACCTCATGTCCGCTGCTAGCGTCTCCAGGGCTTCCTGGATAGGCGAGAGTTGGGGAGGCGGCGTCGGGCCTGGGAGAGGAGATGGGGTCCTCGGATGGTACGAGGGGCTGCGGCGAGGCTCTTGGCGAGGCGAGCGGGTGGTCCTCCTGTACGGTGGCGGCGCTGATCTGTGCTGGTTCTGCTGGGGTGTCCTCGGCAAGGGACGTCTCTGAGAGGGACCACTCTCCCCCTCACAGACCGTGAGGGAGTCGAACGACGAGTCGAGGAGTTGGAGGTAGTCCTCCTCTGAGTTGGGGTATTGGAACGCAAGTTGTAAGGCATTACTCATGGAGGAGGAGGTAGTGGGGGTAATGATGGTGCGGATCCGTCTCTTCCTCTTCGCTTTTATCCTTCCTCCCCTATCGCATTGGGGTTGCGCTGATAGAACTCCTTAATGAGCTCCGGAGCCTTCACATTGCCAGCGGGTTCCCAACTATCATGAGCGGGTGAATATCCCTTCCAACGAAGGAGATACTCAAGCTTTTCTGCCTTCCCTTTCTTGCGCGCATCAATGATCTGCTCCACCTCATATTCTGGCTCGCCTTCCATCAGATCAGGTGGCGGTTCTGTGAAGTTACGCCCATGTTCCTCCGTCTCCTTGTAAGGTGTTAACAAGGACGCGTGGAAGACATTGTGAATGCGCCAGTGCGGGGAAGCTGGAGGCGGTACACCACTGGGGAAATGACGTCAATGATGGGAACGGACCATATCTCTTTGGTCCCAACTTTGCGGACGGATATATTGTCTTTAGGTTTGTTCCTCCAACAATACTTGTTGTCCTTTTTCGAATGGGTAGAAGTGTCTTGGCCCTTCTTTCTCCGGCGCCTTTTCAGCCACAGTTCCTGTGCTTTTCTGATAGCATCCTGGGCGCGCTCCCTAGCCTCCTTAAGCCACATCTGCCTTTGATGTAACGCAGGGATGTTTGTGCTTTTCCGGAGGGATGGATGATTGGGTTTGCGCCCCACAAGAGCTCACAGGAGCCTTCCCTGTGCTCGCATTTGGCCAGGAGTTGTGAACAAATTGGGCAAGAGGGAGAAGGTTTGCCCAGTCGTCTTGTTGGCTGCTTCCATAGATCCGCAAATACTGCTCCACCACTGATTAGCGCGTTCTGATTGTCCATCAGTCTGCGGATGATAAGCAGAGCTGATGTTCTGTGTGATTCCTAGCAGTTCGCACATCTGGCGGGTGAAGTGTGCAGTAAAACGGGGATCTCTGTCCGAGATGACGTGGTGGGGGGCAGCCAAAGAGAGGGAAGATGTGT
>WTXI01000069.1:0-173464 GCA_022376515.1 Lactifluus volemus | reverse complement strand
GTCTAAGGCGCAGTCCCACCTGCGTTTATTCATGGTCAGCGGCATAGTCCCAGTCGCTCATTTCCGCGTTGATCCAGCCAGACGTGGAGCGGTCAACACCGTGGCCATACCAGAGGTAAGCCTTCTTGTCTTCGGTGTAGGGGCACGACCAATGCCAATGAGGGTGTTCTAGGGGGACTCTACAAGAGTCTCCGAACTTGCATTGCTGGTGGGGTTCATGACATGAAGGGCCTGGATGGCCGTAGTCAGCACACCACTCACACCAGTCGTGGAGGGGGCACTCGATGTAGAGGTGCCCGGGGTTTCGTCGCTTGCATCGACCACAATAGGGCGTGTGCGTGATCCGGGCTGCGGCGGAATCAGCGGCGGTTCCACTGCTACTATTGACGACCCGTTCCATGCAAGTCTTGCAGTGAAGGGCACTCTCGCCGTCATGAACTGTACTCCCTGGCCACTGGTCGTCGTTAGCGTTGTTGTCATTATCAAGTGCCCATCCGAGTTCGTCGTCCTGGATAGGGGAGATAGATGAGGCGGGCGAGTTGCAGATGTTAGAGGTCGGTGAGCTTGGTAGGGATGGTAGTTGGTTGTTTGGCGGGGAGGGGGCGGCGTCGCTCCGCGGGAGTCCACCAAAATCGGGGAGGTCCTCGTTCCACGAGGGCGGTGGGAGGTTGGTGAGTGGGGTCCACGGATGGTCGGTGCGAGGTGCGAGGTACTCCCAAATCGAACGTGTCGGTTTGGGTTGTTGTATGGCCCACGCTGCGAATTCACAGGCCTGGAAGAGGGACTCTCATAGCGTGTCGTCGAGTGGTGTAATTCGCGGGTATAAGGCGGGGGAACGGGGGTCGGGGAGCGGTTTCTCGGACGCCGTGTATAACTCACTGGGATAAATGGTGGAGAGGCCGAACGATGATTGGTAGAGGAGGGACGATGGGTGGACCGGGCGGATGGGACGTGGTGCGGGTAGGTCATATTGGGCTGGGACATGTTGCATATAGCGAATTGTGAGGGAGCTCGGTAAAGGTGGTGTGGTGGTGGTAGTTGTAGTGGTGGGGATGAAAGTTGGTGATGTCGTCTCTTGCTGGAGCAGGAGGGTTCTTATAGCCTTTGGTTGAGCTTTGTAAAAGGCTGTGAGTAATTCTGGGGCGTCAACATTCTCAGCTGGTTCCCATGTGTTGTGTGCGGCGGAATATCCTTTCCACTTTAGGAGATATTGGAGTTTGGTCTTGTTCTTTGGTCCGATACGTCTGGACCCTAGAACAGCTTCCACTTCGTACTCCTCTTCTCCGTCTACAAGTTCCGGTGGAGGCTGTTCAAAGTTCGGACCATGTTCGGGTGTTTCCGTATAGGGAGCGATCAGTGATGTGTGAAACACATCATGAATCTGCCATCGATCTGGGAGCTTGAGGCGTACAACTACCGGTGATATGACTTTGGTGATTGTAAAAGGTCCGTAGCGTTTTGGAGCTAGCTTGCTGCTAAGGTGCGTCATTTTGAGATTGGTACCTTCGAGCCAGACCTTCTCTCCTACGGCGTATTTTCGGTAGTGGCGTTGACCCTTCTTATGTTCTGTGCGTTTGTGAAGGAGGGTTTGTGCGTGTTTCATTGCTGATCGGGCCTTTTCTCGGATGTTTTTTGAGTTCTTCGGATCTTTTGTTGACATAGGGTAGATGGCTTGTGATCCGAGAGGTTGTGACGAGAGGGGTGTATCCGATGAGAAGTTCGTACGGAGTAAATCCGGTTGTGGCGTTTGGCCATGAGTTATGGACGAACTGGGCCATGGGTAGAAGCGTGGACCAATCATTCATGTAGTCGTTGCCGTAAATACGGAGATATTGTTCTACTCGTTGGTTGCTCCTTTCCGATTGACCGTCCGTTTGAGGGTGATAGGCAGTACTGATATTTTGCGATATCTTGAGTTTCTGGCAGAGCCCCGTGGCTAGGTGTGATGTGAAGCGAGGATCTCTATCAGAGATGATTCTTCGGGGAACGCCGTAATTCGGAAAAACATTGGAGATGTATAAGTCGATAACTTCTTCCGTGGTGATCTTTTTTGTGCATGGTAAGAAGACGGCAGCTTTAGTGCAATCGTGATCAACAATTGTAAGGATGGAATCATATCCATGTGACTCGGGAAGATCCGTGATAAGGTCCATCGCCACTACTTGGAAAGGAACATTGGATGTTTCCTGTTCTCGTGGTTCGATGGGAGCGATAGGGGGTTTTGGGCGATGGGTAAGGGGTTTCGTTGACTGGCATGTGGCGCATCCCTTGACGTATTGGGTGACATACTGTTTGAGTCCGGGCCACCAGAAGTTATGGAAGACTTCTATCATGGTATTGGCGATACCTGGATGGCCAGCGAGCTGATGGTCATGATAACGCCAGAGTATATCTTTCTTCAGTTGGTCGTCCTCAGGGACTACTGGAGCGTCCGCTTTCCACCACTGTCCCTTGTGATCTTGCTCTAGCTGATGTTCCTCCGCCCATTGTTTCATAAGGTTGTCTTTTTCTTTTTGTGCTAACCAAACACGCTCTTCGATGGAGTGCAGTTCCATTGCTTGAACAAAGAGCTTGTCTGGTAACACCACGACGTCTTCGTTGTCATCATCGCCTTTGGGAATGGCGGGGTGTCGTGACAGGGCGTCGGCACGATTTGTAGCGCCAGGTTTGTGGATGAGTTCAAAGTTAAACTCTGCTAACTTGCTCAAGTAGCGCGCCACTCTTCGTGCAATGTTTCGTGGTGATCGATAAAATCGGAGGTTGTTGTGGTCGGTGTATACTTTGATCGGGAATGGTGAAGATAACAACACGTGTTCCCATCGAAGGAGTCCTCTGACGACTGCTAAAGTTCGCGGTCATAGACTGGGTAATTTCTCTCCGCAGCGTTGAAGGTGTGTGAGTCATAACCGACTGCTCTTGGTTTGTTATCTTTGTCTCTTTGAAGTAGGACTGCCCAGTGGCATATTGGGAGGCATCTACTTCGAGTTCAAAGGGTTTTGAGTAGTCAGGTCGGTATAGGACTGGGTCTTCTTGCACGCGTTGGAGTAAAATTTTTAAGGCATTACTGCACTCATCGGTCCAGTCGAACTTCACCCCCTTCTTTAGAAGTGCAGTAATGGGGCGCGCAATGTCGGCAAAGCCACGGATGAAGGGTCGTTGAAAACCGAGGACGCCAAGGGTGCTTCTGACGTCTTCTACTTTTGTAAGGACGGTGGGCCAATTGGCTAGGCCGTTTCTTTTGTTGGGTCGATTGTTATCTTCCCATCACGGACTTCAATACCAAGGTATTTGACTTGTTCTTTCTCAAAGTGGCATTTTGACGCTTTGAAGAATAAGGAGAGTTCACGGGCGCGTGTGAGAACTGCGTGAGTGATTTCTCGAAGCTCTTCTAGATTGTCGGAACAAATGAGGACGTCATCCATATAGATTAGAATGCGTCCTGGGTATTTGTTGACAGATCGGCAAAGGCGGCATCCATGAATCTTTGGAAGACCGCTGGTGAGTTTCGTAGTCCAAAGAACATTACTTTAGGCTTAAAAAGACCATAGGGAGTTTTAAAGGCGGCTTTCCATTGGTCTTCGTCTTTGATGCGAATATTGTGGTACCCCCATCGGATGTCAAGGGTAGTGAAATATCGCATGCCATGGAGTTGTTCTAGAAGATTTTCGATGCGGGGGAGAGGGTAGACGTCGGGATAGTATGTTCATTAACGCGTCGATAATCTTGAACTGGTCTAGAACTTCCGTCCGCTTTAGGGATGAGGAACCAAGGCGAAGACCAAGGGGAGTCCGTTTGCTCGATATAGCCTTTCTCTTGATGTTCTTTGAGGAATTTCTTTGTAATTTCCTTCCCTTCTTCAGTTAGTGGATAAACTTGCAGTTAATGATGTCGGTGCATCCGGTTTTAACTTTATCTCCATGTCAAATTTTCCTCAGCTAGGAGGGAAGCGTTTTGCTGCTTCTTCGTCAAAGATGAAGGCATGACGCCGGTATTCAAGGGGTAGTCCTTGAACAGCAGCGCTAGAAGCCGTGCGTCGTTCAGTGTCCGCAATAGCCCATTCTTGGGATTTTCCAGCAGGTTCTAGGCTCGTGCAAGTAAACTCGAGCTTTTTCTTTGAGGGCAACTGCTGCGTGGTAATATTGGGATTCGAGGCAAATCTTTGGGTTTTCATCGTCTAGGGTTCGGTTTTTCCAATTGAGTCGTGGATTGAATGTTTCTAGCCATGGGTATCCGAGGATGATGCGGTCCATGCCTAGATCTGTGATGAAGAAGTTTTGTAATTCTTCTAGTTTTCCCATACGGATGCGTAAGGTAGAAAACTTCGTGACTCGTCCTAATTTGTTTTCTGTCCGTCGACGTTAAAGATCTGGATTGGTTTTCTAGATCTTTCGTTCCTAGTTGCCATCTTTCTGCCGTTCGATGATCGATAAATTACTGGTAGCGCCACTATCGACAAGCGCTTTGTCTTCTTTCATTCCGCCGTTATAGCTTGAATAAATAATGGGAACTTCCATTGATGAAATGGCATTTAAATACAAGCTATTCGGTACTAAGGCTCGGATCCAGGCGGCGAGATCAGAGCCCTTTAAAAAGACGGATCTTGAGAAAGGAATTCGGCAAGTTTGCCGCATTCGTCATCAGACATGGTTTTGAGAGCTTTAGCGACTTCCGCATTCGAAAGTTCTTTAGAAGGAGTAGGAGTGGGGTTCGTTGTTACTTCGGATGTTTCAGTAATGCGAGTGCGTGTAGCGCCGGTAGCATTGGCGTTTCGTTTCTTCTTAACAGGGCATTCTCGAGAGAGATGGCCTTGTTCTTTGCAGTAGAAGCAACATCCTTCGCGTATGAGGCGTTCACGGTCAGGATCAGGGGTACGATTGCTTTGGGTAGTAGTGACGTCTACATCCATAGCGTCGACATCGCGTTGTGGACGTGGGGCTGGGCGTGGTGGCTGTTGAGGACGGCGTTGTTGTTGTTGTCCTCGCGCATTGCCAAGTAATTGAGTAATGCGTCCTAGTGACCCGCCACCGTGCATTCTTTGAACAATTTTTGTTCTGTCCATGCGGCTGCATGTTTACGTGCCGCTTCTTGCCATTCTGTAAGGGTGTCTGGTTTCGGCCATTCACGGTTCATGATGGTCATGTGAAGGGCTTCTTTGAGACCGGCGCGATACTGAATGATAGTCCCTTGAGCGTCGGCTTCAAAGCCTGCTTCTTCAAGAAGGTCATTGAACGTAGTGGTGTAATCGTCCAGATCGTCTCCGACCATCCGAAGTTTCGCAAACTTTGTAAGGGCATCTTCTTTTGCGGCGGCATCTCGGAAATCATCAAGGAACCTTTGTTTGAAACCAACCCAAAGGTCTAGGTCGTTGGGGTCTCCTCCACGATCTAGGTATCCTCCTAGAGTGTTAAGACGTGCTTGGGCCCAGCCTTCGCAACGTGGTCCAGACAAAAATGTGGTGAACATGAGGATGCGGTTTGCGGGGTTTGACATTCCGGGGTTTCCTTGGTTTAATCTTCGGTAGTTTTCGAAGATTTCCATGAATCGTTTCGATCGCGATCTATTTCCGTCAAAGGGTTTTGGGGTAATCCCCATTAACCCTCCTCCAGCAGCGGGGATTTGAGCAAAGCCTTGGCCTTGTTGAAGGGGAGCTGCTGCTGCTCCACCTCCTCCTCCGCCGCCACCTCCTCCTCCTCCACCACCTCCTCCAGGGCTACCAGGAGCTCCTCCACCTCCTCCACTGCCTCCAGGAGTACCGCCTCCTCCTCCGCCGCCGCTAAAGATTGCTCCACTTCCACTTGCTGTGGTGGACGCTTTCTTGCTTTTTCCTTTAGGTTGGGAAAAGAGGGCTGAAGCAGTGGGTGTCACTGTGGCGGTTGCTGAGGCAATTTGAAAAGGAGGGAGCAAGGCATAACCCGCAACTCCTTGTGCAGCTGCATGGAAGGCTCGCGCTGCTAGGGATTGGATAGGTGAGGTGCTTGTGGAAGCAGGGGCTTTAGATTTGAATATAGTATTCAGGGCGAGGAGTTCTTGAGGGGTGAGCGGGACGTTGGGGTCAGGTTGTGGTTCAGGTGTCGGTTGCTTAGCAAATATTTTTCTCATTTGCTCAAGCTGTTCGTCAGTAGGACTCTCAGGTAAGAGGTCCATAGCTATGTTGTAGTTCGGTTCTTCGCCACTTCCAGAGTCAGATGGGGTCGAGGGTTGCTTCACTTGCTCAATTGCTTGTTCAAGTGTGATCATAGGGGTATGGGAGTGGGCGCGGAGTCTAGTCCCAGCGGCCTGCGCAAGGGCTTCGTCATCTTCGTCATCGCCTTGTGTAGGGCGATCTTGTTCAGGAGATTCTTCGGCTAACGCGGTGAATCTACCATATGGACTGCCTCTAGAGCTGTCTGACATGGTTCGTTCGTTCACAAATGTGAGAGTAGAAGTCTCAGTTTGTGTTAAGGTTCCAAGTGGGACCTTTGTACGAAGTGTACGATCGTTCGTGAAGTCAAGAGCGAGACTTGCAAGACGTGCAAGTCAAGATCAAGGGTTCGATAAAGACGAGACTTAGTAAACGACTAAGTCAAGAGCGTTTCAGAGGTCAAGGGCTTTGGGCTCAGGGTGAGACCAAAGCGTCAAGAAGTCGTGAAGAGTGATGTCAAGAGGGTTCTCTCAGGTCGAATGCTTCTAGGCAAGACAAGGTTCTAATAGATAGAAGGACTTGGATTGCGAAACAAAACTGAGACTTAAGGTCTCTAGGGCAGAAAGTACAGGGTTTATATAGGGAAGAACGAGGCTATGTACACAGCCGTAGGGGCTGTGACCTTCGTACAGCTTTCAGGGTTTGAAACATGTTTCAGGAATCAGCGAGTCATCCTGTGCATGTGGCTGTTACTTGCGGCTGTACGGTGCTGTGCGAGGCTGTATCGTGAGAGAAATAAGTAAGCGATCTGAAACAAAGCGATCAGCAGTCCATTCACATAAGCAAAAAGAGTCATCAGAAGTAAGTCAGCAGTCCGAAAATGTACAATATGAGTCAGCAAACACGTGTCAGTCCATAACAAGTGGGAACTACTTCTCACAGCGCGTTCGTATTAGGGTTCAGGCGTCTGGGGACTTGTTCTGATGAAGTAGAACGAGTCCACAGATGTCTGATCGTGGCGCAGAGTACCTAGATCAAGGTATGAAGAGGGGATTCACAAGAAGAGAGGAGGAGATGCGATGCGAGTGTGAACAGGAGACAATGAACTGCGATTCTAGACGAAGCTGAAGCTGGGGCTTTAGCTCGTCTACAGGGCCCTATTTATGCGTACAGAGGGCCAGCCAACTATCCTACAAAGGTCACAGTACAGTAGCGAAGTCAAGACTATTGACTAAGGACCTGAGTCAGTTCTGATGACTCAAGAACTGACTCAGTGCGTCTGACTCAAGATCTGAGTCAAGAACGCTGACTCAAGATTTGAGTCATGATCCCTGAGTCAAATACACATCCAAAACGGCGACGCACAGCCCCTAGAAGCGGAACAGAAGGGGCTGGCCAAGGAAAGGGATCCTAGGTCACAACACAAGTCGAAAATCAGACGGAAAACAGTAAGGAATGGGCCGGGCGGCCCGCATAACCGTAACAAGTTCCCTAAATTAAGGAGGTTACTGAGCTTTCGTTTTTTAAATCGAGGCATTGCTCAGCACTCAGGACTGAATGCTCGAGCGACAAGCGTTGGTGTGGATGAGCCGATGAGGGGCGCTTCTTAATTGTATCACGTGATCGTATCCAATATGACCGAGTCATTTGCCTGAATCCACAGTATTTATTAAACAACAATTCTTTGGCTCCGTCTCTTGAAAAAGTGAAACCCCTGAAATTTGCAAAACATAAAAAGAAAGTTTTCTTGGGTCATTGATTTCTTGTAAAGTAATTGTAGTAATTACAGTTTGAAATTCTTTAGATTGTCACGCAAAATCACGCCACATTAGATGGATATGGATTTGGTATACCTTACGAATCTCTTTTTTTTTTTTTTTTTTTTTTTTTTTTTTTTGACAAGCGATGTATTAGGTAGACGAAGATAGTAACTATGTTACCTAACAGCTCTAACCTAATGCGCTGAAGCGGGCTGTAGTGGTCCGGGCTCGGAGGGAGGGCAAAAAATGCGTTTACGCACACCCCTGTTACGGGGTAGTGTGGGGCTCAGGAGGCGGATATTTCCGCGTTTACTACCCACTAAAAAACCTCTTCTCGAGTAATGAGAATCCTGGTATTTCTTTTAAGGGCATTTTCCCAGGTTGTTTTAGCCCTATGTCACTGATTTCACTTGTAAGATTTTTGTCGCCGCTATCTTATCATCGGCAATTCTTTTGAAAAAATTCCGCGTTTCTCGACATTGGAGCGGGTGTGGTCGGTCTTTTATTGATTTTTCCTTTCAGCGTTTTTCAATTTTGGGGCTGGTATGATATTTATCTTGATTCACTCTCTCGCACATAGGGCCCATCTCTAGCGGTTTTCATCATTGCAGACTTGTCATTGCTCCGGGGTCGAAATCGCGCTTATTACTGGGATGGCCAGATCGGTTTGGGATAAATGCCTGTCCCCAGACATCCTCTATGGGCTAAGTGTACAACCATCGCATTATTCGTCTGCCAGTTATCTAGATTCATTGGGCAGGAGGAGGGGCGATTCCGGCTTTGGGTCCATCCCTCACAGGGCAATTCCTTCGTGGTTTTCACTCGCTCATCGCGACTTGGTGCCTAATGAGATACTAGTACATGATCAAAGTATGGGGAACTGTGCGATACGGGGATCTCCAGGGTATCTAGATAAGTGAAGCATTTTATCATGCCGGTCCATGCCACCATCCTTGACACGTCGTTCTCCGTGTCTTCCTCACGTTTGCATAGAACTCAGGTACCATCTCTTTGGCTCCATTCGATTTCGGTGGTCACAGGTATTCAAGTGGTGGTGGTGAGGGATAGACAGGCCCTTTCAAGGCGTCAGGTAAGGGGTCGATTCCGCAATCAGAGAGGGTGGGCAATGAAGTGTCGGTGTCGACTTGGAGGGAAGATGTCGTGGCGCATTTCGGGGTGGAGAGGTACGCAGTGATGATGTGCTCGCCTGTTTAGAAAGCGGACTCCGCAGGAGTGGCTGGGTGGCAGAAGAGACGCAGTATCATGTGATATGCAATTACTGAACGCGAGAGCGGACGGCGGATGTGATTGTCGCTAGTTCGCAACAGGTGAAACTCTGACGGGTGCGCTTGGAGATCTTCCTTGGGCTTAGCAACTTTTTCGTCCTGTGACTGAGCACTCACTTCCGAGTCAGATGAGCCCATGCTGGACGTGTTAGGATCAGGCAGGTGACCTGCTTTGAAAACTTCTAGGGATGTCCTCGTAACGCGAACGTAGTTGCCAAGACTTATAGCAGTACTGATCGGAGCGTATATTGGCATCACCATTTTCTGCCCGTATCAGACCCCAAGAAAGGGGCGTCGAATGTTCCAGTGGCTATCTGCCGGTGCATCTGGGTGGTGACGTGGTGGCGAGTCGAATATGGTCATGATTCACCGGCTCTATCAGCTCCGGATTATCCTCGAGTCAAGGTGTCAGAAAAGAGATGAAGGAGTAAGTAGCGTGGTTGGCACGCCTTTGGGCGGAAGGTCGACGGGGGATGGAACGTGACCAGCACGTCCGAATGAAAGTGTTGACAGTTCTTCAGGTGCCATATTAAGACGAGTGAAATGACTGTCGATCGACTGTGCACCTATATGTATGTGGTAGAACAAGTTGGAATGGAAATCTCAGACTCAACGTTGTGGCCGTTGCGGGACAGTGGTCGTTGTTTTGTCAGTGGGTGCCCCACACCTCGAGGTCGGCGTTTTCTGCCTTGGGGTGGGGAGTTGCTTCCGGGTTCCCTGAGGGAGCGTGTCATGTGGATTGTGTAGGGTTGCAGGGGTTTTGGGGGGGGGGTTGGTCATTTGTTCTCTTCGGGGTTTGTTCTGAGAGGGATTCAGAGAGGGCTCTCTTCCGTTTTTGGGATTGGTTTGTGAGGGGGGGAGGTGTCTTCCATGTTGGTTAAGGATTTGGGGTGGGTTGGTTGAGGGCTGTTGTAGCGTTCGGCGTGTGCTGTCGGGGACGGGTGGCTACCATTTTGGATAGTGTACCTTACGTTTTCAGGTGGTTGGTTTTCGGGTTTATGTTGGGTGGGGTTAGCGGTTGGTTCTCTAAGGGGGGGGTTGGTGTGGGGGCTCAGCGTTCAGTGTTTATAGTTTTATTCTAGGTGGTTACTACAGGGGGGTCATTGTTTAGGTTACGGGGTTATGTAGGACCTGTTAGGTGGTCTGGGGGGGTCTCCCGTGTGGGTCTCTTGGGTCTGAGAGTGTTTTAGGTTTATTTGTTTCTGGAGGGGTCATCTCCTGGGGGGGCGGGTTTGGTCTCCGAGAGTGAGTTGTGCTCTTCCTCAACCTTGCCCTCGCCGAAGCGAGGGATTGCCAAACCATGGTGGTGGTTTGGTTTCAAGGTCCCCCCCCACCTTACGAATCTCGCTCGACTGCGAGATAACTTCCTCGCGGGTACTACTGTTATCACCGGGGGTGCTGTGCTGGCACTGCTGGAATCTGGTGCGTAATCCTTCTGGCCATTGATCCTCGAATCAGCTCATGTGGGGCACAAAGAATTGGACGCAAAAATCAAAGAATTGCCTTATAAAGGAGGCTGGCGATTTGGCGATGACAGGCGTTGTCTTCCGGGCACACGAGAAGATTTCTTGGACCATATCATCAACTGGGTTGAGAATCGAGAATCCCAACGTGGGCTCGTCCTTCTCGGTCAGGCCGGCACAGGGAAGTCGTCGATCGCACATGAAGTCGCTCGTCGGCTCGAGAACAAGAATCTTGGCTCTTACTTTGCATTTCTACGGAAGGAGGGCTCCAAAGACGAGGCCCACCAACTCTTCACGACACTCGCTCGCGATCTCTCCAATCGCTATCCTCCGTTCAAGCTCGCCCTTGGGAAGGTCCTGAAGAATGATCCGTCTCTTTATAGTACTCGACACTATCGTACACTTTTCGAACGGCTCCTCCTTGAGCCGGCCAAGAACCTTCCGCTAGGCGATCCTATTCTTATCGTGGTCGATGCATTAGATGAGTGTGGTGACGCAATTGGCCAAAGCGGATTACACAAATTTCTCGCTCAACGAGTTTTCGAGTTGCCATCAACTTTCCGGATCCTCATAACATCGAGGCCGGAGAATAGAATCGAAGATGTGTTCGGTAACACGATGTCCGTACGCACTCTCTACATGGACGATCACATACTGGCTGCCAAGACGGAGCAAGATATTTGCCTGTATCTCCAGAGCGAACTGCCGTTGAACTTATTCGAACAACATGGTGCGAAGCTCGCAAAGGCGGCAGAAGGGTTGTTTCAGTGGGCAGCCGTTGCATCCGGGCTAATAAACAATCCTCCTCCTAGCTTTGGGTTCAGCAGGAAACAGGTCATTCAGTGTCTGTTGGGACACACTCGAGATCGCGGTGGACAGGATCCGTTGGACCAGCTATACAGAGAAGTTCTGGAAGGATACTTCAAACCGATTGCGGCACAAATTCTATTTCGGTCCGTGATGGGACAGCTTTTCGCTGCGATGGTGCCACTTTCCATCCATTCTTTGACCAATCTACGACGACATGCACCCAAGGATGATCCCGAGGACCCTGACCCCGAGGATTCTGACTGCGTTGTCGAACTGCTCCGTCACCTTGGCTCACTGCTCAGTAACGTGACCTCATCCGACGATACCCTCCCGATCCTCCCACTGCACACCTCATTTCGTGACTTCCTGGCCAGTGAGAAGAGTGGGGTATTTCACATAGACCTTGGCAGGGCTCACCGTCGATTGGCACATTCCTGCCTTGGATTGATGCTCAATGACCTCAAGTTTAACATTTGCAAGCTCGAATCGTCATACCTTTCCAACAGGGATGTCCCAGACCTTGAATCACGAATTTCCAAATATATTCCACCTGCTCTATCGTATGCGTGCGTTTTCTGGGGCGATCATTTGGAACGTCTTGGCATTGAAGAGGATCTCTTTCCAAAACTCCGATTGCTGTTCGAGACAAGATTTCTTTTTTGGCTGGAAGTGCTTAGCATCAAGAACAGCGTCGGACTTGCATCACGAGCATTGGGATCTCTGAACACATGGTTGCGGTCTGACCAGCAGAAGGTGGGCTTATCTAATCGTGTTATACAACATGTAGTGACTAATGGATAAAATTGCAGCGGTTCTCTCAATCAGAGGGTCAGAATGTGTTGGGATTAATGAATGATGGGTTCGCTTTTGTGCGGTATTTCGGGATGGCAATATCAAGAAGCCTTCCACACATATATATATCTGCTCTTCCTTTTGCACCATCCTCCTCCCTCATCGTCGGGCACCACCGTCACCTATTCCCCCGCACATTGTTTTTCAAACGCGGACAGTTGTCTGATTGGCCAGCATTGGAAATGACGATTCAGGCACATGAAGGACCTATCGAGTCTGTTGTATTCTCGCCGGATGGACAACGGATCGCATCGGCCTCGGAAGATCGCACGATTCGAGTGTGGGATGCTACAACAGGGGAAATTGTAGCGGGACCTTTTACTGGACACACCAAAGATGTCTTCTCTATCGCATTCTCGCATGACGGGAAACGCATCGCCTCGGCCTCGCAGGACTGCACGATTCGTGTGTGGGATGCCGCGACAGGAGAGGTCGTAGCAGGTCCGTTTACTGGACACACTGATTCGGTCACATGTGTTGCATTCTCACCGAACGGGCAATACATCGCCTCGGCCTCGAACGATCACACAATTCGTGTTTGGGATGCCGCAACTGGAGAGGTCGTAGCCGGCCCGTTTACTGGACACATTGATCAGGTCCGCTTTGTTGCATTCTCACCAGACGATCAATGTATCGCTTCGGCCTCTGAAGATTGCATGATTCGCATATGGGATGCCGCAACAGGAGATCTCGTTGCTGGCCCGTTTACTGGACACACCGAACCGGTCACCTGTGCTACATTCTCACCAGACGGGAAGCACATCGCTTCATCCTCGGATGATTGGACGATTCGTGTGTGGGATTCCGCAACGGGACAGGTCGTAGCCGGCCCGTTTACTGGACACACCGGTACTATCTACTCCATTGCATTCTCGCCGGACGGGCAACGCATCACCTCCGGCTCGGGAGATCGCACGATTTGCGTGTGGGATTCCGCAACAGGGCAGATTGTAGCAGGCCCTTTCACTGGACATACCAATTCCATATTTTCTGTTGCGTTCTCACCGGACGGGCAGCGCATTGCATCGGCTTCGCATGATAACACGGTTTGCGTGTGGGATGCCAGAAAAGGAGGGGCAGGGGCCATGCTTACTGGACACACCCAATCAATATTTTCTGTTGCGCTCTCACCCGACGGGCAACGGATAGCCTCAGCCTCTGCAGATTGCTCAATTTGTGTGTGGGATGCTGCAACAGGAGCGGTTACAGCGGGTCCGTTTACTGGTCATACCGATTGGGCCACTTTTGTTGCCTTCTCCCCTGAAGGGCAGCGGATCGCCTCTGCCTCGCGAGATCGCACGATTCGCGTGTGGAATGCTGCAACAGGAAATATTGTGGTGGACCCGTTTACTGGACATACTGAAGGGGTCATTTCTGTTGCATTCTCGCCAGACGGACAACGCATCGTCTCAGCCTCGTTCGATTACACGGTTCGCGTATGGGATGCCACAACGGGAGAGGTTGTAGTGGCCCCGTTTACCGGACACACTGATGAGGTCTACTCTGTTGCATTCTCGCCAGACGGGAAACGCATCGCGTCGGCTTCGGAGGACCGCACGATTCGCATATGGGATGCTGCGACAGGAGAGGTCATAATAGGCCCATTCACTGATCACACTGAGCCGGTCCAATCTGTTGCATTCTCACCAGACGGGCAGCGAATCGCCTCTGGCTCGGGAGATGCCACGATTCATGTGTGGGGTTCTGACACAGGACGAGAAGTACTACGCCCGTTGACTAGGCACACCGATGCCATCAACTCTGTTGTATTCTCACCAGACGGACGGCGCATTGCATCGGCCTCGAATGATCGCACAATTCGCTTGTGGGATTCTGTAACAGGGGCGGCCGTAGGGGGCCCATTTATTGGACACGCTGGATGGGTCAACTCGGTTGCATTCTCACCAGACGGCCAACGGCTCGTTTCGGCTTCGGGAGATTGTACGATTCGCATGTGGGATGCTACAACAGGACAGGATATTGTGAGCTCGTCTACCAGACTTACCCAAACTGGTGCGTCCACTCTTGATGGGCCCATTACTTTAGCCTTACGAGATCACACGATTCTTGTAGGGAGCCTCGGAGCAGAAGATATTGAGAACGATAATTTTATGGACAAGTTCCCGATTAATAGTGATGGATGGATGTATGGGGAAGATGATGAACTTCTTTTGTGGATTCCCCCCCTTCACCGGCCATATCTTCATAAAGCTAAGACAGTCTGGATTGCTGGCAGGGATAGAACGGAGGTGGATCTCTCAAAATTTGTGCATGGATTAAATTGGGCTACAATATGTGCTCACATTTCATCTAAATAGTCGCGTGTGTATGACCATGCACTGTGACGGGCCTAGCTAGCTTTTACATTCCCTTCTAGCACTCCTATACCTATACTTCCGTTTTGTACCTTAGTCTTTTCCATTCAACTTCTAATTTTCTCTCACAAAGGTCATGTTGGTGAAAATAGTCTGTCAAGTGGGAGCAGGAATGATCGTGCGGCACATGAAAACGACTGGCAGCTGATTTCCAGTGTGCATACGTTAATCGAGATCCAAAGTCGATAACGGGGCAGACGGTGATAAAACAGGATCGAAAGCGGGACAAGTGGGGTATCGTGTTGGGGAGGCGTCCCCGCTGCTGCTGCTAGGTGTTAGCGCATATAGGTGGGGCGATGCCGCGACACGAGGCGCCGCCGGATTGAAGGCTAATTGGTAAAAAAAAAAGAGTTTATTGAAGCACACGGCCATGGGGGCCCCAACAGGGAGCGACCGTTATCGAAGCCGGGTTGCCCTCGGAGTGCCAGTTGACGATTGGCTGCCGTCCTTAAGCCCCTTCTCGTCGTCTCTTGCGGAGCCTTCAACAAACCTTCGAGCTATATCAAACGCCCTGTGAGCGGAGAAAGGAGCATGGACGGAAAGAGCGGGCACCATGACGGCCCGGGGGCGGCAAACATCGCAAGTCGAGATGCCTAATCAGGCCTTTGTCACAGGCACCAGAGAAATTGTGGAACTCGCGTTCTGCGCCGGTCTAGATGACGTTACTATCACAGAAGCCGTCCGTGACGCTGAGGGCGCTACAAAACGCTGATTCTGAACGAGGTGCGATCTCGCTCAGACTGGCCTAGCTTCAGTGGATGGATCGTGAAACGAACACCGGTACCTGGGAGAGCCTGAGTACCACGCCCGAAGCACCATCCACTTTGCGTTTGACGCAGAATACCCTGTGGGTCTTCCGGATCAAACGCAAAGTAGATAGCACCATCAACAATACCAGCACAAGGCACGACTTGTCGCCCGAGGGTTCATGCGAGTTACGGTTTACGGCACGGATTATTTGAATACATTCTCTAGCCATTGCGGTGCGCAACGTCTGGGGAGATCGATACATTCGACTTTAATGACACGTACCTCATTGGGGAGTCAGGGGAGTGAGGAGATCTATATCGTACCCTGGAGGCTCCTTCATCATGCAGGTGCGTCCTGGGTACGAGGAAAGCGTCAAACGCCAGCGCGCCAGCAGAAATCACTGTACGGTCTGTACACCTCAAACAAGCCGTGCGGAAGTCGTACGGCACACTTTCCTGCACAGAGCGTGAGCGAGAACTCATGCACACACGAGAAGTGGGGAGGAGGACGGGAGGAAAGATGATTCCCACAACTGTCTAAAGGGCCCGGGGTATCGCATCGGGGAACGCCGCGGCAGTAGGCGCTAACTAGAAAAAGGTGGGTCGCACAAAGGGTACTAACTTAGTTCAAGTTCAGTTGCCCCTCGAGTCGGGCTCATCCTCTTCTTCACCTTTTCCTGGCTCTTCTCTAGCGTTTCTTCTTAACGTACTAACATATGGTGGAGTAGTTCCATTCAGTTCTCAGTTCCTCCAACGTCATGACGTCACGACTCAGGGGCAATCATCGCAGTCGCCAGGCCTTACATAAAGTGTCCTAGCAGTGCCAGCCCCTTACAAAGGAGACACTCAGCTCCTTGCCCATCTTACAAGTCCTGCAATGTCGGATTCCGTCATTCAAGTGTACCCTGGTGAATCTGAAGAAGCAAAGAAGCTACTCGCCCCTCTGCGAGAGTCGATCGTTCATAAGCCGCCCTTCATAGGCGGATCGTTGCAACTTCCCCCGTCTCATTTCTATCTCTTTTATAAAAACCCTCGTGGCACCAGGTTCGTATGTGCTGATGCTCTTACTCAGCTCTTACCGACATTCAGTTCGTAGACATGTCAACCTCGCGAATGCGACCCCTGACGAAATAGAGCAGCTTACACAGGTCTGTGAACCTGCTAGTTTTGATCACAGCAAGGAGGAAGTGACAGATGAGACTCGCCCCAAACGCGGAAAGATTGAGTACAACAGTTTTTCCCCATTGCTGGTGCCTCGGTACACTGATCTCATCAAGATCGTGCGCAACTACCTTCTCGAGGGCACTGACTCGACCCGCCAAATCGACATCGAGCTATACGAGCTCAACGTGTACAGTGCGTCCGATCCACATCCACTCTTAGCAGACACCAAGTTTCTACACAGGTAATGGATCACTCTTCAAGTCCCACGTCGATATCCCATCCAGAGAAAACAAGTTCGGCTCCCTTGTCGTTGCCTTTCCGACATCCTTCGAGGGCGGTGTTCTGATTTTTCGGCACGACGGCCAAGAATGGACGTTCGACCCTTCCACCGCCCTGTCATCCGCACCGTCAGCTTCCGAGTCGATAGCCTACGCTGCGTTTTTCGACAACGTCAAGCACGAGGTTTCGCCTGTGACATCCGGCCATCGTGTCATGTTGACATATAACCTCTACTTCGATGAGGATGAACGTGCCTCTGCGGTGGACTTGGTGTCGGAACCCCCTTCTTTTCCTCGAGAAGTAAAAGGGGAGACTTTTGGTTCGAGATTCGCCGATCTTCTCGAGAACCCAGAGTTCCTCCCCGATGGGGGTATGCTTGGGTTTGGACTTCAAAACGTGTACCAAGAGAACTGCTTGCAGCTGAAGGGAAGTGATGCAACTGTCTACCAGAGTCTGCGCGGACTTGGACTTGAACCGACCCTATACCTTTATTATGAAAGCGAAGGTGAAATTGAAGATCATTACGGTACTCTCCTCCACTATGAACCCGAGTCAGTGTGTCTCCGTGACAAAAACCTGGACATGTTTATGCATGAACAGGGAGGAATCTCGATCATCGAAGATGAAAAATTGACATGGGTGACGCCACGGACGGGCTTCTTCTTCAACCAGATGAGGACTCCATATGCTAAAGCTGATTGGAAAAGGGCGGAAATGGAAACGATGGTCGGGGAATGGTGCCTTACTGTGCGTATTGGTGAGGCAGGTAAAAGGTTGGTACATTCCACAGATGCGCAAGCGTAGAAGGCAGGCTTCTCTCCAAACCAAAACTTGCATACTTTAGTACTGCATACTAGTTAACCTGTCGACGATTACATCGAGGCCAGTGGTTGAATAATACTATACTACCTTCGATTATCGTATCACTACACAGTGACCGCTTCTGAGAGAGATGCATGGTCTATGAGCAGATTGGTATGTTGGACTCGGATGTCAGAATGAACAAACCCGCTTATGTCATATGAACCTTGCTTTACACCGCGCTCATGGTACGTAGCGAAGCGCAGCGCGTGCTCTGAATACTGTTGGAGTTGACGACCAGCGTCGGCGCTGGCGGAGATGATAAACTTCTGTCTTCAAGTTGCTTTCATATGCTAACGTTAGCCATTAGCGCATCAAAATGCGTTAGAGCATCAACCACTGTGTGATTTCCCATCCCATGCACAGCCCTCAAGTCGCAGGTACGAACCTACAACCATAAGGTGTATTTGTCCTCGGCCTTGCATTCAAGTTCTCGGATCACCGCCAGCATGATAGTGGCAATGAGGTTTCTGTCGGTCCGGTTATTCAGTGTTGGCACTGTTGGGATTTTTTGTGCTGAAAACCTCATATTTTCTGCTCAAAAAGAAAACGATTCTCATGCAGCACCAGCAAATTTGTTAAGGAGAATGAGTGCCCCCTCGGAAGGGAGAACTTGACTCCTGTATTTGAGGCAACCAAACGCCCCGTCGACTAAACCGATCAGGATCGTATCACACTCGATTCACCGAGTCGACTCGCATCAGCATGCCATCAAGCTATATCAAACGCCTTGCAAGCAAAGAAAGGAGCATCGATGGAAGGAAGGGGCACCGTGACGGGGCGGCAAACAAGGCAAGTCGAGATGCCTAACCAATCCTTTGTTACAGCACCAGAGGAACTGTGGAACTCGCGTTCTGCGCCGGTCTAGATGACGCTGAGGGAGATAAGAGACGATGACTCTGAACGAGGTGCGACCTTGCTCAGACTGGCCTAGCTGCAGTGGAAGGATGCGATGGATCGTGAGGATCAGGTGGGCACCTGGGAGAGACTCGGAGGCTGGCGCTAGGCCCGCCGAAAAGAACATAGTTAGTAGCAAGCACCATCACGATCCACATTGCGTTTGACGCAGAACACCCAGTGGGTCTTCCAAATTCCAAATCAAACGCAAAGTGGATGGCACCATCAATAATACTAGTACAGGGCACGGCTTGTCCGAGTCGCCCGAGGATTCACGCACTGGCAAGTTACAGTTTAGGGGGATGGTTGGTGGTAACAAAAACTGTTACCAAATGAGGAAAGCTTATATAAGATCACACCGTCACACCGACCAAGAAAGGAAAGCTTACGTATGGGTCACTCAATGTAACGCTTGGGAGAAGCGCCTCCCGCCGCCACCCAAAATAGGACAGATGTCGGTGATTTGAGGGGAAAAAATTGAAATATGTACTGTACATTCTCTATCGTATTTATAAAGTGTTTAGCAACCGGGCATGTCATATACCGGGTCTCCTGAAATTTAGAGCATGTGGGTGTAACGGATGAGTGCACATCAAATAGTCCATTATGCTTCCGGCATCGATGCCGACAAAAAAAAGGCCTCTACGGCGATGACAGAACCACATGGGTGCTTAAGCTTAAGGACAGGACCGACAGGTGTTTGCCCAAATGCCGTGTTGCAAGCGCTAAGTCCGTACGTGGTAGCGATTTGCGTAGTCCTTTCACTCACTTCCCGCTACCCGCACTCTTGTGACTTCGACTCCTCCATCTCATAGTTCATGTCACTTTGTCCCTCTCCCGCAACACTCTGGCAATTTCGACACATCTCACGACTCACACACTCTGCACAAAACTCTTCTCGAGCAGGACCGACGTGGTGTCTTTCTGCCTCGGGTGGGTTTGTTTGTTGCACCCCCCTCCTTCCCCTGGCCGTTTCCCTGGTTCTCCCCGATGCCTGAGGGGTGCTTCCCTTTCGGGTCTCGCTTGGTACGCTGCCTCCACTCTTCTGTCTCACTGACCTCTCTGTAGTTTGCTTTGGTTTCCTCACTCCCCCCTTTTCCCCTTCGACGAGGGATGGTCTCGTGTCATTCCTCGGCAGAGTTGGCACTGAGTGGAGCCACTCAAACCGCATTGACGTCCTTGGCGTCTGGACCACGCTGGCGCTGCGTTTGCAGTCGTCCGAGCTCATGACGCCAGCGACCACCGCTATCAAAAGTCGACCCCACAGCTTGTGCCATAGGTCTCTGAGCCAACTCTCCTCACCCTTGCCCTCAACACTATTAGTAATGCCATCTGCTGCCACTGCTGCCAACAGCACGCTTGAGGGGGGACTGCGTAGAGCCATTCGCATGGCGTCAACGTCCCATTCATTTCGAACACACCCGCGTTGGAGGGGCATTTGGATGTCTGAGGGGTGCTTCCCTTTCAGGCATTGCTAGGTACGCCATCTCCACTCTTTTGCCTCACTGACTTGTTGTTTTTTTTTTGTTTCCTTGCTTCCCATCCATCCCTGTTCATCCCTTTTTGTCCCCTCCGATGAGGGATGGCCTCGTGTCATTTCTCGGCGCTGAGGGGAACCATACACACCATGTCGAAACTCTTGGCATCAGGATCGTGCTGGTGGCGCCATTGCGACTGCCCGAGCGCCTGATGCCAGTGACCAGCGTGTGGAATGGCATTGGTGTTGGACCAACACCTCCCTGACGCATCCTCCCCCCTCATTTCTGCCAGCCTGCTGCTATGGTCTCAAGACTCAACACCTCCTTGCAAACGTAGCCATCCTATTATGAGGCGGCACTGAGGCAGCGACTCCTGGCCCTTACTCGCACATTCGGGATGCTTAAGTTCCCGTGGTCAGAGTTTGTATCGATCCCTTCTCCCTCCTCTATCAAGTCATCTGAGCGGTCCTGTAGCGGTAACGCCGCCTCCTGTGCCTGCTTCAAGGCCTATCACTCTCGTTCCACCGTATTTACCTGGTCCTTCGCCGATTCCCAGCCCTGAGACGCTTCCCACGACTTCATCAGTCCTCCTGGCAGCACTCCATCCATATATTCCGACCTGGCCATACCCTCAGAAGGAGCGCCTTCCGAGAGACCGAGCGTCATCGTTACAGATGACGTTAACCGTCTTCTCCAGTATCTTCATGGCATTCATGGCCTGGAGGGCGACAGACAGCGCGACAATCAGGGCATTCATGATCATCTTGGGGACCTTCAGAATGAACTTCGCGATCTCGCCGATTACATGCGCGGGAAGGAGGCGCCTAAAGTAGTCCCTCCGCCCGTTGAGTTAAAGGACCGTTCCGTTGGTGGGAGTAGCGTTGTATCTTGGCGTGAGTCCCGTGGTGCACCCGAGTACCCTACAAGACCTCCCCCTGTGACTGAGAAGGCAAGCCTGCGACTCGTTCCCATTCCGTTGACACCCCCTCCACGTAGCACACGTTCTCCACTCGGATGACCTCAGCTTGATAGTGGTAGAGCCCAAATCCAACGAGTCATCTTCGCCTATATCCTCTTCCTCTCCATCGTCACCACCACCCTCTTCACGATCTAGCTCTCCTTTGTCTAAGGTCCTCCCCTTGATGCCTATATCATGTTCCCCTCCAGCGTCAGGCGAATATCTTTCCCAGACTTCCGTATCTCCCACACCGTCCGTAATCTCAAGTGCTACTGTCAGGCCTATAGCTCCCGGTATAGATCATGATATCCTCAACCGCATCCGCGACGTACTGGATGGCGTCAAGGCACAAGCTCGCGTTGTGGGATGGACAATTATCGACAAATCATTTATTGGATAGCTTCACCAGTGCATCCCTCGAGTGCTGTGCAAGTTCAGCCACTGGCACCACCCGCATTCGTGCCCCAAACTTCCGACATGATCCTCATAGCCCACAACCTCAAAGTGCCAACCTGACACTTCATACCGAATTACCCCCATACGGCCGATTACTGTCCCAATTCCAGAGCCTCTCACTGCATATGACTCAGATATGCGTCGCAGGCCTCCGCGGTGCCCAGCCAGACCACCGCCGAGTCCGTATCCTCCACCGCCTCTCCACAGGTTCCCTCAGCGATCCCAGGGGCCGACATTGGTTATCGACCACCTGTAGATGGACTATGTTTTAATGATGCTGCCCATGGCAGCAGGCGGAGACGGGCTGGTGCGTCGGATGGATGGATAGGCTCACCCCCCAAACCAAGATAGTAAGATTGATCCTGGTTTCCTCGCTGCCTGATACTGATATATTGTAGCCTGCTCCACTGATTGTCGAGGAAGATAGATATGCTACTGTTCCAGCGGTGCTTCAAGCATACCCACCAGGTATGCCTGCTGATTCTCTGCCTCTGACTAGCCACCAACAGCCCTGGCCGTCAGATGCGTCCCCTCACCCTTGACACTGCCACCGCCACCAGCAGTGCGCGTTAGAACAAGTACGTACTGCGGACTTTCTTCCCGTTTTGGGCGGACCGAATACCCATATGTAGTACGCTGGAAGATTTAAAGGACGTTACAGTATCGAGCCGCTAACGGTGTTTGTGGGGCTTCAGCCATGACGCTCGCCAACCACGGCTTTGTCTCTTCCCCATATTCCTTTATTCTCCAACACTGCTTTCATCGCAGCCTCAATCCACCATGCATCCTTCCCCAAACAAGTCCTCCTCATCCAACAATGACTCTAGGCTCCTCCACAATACTCATTCAAGACTCGATCCTTGTCGTCTCTCGCCCATCCCTCCTGTTACGTTGACCCACAGGCCACGGCCGTAGCATGGACATCATGATGGACTTGTCTCAGGATTGCCTCTCCTTTTCTCCATCCGTCTCCATTTCTATCTCCATATCCTCCCCACTCTCCATCCTTCCCATCCTCCTGTAGGGTCAGCTTAGCGGCTGGCCCTGAAACCTCTTTCTACGCAACTCCGTACGCCCAACTCACGTTTCCTCTCGTCTCGATTCGTGCTACCGCTCGCCGTATCCCTCGACTGTTTAGATCTCGTTCTCGCGCGTTTTTGATCTCGAAATGGGCCACGATCGCCCTCGGCCACGACCCGACTACGCCTCGGCCATACCCCCGTCCTCTGCGGCCTCGCGTTGCACGACGTTTCTCTGCTTTTCTCCTTTGTTTCTTTCATGTTCTGAGTTCTCTCTCGTGACTTGTGACTCCCGTTTCGTGCTAGTGTGCCTCGCGTTTCCCATTGTTCGCTCAGTATGGCATCTTTCCTCTTTTTGTGCTTAGCTTTCTCCCTTTCGTCTCGGGCTGCGTGCTGTGTCTCGCGCCGCGCCCACGTTCTAGGCTGACGGCCTAGCGATCTCTCGAAGAGACCGCGAGCATCCCGTGAAGCATTCTGAGGGTGCACGCGACTTCGAAGATTATTTTAGTCCCCTTTTTCCTTTCATGATTTCGTCCCCTTCCTCCTTGTTCCCCGCTTCGCCCTAGCTTCGTGTCTCCTCCCTTTCATACCTATCTCAGTTCCGATATATTTTTCTTACTTTCATGGCCTTTGTCTTCGCACCGATAGCCTCGATACTTACCTATGCTTCCGACTTCGACGCGTTTACCCCCCCCTTTTAGATTACACGGCTCGAATGTACTTAAATACAGCTTCGGAATGTACAAACGAGCCAGCGAAATCTCGCCGCTCACTTCTGTTCTCGAAATCTCACCTGATTCTAAGTTTTCCCTCAAGTTTCTTCGACTTCTTTTCCCTCAAAAATCTCGTCTATTCTCCCTCTAGCCTCCGCTTATCTCACTTAGATCCCTCGACTTGGGACTTCTACGCGTTCTTCATCCTACTTGCCGCTACTCTCCTCCTTTCCTCCCCTTCGTCCCTCTGATCCCCTTTTCCCATTTTATTTGAACTCACAAGCAGGGAGAGTTCCCCGCTTTCACTCCTCTCTACCTCGACCAGTACCCCTTCCCGTGACTACTTTCCGACCCCGCATGTCTCACTGGAGAGCATTTGTTCTTGTCAGGTCTTGATAGCATCATAGAAAAAGCAGGGTGAAAAGTAGTGTGATAATTGAAGTTCTGAATGGAGAAACGAATGAAAACAAGTGGGGAAACTGAGAGAACATGAAAACGCACGCAAAAACAAGAGAAACTGATGCTGTTATGGACTGACACGTGCTTGCTGACTCATACTGTACATTTTCGGATTGCTGACTCATTTCTGCTGACTCCCTTGCTTATGCGAATGGACTACCGATCGCTTTGTTTCAGATCGCTTACTTATTTCTCTCTCACAATACAGCCTCACACAGCACCGTACAGCCGCAAGCAACAGCCACATGCACAGGATGACTCGCTGATTCCTGGAACATGTTTCAAACCCTGAAAGCTGTACGAAGGTCACAGCCCCTACGGCTGTGTACATAGCCTCGTTCCTCTTTATATAAAAAACCCTGTACTTTTGCCCTAGAGACCTTAAGTCTCAGTTTTGTTTCGCAATCCAAGTCCTTCTATCTATTAGAACCTTGTCTTGCCTAAGAAGCATTCGACCTGAGAGAACCCCCTTGACATGTTATGGACTGACACGTGTTCGCTGACTCATACTATACATTTTCGGACTACTGACTCATTTCTGCTGACTTTCTTGCTTATGCGAATGGACTGCCGATCGCTTTGTCTCAGATCGCTTACTTATTTCTCTCATGATACAGCCTCGCACAGCACCGTACAGCCGCAAGCAACAGCCACATGCACAGGATGACTTGCTGATTCCTGAAACATGTTTCAAACCCTGAAAGCTGTACGAAGGTCACAGCCCCTACGGCTGTGTACATAGCCTCGTTCTTCTCTATATAAACCCTGTACTTTCTGCCCTAGAGACCTTAAGTCTCAGTTTTGTTTCGCAATCCAAGTCCTTCTATCTATTAGAACCTTGTCTTGCCTAGAAGCATCCAACCTGAGAGAACCCTCTTGACATCACTCTTCACGACTTCTTGACACTTTGGTCTCACCCTGAGCCCAAAGCCCTTGACCTCTGAAACGCTCTTGACTTAGTCGTTTACTAAGTCTCGTCCTTGTCGAACCTTTAAACTTGACTTGCACGTCTTGCAAGTCTAGTTCTTGACTTCACGAACGAACGTACACTTCGTACAAAGGTCCCACTTGGAACCTTAACACAAACTGAGACTTCTACTCTCACATTTGTGAACGAACGAACGAACCATGTCAGACAGCTCTAGAGGCAGTCCATATGGTAGATTCACCGCGTTAGCTGAAGAATCTCCTGAACAAAATCGCCCTACACAAGGAGATGACGAAGATGACGAAGCCCTTGCGCAGGCCGCTGGGACTAGACTCCGCGCCACTCCCATACCCCTATGATCACACTTGAACAAGCAATTGAACAAGTGAAACAACCCTCGACCCCATCTGACTCTGGAAGTGGCGAAGAACCGAACTACAACATAGCTATGGACCTCTTACCTGAGAGTCCTACTGACGAACAGCTTGAGCAAATGAGAAAAATATTTGCTAAGCAACCACACCTGAACCACAACCTGACCCCAACGCCCCGCTCACCCTCAAGAACTCCTCGCCCTGAAACTATATTCAAATCTAAAGCCCCTGCTTCCACAAGCACCTCACCTATCCAATCCCTAGCAGCGCGAGCCTTTCATGCAGCTGCACAAGGAGTTGCGGGTTATGCCTTACTCCCTCCTTTTCAAATTGCCTCAGCAACCGCCACAGTGACACCCACCGCCTCAGCCCTCTTTTCCCAACCTAAAGGAAAAAGCAAGAAAGCGTCCACCACGGCAAGTGGTAGTGGAGCAATCTTTAGCGGCGGCGGAGGAGGAGGCGGTACTCCTGGAGGCAGTGGAGGAGGTGGAGGAGCTCCTGGTAGCCCTGGAGGAGGAGGTGGTGGAGGAGGTGGAGGTGGCGGCGGTGGAGGAGGTGGAGCAGCAGCAGCTCCCCTTCAACAAGGCCAAGGCTTTGCTCAAATCCCCGCTGCTGGAGGAGGGTTAATGGGGATTCCCCCAAACCCTTTGATGGAAATAGATCGCGATCGAAACGATTCATGGAAATCTTCGAAAACTACCGAAGATTAAACCAAGGAAACCCCGGAATGTCGAACCCCGCAAACCGAATCCTCATGTTCACCACATTTATGTCTGGACCACGTTGCGAAGGCTGGGCCCAAGCACGTCTTAACTCTCTAGGAGGATACCTAGACCGTGGAGGAGACCCCAACGACCTAGACCTTTGGGTTGGTTTCAAACAAAGGTTCCTTGATGATTTCCGAGATGCCGCCGCAAAAGAAGATGCCCTTACAAAGTTTGCGAAACTTCGGATGATCGGAGACGATCTAGACGATTACACTACTTCGTTCAATGACCTTCTTGAAGAAGCAGGCTTTGAAGCCGACGCTCAAGGGACTATCATTCAGTATCGCGCCGGTCTCAAAGAAGCCCTTCACATGACCATCATGAACCGTGAATGGCCGAAACCAGACACCCTTACAGAATGGCAAGAAGCGGCACGTAAACATGCAGCCGCATGGACGGAACAAAAATTGTTCAAAGAAATGCACGGTGGCGGGTCACTAGGACGCATTACTCAATTACTTGGCAATGCGCGAGGACAACAACAACAACGCCGTCCTCAACAGCCACCACGCCCAGCCCCACGTCCACAACGCGATGCCGACGCTATGGATGTAGACGTCACTACTACCCAAAGCAATCGTACCCCTGACCCTGACCGTGAACGCCTCATACGCGAAGGACGTTGCTTCTATTGCAAGGAACAAGGCCATCTCTCTAGAGAATGCCCTGTTAAGAAGAAACGAAACGTCAACGCCCCCGGCACTACACGCGCTCGTGTTACTGAAACATCCGAAGTAACAACGACCCCTACTCCCACTTCCTCGAAAGAACTCTCGAACGCGGAAGTTGCCAAAGCCCTCAAAGCTATGTCTGATGAAGAACGCGGCAAACTTGCCGAATTCCTTTCCCAAGATCCGTCTTTTTAAAGGGCTCTGATCTCGCCGCCTGGATCTGAGCCTTAGTACCGAATAGCTTGTATTTAAATGCCATTTCATCAATGGAAGTTCCCATTATTTATTCAAGCTATAACGGCGGAACAAAGAAGACAAAGCGCTTGTCGATAGTGGCGCTACCAGTAATTTCATCGATCATCGAACGGCAGAAAGATGGCAACTAGGAACAAAAGACCTAGACAAACCAATCCAGATCTTTAACGTCGATGGAACGGAAAACAAACTAGGACGAGTCACAAAGTTTTCTACCTTACGCATCCGTATGGGAAAACTAGAAGAATTACAAAACTTCTTCATCACAGACCTAGGCATGGACCGCGTCATCCTTGGATATCCATGGCTAGAAACGTTTAACCCACGACTCAACTGGAAAGACCGAACCTTAGACGATGAAAACCGAAGATCTGCCTGAGTCCCAATATTACCACGCAGCAGTGCCCTTAAAGAAAAAGCTCGAGTTTTACTCGCACGAGCCTAGAACCTGCTGGAAAATCCCAAGAATGGGCTATTGCGGACACTGAACGACGCACGGCTTCTAGCGCTGCTGTTCAAGGAATACCCCTTGAATACCAACGTCATGCCTTTATCTTTGACGAAGAAGCAGCAAAACGTTTCCCTCCAGCCGAGGAAAATTTGACATGGAGATAAAGTTGAAACCAGACGCACCTGACATCATTAACTGCAAAGTGTATCCGCTGACCGAAGAAGGAAGGAAATCACAAAGAAATTCCTCAAAGAACATCAAGAGAAAGGTTACATTGACAAACGGACTCCCCTTGGTCTTCACCCTGGTTCCTTATCCCAAAGCAGATGGAAGTTCTAGACCAGTTCAAGATTATCGACGCGTTAATGAACATACCATTCCCGACGTTTACCCTCTCCCCCGCATCGAAAATCTTCTAGAACAACTCCATGGCATGCGATATTTTACTACCCTTGACATTCGATGGGGTACCATAATATCCGTATCAAAGACGAAGACCAGTGGAAAGCCGCCTTCAAAACTCCCTATGGGCTTTTTAAGCCTAAAGTGATGTTCTTTGGACTGCGAAACTCACCAGCAGTCTTCCAAAGGTTCATGGATGCCGCCTTCGCCGATCTTGTCAACAAATACCCAGGACGCATTCTAATCTATATGGATGACGTCCTCATTTGTTCCGACAACTAGAAGAACTTAGGGAAATCACCCATGCAGTTCTCACACGTGCCGCGAACTCTCCTTGTTCTTCAAAGCGTCAAAATGCCACTTTGAGAAAGAACAAGTCAAATACCTCGGTATTGAAGTCCGTGATGGAAAGATAACAATCGATCCAACAAAAAGAAATGGCCTAGCCAATTGGCCCACTGTCCTTACAAAAGTGAGGACGTCAGAAGTACCCTTGGCGTCCTTGGCTTTCAACGGCCCTTCATCCGAGGATTTGCCGACATTGCGCGCCCCATTACTGCACTTCTAAAGAAGGGGGTGAAGTTCGACTGGACCGATGAGTGCAGTAATGCCCTAAAAATTTTACTTCAACGCGTGCAAGAAGACCCAGTCCTATACCGACCCGACTACTCAAAACCCTTTGAACTTGAAGTAGACGCCTCCCAATATGCCACTGGAGCAGTCTACTTCAAAGAGACAAAGATAACAAACCAAGAGCAGTCGGTTACGACTCACATACCTTCAACGCTGCAGAAAGAAATTACCCAGTTTACGACCGCGAACTTCTAGCAGTCGTTAGAGGACTTCTTCGTTGGGAACATGTCTTACTATCCTCACCCTTCCCGATTAAAGTATACACCGATCACAACAACCTCCGATTCTATCGCTCACCACACAACATCGCACGAAGAGTAGCGCGCTATCTGAGCAAATTAGCAGAGTTTAATTTCGAACTCATTCACAAACCTGGTGCCACAAATCGTGCTGACGCCTTGTCACGACATCCCGCCATTCCCAAGGGCGACGACGACAATGAAGACGTTGTGGTACTACCTGACAAGCTCTTTGTCCAAGCAATGGAGCTTCACTCCATTGAAGAACGTGTCTGGCTAGCACAAAAAGAAAACGACGACCTCATGAAACAATGGGCCGAAGAGCATCAGCTAGAACAAGATCACAAAGGACAGTGGTGGAAAGCAGACGCTCCGGTGTTCCTGAAAACGACCAACTAAAGAAAGATATACTCTGGCGTTATCATGACCATCAGCTCGCTGGCCATCCAGGCATCGCTAACACCATGATAGAAGTCTTCCATAACTTCTGGTGGCCTGGACTCAAGCAGTATGTCACACAATACGTTAAGGGATGCGCCACATGCCAGTCAACAAAACCCCTTACCCATCGCCCAAAACCCCCTATCGCTCCCATCGAACCACGAGAACAAAAAGTGTCCAATGTTCCTTTCCAAGTCGTGGCGATGGATCTTATCACGGATCTTCCCGAGTCACATGGATATGATTCCATCCTCACGATTGTTGATCATGATTGCACTAAAGCTGCCGTCTTCTTACTGTGTACGAAAAAGATCACTACGGAAGAAGTTATCGACCTATACATCTCCAACGTTTTTCCGAACTACGGCGTTCCCCGAAGAATCATTTCTGATAGAGATCCCCGCTTCACATCACACCTAGCCACGGGGCTCTGCCAGAAACTCAAGATATTGCAAAATATCAGTACCGCCTATCACCCTCAAACGGATGGTCAATCAGAAAGGAGCAACCAACGAGTAGAACAATATCTCCGCATCTATGGCAATGATTACATGAATGACTGGTCTACACTTCTACCCATGGCCCAGTTCGTTCACAACTCATGGCCAAACGCCACAACCGGATTTACTCCGTACGAACTCCTCATCGGATATACCCCTCTTGTCGCAACTTCTCGGATCACAAGCCATCTACCTTATGTCAACAAAAGATCCGAAGAACTTAAAAACGTCCGAGAAAAAGCCCGATCAGCAATGAAACACGCACAAACCCTCCTTCACAAACGCACAGAACACAAGAAGGGTCAACGCCACTACCGAAAATATGCCATAGGAGAAAAGGTCTGGCTCGAAGGTACCAATCTCAAAATGACACACCTTAGCAGCAAGTTAGCCCCAAAACGCTACGGACCTTTTACAATCACCAAAGTCATATCACCGGTAGTTGTACGCCTCAAACTCCCAGATCGATGGCAGATTCATGATGTGTTTCACACATCACTGATCGCTCCCTATACGGAAACACCCGAACATGGTCCGAACTTTGAACAGCCTGCACCGGAACTTGTAGACGGAGAAGAGGAGTACGAAGTAGAAGCTGTCCTAGGGTCCAGACGCATTGGACCAAAGAACAAGACCAAACTCCAGTATCTCCTAAAGTGGAAAGGCTATTCCGCCGCACACAACACATGGGAACCAGCTGAGAATGTTGACGCTCCAGAACTACTCACAGCCTTTTACAAAGCTCAACCAAAAGCTATAAGAACCCTCTTGCTTCAGCAAGAAACGACATCACCAACTTTCATCCCCACCACCACACCACCTTTACCAAACTCCCTCACAATTCGCTATATGCAACATGTCCCACCCAATATGACCTACCCGCACCACGTCCCATCCGCCCGATCCACCCATCGTCCCTCCTCTACCAATCATCGTTCGGCCTCTCCACCGTTTATCCCAGTGAGCTATACACGGCGTCCAAGAAACCGCTCCCCGACCCCCGATCTCCCCCTTATACCCGCGAATCACACCGCTCGATGACACCCTCAGAGAGTCGCTCTTCCAGGCCTGCGAATTCGCAGCGTGGGCCATACAGCAACCCAAACCGACAAGTTCGATTTGGAACTACCTCGCACCTCCCTCCGAACGCCCACGGACCCCACTTGCCGTCCTCCCACCGCAACGTGGAACGAGGACCTCACCAATTTTGATAGACTCTCGCGGAGCGACCCCCCCCCTCCCCGCCAAACAACCAACTACCATCCTTATCAAACTCACCGGCCTCTAACGTCTGCAACTCGCCCGCCTCATCTGTCTCCCCTATCCAGGACGACGAACTCGGATGGGCATTTGATAATGACGGTGACGCTGACAACGACCAGTGGCCAGGGAGTACAGTTCATGACGGCGAGAGTGCCCTTCACTGCACGACTTGCATGGAACGGGTCGTCAATAGTAGCAGTGGAACCGCCGCTGATTCCGCCGCAGCCCGGATCACGCACACGCCCTATTGTGGTAGATGCAAGCGACGAAACCCCGGACACGTCTACGTCGACTGCCCCCTCCATCAATGGTGTGAATGGTGCGCCGACTACGGCCATTCGGGCCCTTCGTGTCACGAACCCCACCAGCAATGCAAGTTCGGAGACTCTTGTAGAGTCCCCCTAGAACACCCTCACTGGCATTGGTCGTGCCCCTACACCGACGACAAGAAGGCTTACCTCTGGTACGGCCACGGTGTCGATCGCTCCACGTCTGGCTGGATCAACGCGGAGATGAGTGACTGGGACTACGCTGCTGACCGTGAATGAACGCAGGTGGGACTGCGCCTTAGACGGGGGATGGTGTTATGGACTGACACGTGTTCGCTGACTCATACTATACATTTTCGGACTACTGACTCATTTCTGCTGACTTTCTTGCTTATGCGAATGGACTGCCGATCGCTTTGTCTCAGATCGCTTACTTATTTCTCTCACGATACAGCCTCGCACAGCACCGTACAGCCGCAAGCAACAGCCACATGCACAGGATGACTTGCTGATTCCTGAAACATGTTTCAAACCCTGAAAGCTGTACGAAGGTCACAGCCCCTACGGCTGTGTACATAGCCTCGTTCTTCTCTATATAAACCCTGTACTTTCTGCCCTAGAGACCTTAAGTCTCAGTTTTGTTTCGCAATCCAAGTCCTTCTATCTATTAGAACCTTGTCTTGCCTAGAAGCATCCGACCTGAGAGAACCCTCTTGACATCACTCTTCACGACTTCTTGACACTTTGGTCTCACCCTGAGCCCAAAGCCCTTGACCTCTGAAACGCTCTTGACTTAGTCGTTTACTAAGTCTCGTCCTTGTCGAACCTTTAACTTGACTTGCACGTCTTGCAAGTCTAGTTCTTGACTTCATGAACGAACGTACACTTCGTACAAAGGTCCCACTTGGAACCTTAACATGACATCACTCTTCACGACTTCTTGATACTTTGGTCTCATCCTGAGCCCAAAGCCCTTGACCTCTGAAACGCTCTTGACTTAGTCGTTTACTAAGTCTCTTCTTATCGAACCTTTGATCTTGTCTTGCACGTCTTGCAAGACTTGCTCTTGACTCCACAAACGAACGTACACTTCGTACAAAGGTCCCACTTGGAACCTTAACACAAACTGAGACTTCCTACTCTCACATTTGTGAACGAACGAAACGAACCATGTCAGACAGCTCTAGAGGCAGTCCATATGGTAGATTCACCGCGTTAGCCGAAGAATCTCCTGAACAAGATCGCCCTACACAAGGCGATGACGATGATGACGAAGCCCTTGCGCAGGCCGCCGGGACTAGACTTCGCGCCCACTCCCATACCCCATGATCTCACTTGAACAAGCAATTGAACAAGTGAAACAACCAGCGACCCCATCTGACTCTGAAAGTGGCGAAGAACCAAACTATAACGTAGCTGTGGACCTCTTACCTGAGAGTCCCACTGACGAACAGCTTGAGCAAATGAGAAAAATATTTGCTAAGCAACCGACACCTGAACCAGTACCCGACCCAAACGCCCCACTCACTCCTAAAGAACTCCTCGCCCTAAACACTATATTCAAATCCAAAGCTCCTGCTTCCACAAGCACCTCACCGATCCAATCCCTGCAGCACGAGCTTTTCATGCAGCTGCACAAGGAGTTGCAGGCTATGCCCTACTCCCCCCTTCCAAATCGCCTCAGCAACCGCGACAGTAACACCCACCGCTTCAGCCCTCTTTTCCCAACCCAAAGGAAAAGGAAGAAAACTCCACCACGGCAAGTGGTAGTGGAGCAATCTTCAGCGGCAGCGGAGGAGGGAGGAGGCGGTCCCTGGAGGAGGGAGGTAGCGTGGAGGAGGAGGAGGAGCACCTGGTAGTCCTGGAGGTGGTGGAGGAGGTGGAGGCGGAGCAGCAGCAGCAGCTCCCCTTCAACAAGGCCAAGGCTTTGCCAAATCCCCGCTGCTGGAGGAGGGTTAATGGGGATTCCCCCAAAACCCTTTGATGGAAATAGATCGCGATCAAAACGATTCATGGAAATCTTCGAAAACTACCGAAGATTAAACCAAGGAAACCCCGGAATGTCGAACCCTGCAAATCGAATCCTCATGTTCACCACGTTTATGTCTGGACCACGTTGCGAAGGCTGGGCCCAAGCACGTCTTAACTCCCTAGGAGGGTACCTAGACCGTGGAGGAGACCCCAACGATCTAGACCTTTGGATTGGTTTCAAACAAAGGTTCCTTGAAGACTTCCGAGATGCCGCCGCAAAAGAAGATGCCCTTACAAAGTTCACAAAGCTTCGGATGGTCGGAGATAACCTAGACGACTACACTACCTCATTCAATGACCTTCTTGAAGAAGCAGGCTTTGAAGCCGATGCTCAAGGCACTATTATTCAATATCGCGCCGGCCTCAAAGAAGCCCTTCACATGACCATCATGAATCGTGAATGGCCAAAACCAGAAACTCTTACGGAATGGCAGGAAGCGGCACGAAAACACGCAGCCGCGTGGACAGAACAAAAACTGTTCAGAGAGCTACACGGTAGTGGGTCACTAGGAAACATTACTCAATTACTCGGCAATGCACGAGGACAGCAACAACAACGCCGTCCTCAACAACCACCACGCCCAGCCCCACGCCCACAACGCGATCCTGACGCCATGGATGTGGACGTCACTATTACCCAAACCACTCGTACCCCTGATCCTGATCGTGAACGCCTTATACGCGAAGGACGTTGTTTCTATTGTAAAGAACAAGGCCATCTCTCTAGAGAATGCCCTGTCAAAAAGAAACGAAACGCCAACGCCACCGGCAATACGCGTGCTCGTGTTACTGAAACATCTGAAGTAACAACGAACCCTACCCCTACTTCTTCTAAAGAACTTTCAAATGCAGAAGTCGCTAAAGCTCTCAAAGCTATGTCTGATGACGAACGCGGCAAACTTGCCGAACTCCTTTCCCAAGATCCGTCTTTTTAAAGGGCTCTGATCTCGCCGCCTGGATCCGAGCCTTAGTACCGAATAGCTTGTATTTAAATGCCATTTCATCAATGGAAGTCCCATTATTTATTCAAGCTATAACGGCGGAACGAAAGAAGACAAAGCACTTGTTGACAGTGGTGCTACCAGTAATTTTATCGATCATCGAACGGCAGAAAGATGGCAACTAGGAACAAAAGATCTAGACAAACCAATCCAGATCTTTAACGTTGATGGAACGGAAAATAAACTAGGACGAGTCACAAAGTTTTCAACTTTACGTATCCGAATGGGGAAACTAGAAGAATTACAAAACTTCTTCATCACGGACCTAGGCATGGATCGCGTCATCCTTGGATATCCATGGCTAGAAACGTTTAACCCACGACTCAATTGGAAAGACCGAACCCTAGACGATGAAAATCCGAAGATTTGCCTCGAGTCTCAATATTACCACGCAGCAGTGCTCTCAAAGAAAAAGCTCGAGTTTTACTCGCACGAGCTTTAGAACCTGCTGGAAAATCCCAAGAGTGGGCTATTGCGGACACTGAACGACGCACGGCTTCCAGTGCTGCTGTCCAAGGAATACCCCTTGAATACCAACGTCACGCCTTTATCTTTGATGAAGAAGCAGCAAAACGCTTCCCTCCTAGCCGAGGAAAATTCGACATGGAGATAAAGCTAAAGCCAGACGCACCTGACATCATTAACTGCAAAGTTTATCCGTTAACTGAAGAAGGAAAGGAAATTACGAAGAAATTTCTCAAAGAACATCAGGAAAAAGGCTATATCGAGCAGACGGACTCCCCTTGGTCGTCACCCTGGTTCCTTATCCCAAAGCAGATGGAAGTTCAGACCAGTTCAAGATTATCGACGCGTTAACGAACATACTATTCCCGACGTTTACCCTCTCCCCCGCATCGAAAATCTTCTAGAACAACTCCATGGCATGCGATATTTTACTACCCTTGACATTCGATGGGGGTATCACAATATCCGCATCAAGGACGAAGACCAATGGAAAGCCGCTTTCAAAACTCCCTATGGTCTTTTTAAGCCTAAAGTGATGTTCTTTGGACTACGAAACTCACCAGCGGTCTTCCAAAGATTCATGGATGCCGCCTTCGCCGATCTTGTCAACAAATACCCAGGACGCATTCTAATCTATATGGATGACGTCCTCATTTGTTCCGACAATCTAGAAGAACTTCGGGAGATCACCCACGCAGTTCTCACACGCGCTCGCGAACTTTCCTTGTTCTTCAAAGCGTCAAAATGCCACTTCGAGAAAGAACAAGTCAAATACCTTGGTATTGAAGTCCGTGATGGGAAGATAACAATCGACCCAACAAAAAGAAATGGCCTAGCCAATTGGCCCACTGTCCTTACAAAGGTCGAGGACGTCAGAAGTACCCTTGGCGTCCTTGGCTTTCAACGACCCTTCATCCGTGGCTTTGCCGACATTGCGCGCCCCATTACTGCACTTCTAAAGAAGGGGGTGAAGTTCGACTGGACCGATGAGTGCAGTAATGCCCTAAAAATTTTACTCCAACGTGTACAAGAAGACCCAGTCCTATACCGACCCGACTACTCAAAACCCTTTGAACTTGAAGTAGACGCCTCCCAATATGCCACTGGAGCAGTCCTACTTCAAAGAGACAAAGATAACAAACCTAGAGCAGTCGGTTACGACTCACATACCTTCAATGCTGCAGAGAGAAATTACCCAGTCTACGACCGTGAACTCTTAGCAGTCGTTAGAGGACTCCTTCGCTGGGAACACGTGTTATTATCCTCACCTTTCCCAATCAAAGTTTACACCGACCACAACAATCTTCGATTTTATCGCTCACCACGAAACATCGCACGAAGGGTGGCGCGCTATCTAAGCAAGTTAGCAGAATTTAACTTTGAACTCATTCACAAACCTGGCGCCACAAATCGTGCTGACGCCCTGTCACGACATCCCCCATTCCCAAAGGCGATGATGACAACGAAGACATCGTGGTGTTACCTGACAAGCTCTTTGTCCAAGCAATGGGACTTCACTCCATTGAAGAACGTGTCTGGCTAGCACAAAAAGAAAACGACGACCTCATGAAACAATGGGCCGAAGAGCATCAGCTAGAGCAAGATCACAAAGGACAGTGGTGGAAAGCGGATGCTCCGGTAGTCCCTGAGGACGACCAACTGAAGAAAGATATACTCTGGCGTTATCATGACCATCAACTCGCTGGCCATCCAGGCATCGCCAACACCATGATAGAAGTCTTCCATAACTTCTGGTGGCCTGGACTCAAGCAGTACGTCACACAATACGTCAAGGGATGCGCCACATGCCAGTCAACAAAACCCCTTACCCATCGCCCAAGACCCCCCATCGCTCCTATCGAACCACGAGAACAGGAGGCATCCAATGTTCCTTTCCAAGTCGTGGCGATGGATCTTATCACAGATCTTCCCGAGTCACATGGATATGATTCCATCCTCACGATCGTTGATCACGATTGCACTAAAGCCGCCGTTTTCTTGCCATGTACGAAAAAGATCACCACGGAAGAAGTTATCGACTTATACATCTCCAATGTTTTTCCGAACTACGGCATTCCCCGAAGAATCATCTCTGATAGAGATCCCCGCTTTACATCACATCTAGCCACAGGACTCTGTCAGAAACTCAAGATATCACAAAATATCAGTACCGCCTATCACCCTCAAACAGATGGTCAATCGGAAAGAAGCAACCAACGAGTAGAACAATATCTCCGCATCTACGGCAATAATTACATGAATGACTGGTCCACACTTTTGCCCATGGCCCAGTTCGTTCATAACTCATGGCCAAACGCCACAACCGGATTTACTCCGTACGAACTCCTCATCGGGTACACCCCTCTCGTCGCAACCTCTCGGATCACAAGCCATCTACCCTATGTCAACAAAAGGTCCGAAGAACTCAAAAACGTCCGAGAAAAAGCCCGATCAGCAATGAAACACGCACAGACCCTCCTTCATAAGCGCACAGAACACAAGAAGGGTCAACGCCACTACCGAAAATATGCCGTAGGAGAAAAAGTCTGGCTTGAAGGTACCAATCTCAAAATGATGCACCTTAGCAGCAAGCTAGCCCCAAAACGCTACGGACCTTTTACAATCACCAAAGTCATATCACCAGTAGTAGTACGCCTCAAACTTCCAGATCGATGGCAAATTCATGATGTGTTTCACACATCACTGATCGCCCCCTATACGGAAACGCCCGAACATGGTCCGAACTTCGAACAGCCTGCACCGGAACTTGTAGACGGAGAAGAGGAGTACGAAGTAGAAGCTGTTCTAGGGTCCAGACGTATCGGACCAAAGAACAAGACGAGGCTCCAATATCTCCTAAAGTGGAAAGGCTATTCCGCCGCACACAACACATGGGAACCAGCTGAAAATGTTGACGCCCCAGAACTGCTCACAGCCTTTTACAAAGCTCAACCAAAAGCTATAAGAACCCTCTTGCTTCAGCAAGAAACGACATCACCAACTTTCATCCCCACCACTACAACTACCACTACCACACCACCACTACCTACTTCACTCACAGTTCGACGTATGCAACATGTCTCAGCCCAATATGACCTACCCGCACCACGTCCCATCCGCCCGGTCCACCCATCGTCCCTCATCTACCAATCATCGTTCGGCCTCTCCACCGTTTATCCCAGTGACCTATACACGGCGTCAGAGAAACCGCTCCCCGACCCCCGTTCTCCCACCTTATACCCGCGAATTACCCCGCTCGACGACGCCCTTAGAGAATCGCTCTTCCAGGCCTGCGAGTTCGCAGCATGGGCCATACAGCAACCCAAACCGACGAGTTCGCTTTGGGACTACCTCACACCTACCTCCGACCACCCGCGGTCCCCACTCCCCATCCTCGCATCACCAACGTGGCACGAGAACCTCCCCGATTTTGGTGGACTCCCGCGGAGCGACGCCACCCCCTCCCCGCCAAACAACCAACTACCCTCCTTACCAAGCTCACCGGCCTCTAATGTCCACAACTCGCCCGCCTCATCTGTCTCCCCTATCCAGGACGACGAACTCGGATGGGCATTTGATAATGACGGCGACGCTAACGACGACGAGTGGCCAAGGAGTCCAATTTATGACAGCACGCATCCCCTTTACTGCAAGACTTGCGTGGAACGGGTCGTCAATAGTAGCAGTGGAACCGCCGCTGATAGTGCCGCAGCCAGGGTCACGCACACGCCCTATTGTGGTCGATGCAAGCGACGAAACCCCGGGCACCTCTACGTCGAGTGCCCCCTCCACCAATGGTGCGAATGGTGCGCTGACTACGGCCATTCAGGCCCTTCGTGTCATGAACCCCACCAGCAATGCAAGTTCGGAGACGCTTGTAGAGTCCCCTTAGAACACCCTCACTGGCACTGGTCCTGCCCCTACACCGACGACAAGAAGGCTTACCTCTGGTACGGCCACGGCATCGACCGATCCACGTCTGGCTGGATCAACGCGGAGATGAGTGACTGGGACTATGCTGCTGACCGTGAATGAACGCAGGTGGGACTGCGCCTTAGACGGGGGATGGTGTTATGGACTGACACGTGCTTGCTGACTCATACTGTACATTTTCGGACTGCTGACTCATTTCTGCTGACTCCCTTGCTTATGCGAATGGACTACCGATCGCTTTGTTTCAGATCGCTTACTTATTTCTCTCTCACGATACAGCCTCACACAGCACCGTACAGCCGCAAGCAACAGCCACATGCACAGGATGACTCGCTGATTCCTGGAACATGTTTCAAACCCTGAAAGCTGTACGAAGGTCACAGCCCCTACGGCTGTGTACATAGCCTCGTTCCTCTTTATATAAAAAACCCTGTACTTTTGCCCTAGAGACCTTAAGTCTCAGTTTTGTTTCACAATCCAAGTCCTTCTATCTATTAGAACCTTGTCTTGCCTAAGAAGCATTCGACCTGAGAGAACCCCCTTGACATCACTCTTCACGACTTCTTGATACTTTGGTCTCATCCTGAGCCCAAAGCCCTTGACCTCTGAAACGCTCTTGACTTAGTCGTTTACTAAGTCTCTTCTTATCGAACCTTTGATCTTGTCTTGCACGTCTTGCAAGACTTGCTCTTGACTCCACAAACGAACGTACACTTCGTACAAAGGTCCCACTTGGAACCTTAACAGATGCCCTCACTGCATTCTATTTGACGTATTTAAGTCCCTCGTACATAGAAACTGTTTGTATGATTACAGGTTGAGGTATTAAGTTGAAACGAGAGAAAAAAAGGTATCAACGAGACGAGATGACACTCAGGCGTGCTCGATCCTCATGTGAGGCATTGGCCTCGTAAAAACGCGAGGGGGCCTCAAAAAATTGTAGGGCTATCCTAAGATAGTGGGGAGCATCTATGATACAGCCCGGGTTGCTCTCAGAGCGCCGATAACGATAGCGGCACTTTCAATTCTTCAGGCTCCTCTGACCTAGCAGAGTCATTCTTCTCGGCATCCAGTATCTCATCCCGAAGCACCAATACATTCCAACAAAAAGGAATCACTTGTACTTTTCATCCTTTATGTATTGAACTTGTTGATCACAATTGTACAATACCATGCAAAGTCTCATCTCTGAGAGAAGTCAAATGCAAAGTAGTACAAGACCTAGTCTGTGACATCGATAATGACAATCAGTTAACGATACCTTGTATATCTGCTTCGGTAGCACTAATCGTGGCCCTCTTTTCTCGGGTGTGGCATTTGAATGCTGCTCGAGGTATCAGCATTTCATGTTAGCCTGGAGGAGCTATAAACGACACCTACCATCAGCACTTGCCGAGTTCAGCGTATGAGTTTGCCACATTATTTCGGTAGGGTATGTTGACAACTTGACAGCGATGTAACGAGGGTTTGCATGTTCGAGAAACTTTCAAGGACCTCGCCGCTGACACTGCCGACGGACTGCGTCCTCCGGTCCAACAGCAAAAATTGTAGCGAGCTTTGGGGCACTAGCTGAAGGTTAGAACACACGGAATCTATGTGGTGCCCTGGCGGACCTCCACAATGAGAATCCCCGCTACCACCCACACCGTCAAATTGCGCGAAGATGAAGATGGCATGGCAGGTTCGTCGTCGCATATGCGACGTCCCTCCGGTATGAACCCCGCCGATCTAGCAAACATCCTCACTGAGATCGTACCGTTCGCGCCTCCACAGATCCGAAAGCACTGCATGAGTCTTAACGACTCTGATATTTTCTTCGTCGCCGCCCTGCACCAACAACCAACCCAAAAAGCAAAGTTTTAGACAAACCCACAAATGGATAGGTGAGGAAACGCACCTTGTCGATTCACGTCGTTACACCTTTTTGATGTCCTCCTCGGTGCAATCACGTGGTACACCGGGTATTTTATAACAATCCTGTCTTGCTACGCCTCGGCCTGTTTGAGCTCGCCTTGAAATGCACAAACGTCCGCGTCTATGCTCTCAAACTCGGCTTGCTCGAGGGCAGCCCAAAAGTCCGCAATGGTATCTTGCACTGTTCACTATGAAGCCGGATGCATGCCTGTGTGCGCAACGCTTTGAATGAACCTGGTTGGAGAAGCAAGCAAGCCTCAGTATCGATGAGGGCATCATCGTGGCGGGAAAGCTGTAGGAGCCAAATCTGACGGGAGGAAGAGGGGTTGATGAGAAGTAATACCTTGACGAGGGTGGTGGCGCAGTTGGACAGTAACAGTGCACGTAAATGACCGCTCTTCCTCTCATTCTCACATTCTCCAACCAGCTGAGAACAACTCCAGTAGGGAATTGAGAATGGGAAGTCGGTGTCAGCCACGGTCACTGGCAGCAGTGTTGCCAGATGGGTTCAGGTTCGGATCCGAACCTGACCCCGACCAGTCTAAACGTTGGGCTTTCCGGTTCGAGGTCTGGGCCGCTCGACGCCGAGAAGTGTGTTGAGGGAATAGGTACGCCCTTTAACCCATTCTGCGCCTTGTACAGCACCGAAATGAAGGACTGTGCCATCTGTGGGGGAAACGAGAACCGAGTCAGTGATGGGATGAGCCTGGAAAAGGGAATGATAAAAGAAGGCCAAGAGAAGAATACTCACGAAGGTCTGCAGGCTCGATTTCTGTAAGGCCAAGCCGAAAGGAGGTGTAAAGCTTGAAGCTTATCGGTCGAAGCCAGACCCCAGTGGCGAGCGAGATTTTGGAGGGCGAGAACCTGTCAAAAGGTGGGGAAAAAAAGTTGTTAGCGGAGCAACTATCTATACAAGTCTGCATTCAGAGCACCAACTGTCAGGTTAATGGCCTGCATTCTGTCATTCCCCATCCAAGGTCCAATTTTTTTTACATCCTCGTGGATCTGTCATATTCCTGACAACAGAATATACCAGCCATAATTGGTAAGTACGGCGGCGGGAGCAACTAACTAACTGAGGAGGAGGGCACGTCGGGACGTCACAGTGACAGTCACATTCGTGAGTGCGTGACAGTGGGGTTCTAAATGACGTGTGGATGTGACGTCACCCAACATCGTACATCATCGCAAGTTATCACATGTATTATGATTAGCTCGAGTACTTAAACAGGCGAGTTAGGTCGCTATAATACTATCTTATCTTGTCCCCTTTCTACTGTCACGCTTCTACTATTAATTGGTTATGGGCCCTGAGCTCACAGACTGATCAGCACCGCCCACCCGTCCTTACTCGCGCTTAGAACTTCTCCATCTTTATATAATACGACCGACACGTTACGCAATCAATAATGTCTTCAGCCACGAATCAGGCACAGCCATCAACGAATCAGTCATCGACCAGTACGAATCAAGCGGGCACAAGCACCCAAGCAATCACAAACACCACAACTCAGCCAAATGTCCCTACACAACCAACCGCCTTCCCATGTCGACCCATTCTCTCCCCGGACGATATTCCCACCACGCCTATGTTCATCTCCGACCCGTCATGGCCATCCTCCCTCACACTCGACTTGCAACGATCCAATTGGCCCGAATGGAGCCGCCGTCTCGAACTTCTTGCCAACCGACAAGGCCTATTCCCATGGCTGAACAGCACACTAGCCTGCCCAGATCCAGCGATTGTCAGCCCCAAGATATGCTGGGTCTGGTGGACCAACGATAGTTCCCTTCGCTCCTTTATCCTACAACACGTTTCGTCCTTCGACTATAACATCGCTGACAAATTTCCGACCTCTTCCCTCGCCTACGCAGCCCTCCGTAAACGTCATGAACAACTCGGCACGCACGCCCAAGCTCACCTCATGAAGCAAATTATGGACATGCAATTTATGCCCGGGACCCCACTCATGGACACCGCTGCAAAAATTAACAGCCTCCACGAGTCCTTCGTCAAGATGGGCACTCCGGACTTCGACAAAATGCATTGCGCTTGGCTTGTCAACGCCGCCTCCCAACACTTTCGGTCGCTCCAATCGTCACTACAAGCTCTCACTCGTGATCCTTCCTGCACCCCCCAAACCATACTTGCCCGCCTACAAGATGAAGATGACCTTCACCGTCGCCGTACCACTCACAGCCACCAGGACGACGCACAAACGATCGCCTTGTTAGCCCGCCCCGATAATCCCTTTCGCAATACTATTTGCTTGAATTGTAAGCGTCCAGGACACACCAATGACTTCTGTGTTCGGGTAGGTGGAAAAATGGCCGGGCGAACGCTCGATGAAGCCCGTGCTGCCCAAGCCCGTTTCCTCGCACGCCGCAATGCTCGCACTGCAACTCCCAACCATTCCGCTCATATTGCCACCACCGCTCCGACCACCACCGCACCAACCACAACTGCCTCCATGGGGAACCCCCCTGCAGCCACCACCAACGTTGTTATTAATGGAGTAACTTACGCCTTTGTCCCCGTACAGACCGCCGCTACTTTGCCCGAACCAACGCAAGCCCCCGCTTCTCTCTCGCCCGTTACAGATCTTGCCAACCTCCCTCAAACGCCACTGAGTATCGACTCCGGTGAATCCTGGGAGGCACTCCTCGCACTCGCTGATGACGACGAACTCAACGCTACGTCCTACGCCTTTACGACCGACTCCGATACAGTGCTTGTTTCATCCGACACGACGCCGTTCATTCTCGACACGGGCGCCACCTGTCATATATCACCGGTACGCTCAGATTTCCGCGTTCTTCATCCGATTACCCCCAGAGCCATTAAAGGCCTGGGCAACTCTTGTGTATTTGCTAATGAGATGGGGACGGTGGAAATCCCTCTTACGACTGGACGAAAGCTGATCCTTTCTAATGTCCTTTACATCCCTGATTCACGTGTCCGTCTACTCTCGGTATTAACACTAAACTGCCATGACAGCGTGTCGACACACTTTGATGCCAACTCATGTTGGATCACTGATGTTTCTGGCTCAATCATTGCTACAGGTGTACTACTCAAATCTCGTAACCTCTATGTGCTCTCAACAGCAAAAACGACTCTCCGCGCTCCGTTGCAACCATTGCCACCGCATGAACAAATTTTCGTCTCGCAAATCATTCCCGACCTCGAAACTTGGCACCGCCGCCTCGGCCATTGCAACATCCAAACTGTTCTGGATATGGCCCGTACGCGCGTCGCTGAAGACATGCCGATCGACCTATCGACTTTACCTGCAAAATGCGTCGCCTGTATTCTCGGAAAACAAACGCGCTCCTCGATCCCCAAAATCCGCGAAGGCCCTAAGTCGACGGAGAAGTTGGAACGAGTGTATATAGATCTTTGTGGCCCGATGTTGTCCCCCTCCCGGGCAGAAAACCGTTACATTATGAATATTATTGATGACTATTCTAACTTTAGCTGGACCATCCCCCTGAAACGAAAAGACGATGCTATTCTCGCGCTCCTGCCTTGGCACAAAGCGGTCGAAAGTCAAAGCAAATCGAAATTGCGTTCAATCATCACCGACAATGGCGAACTCGTCAACTTCATCTCAAAAGCGTGGTGCGATAAGTATGGTATTATCCACTACACCACCGCGCCCTACACGTCTTTGCAAAATGGAAAAGTAGAACGACTGCACCGAACGATCGTTTCCCGCGCCCGCGCCATGCGACTCGCGTGTCGAGCACCCGATAATCTCTGGGACGAATTTTGTCTCACCGCGGGCTATCTCACTAACCGCGTCGCCACCACCGCTCTCAAAGGCAAAACTCCGTTCGAACTCTGGTTCGGCCGACGTCCATCGTTTTCCCATCTGCGCGAAATCGGCTGTGCCGCCTACTCTCTCGTTCACAACCAACCAAAACTTCTTGCACGTTCAACTCCCTGTATTTTGATCGGGTATACCCATCAATCAAAGGCTTATCGCCTGTGGGATCCTGAATCCAACCGCGTTTTTAACTCATTTCATGTTTCTTTCATCGAACACCTTGACAGCATTCCCAGACCCTATCGACCAGGAAAGATTCTCAATAACGACAAAGCGACGACCGACGATGCTCGACAACAGACAACTTCAACCATCAACACCTGACAGCCGACTTCCGCAACCGACAACGCTCAACAACCAAACCGACAACCTCCTGCCGCAGCCAATCGTTCCATCACACCAACCACCCGACCCACCATTTCGCCGCCCATATCCGCTCTCTCTCCCATCCCCCCGTTTGAATTTCACCCCAATATTCCCCCCTCAACACTTCCGACGATCTCTCAAACAGCCGCACCGCCACCGACGACCACCTCTTCTACAACTCCAACACATTCAACAACACATCCTCCGCACTCAAAATCACCGACTACGACACGACAGACCCCACAATCGCCCGACACCACCAACACCTCCACCAGAATTCCCCCCATTATTATCCCTGCCCGCATACCCCCCTCTTCTAATCATCCCCCTACTATACAGACTACACCACATACTACGATACCCTGTACGATAACTCCACCAACCCCTACAAAAGAACAATCCACCGTTACTACTATACCTGACATTACTCCTGCGGAACAACCCACCGCTACAAATTCTCCTTTACCTATTACTGTACCTGACATTACTTCTGCGGAACAACCCACCGCTACAAATTCTCCTTTACCTATTACTGTACCTACACTGCGTTGCTCATCTCGTATACCCATTCCTACCTCACATGATCCTCTACTTGACAGCCGCCTTGCCGCTGCTGTCGCAGATAGCTCTGCCGCCGGCGCGTGCCGCAAGGCTGCACGCGAGGCAACCCCCGCCGACGATGCTCGTACCACGGCGATGTTGGCGGAATTTTATCCATTTCGGGACTCGCACTACCTGATTCCGTTGGATTTACCTACGCTTCCGCTACCCGTTGACGAACTGCTCGCAGCCCTATCTGACGGTTCTGCGGACCCTTGCCTACCGACCGACGACGACCCCTCATGGGCGGCAGCGATGGCTTCCCCGGAACGCGAGTTCTGGATTGCCGGCGGACGTGACGAGCTCCAATGTTACGGTTATGCGGGCCGCCCGGCCCATTTGCTGTTATTTTCCGTCTGATTTTCGACTTGTGTTGTGACCTAGGACCCCTTTCCTTGGCCAGCCCCTTCTGTTCCGCTTCTAGGGGCTGTGCGTCGCCGTTTTGGACGTGTATTTGACTCAGGGATCATGACTCAAATCTTGAGTCAGCGTTCTTGACTCAGATCTTGAGTCAGACGCACTGAGTCAGTTCTTGAGTCATCAGAACTGACTCAGGTCCTTAGTCAATAGTTCTGACTTCGCTACTGTACTGTGACCTTTGTAGGATAGTTGGCTGGCCCTCTGTACGCATAAATAGGGCCCTGCAGACGAGCTAAAGCCCCAGCTTCAGCTTCGTCTAGAATCGCAGTTCATTGTCTCCTGCTCACACTCGCATCGCATCTCCTCCTCTCTTCTTGTGAATCCCCTCTTCGTACCTTGATCCAGGTACTTCGCGCCACGATCAGACATCTGTGAACTTGTTCCATTTCCTTGTAACAAGTTCCCAGACGCCTGAAACCCTAATACGAACGCGCTGTGAGAAGTAGTCTCACTTCCCACCTCGCGTCCACATCACAAACCTTAGTTCAACCTCTCACGAGTGTCCTTGGAAGGCGAGACTCCCTTGCATTCCAATTACACTCGCGCCCGTGTTGCGGTTGAACCTACACATCGTCATTCATCCATCTGCCACCGTCTATCCTCTTTAGGAACGGTAACTCCGACCATCGCGTGCGCCGGCCCGTATTAACCGCCTCACGCGATACGAACCCCGAGAGTTCGCACAGTCAAGTCTACTCCTCGTTGGACCTTGCCTGCGCGTTCTAGAATCGACTATTTGGTGTTGCTAGTCTTGTCCGACTCGCCGCAACAAATAGCCAACCCAAACGAAGCTCACTTCGAGCCACGGTCCCTGCGAACCATGACATAAGCTGAAGCTCCTACCCCTCCACTTCTTCGTCATAAGGAGTGTACCCCGAACGAACCAGACCGTTGCCCACTTTCTTTTCAGGCCGAGAAAGTGTGTGCCAGAGTGCACAGAAATTTTTCGTTCCTCTTGCTAGAGTGAACAACTTATAGGCTACTGAGACCGCTCCTCTTGCAAAGAGTGGGCGATTGATCGACAAAACGGCTTCCATAACTGTTGGTTGGACCTCAGAAAAGGGGAAGCTCTCCAGAGTCGAGACCAGAGACGCACCAGACCTCCCAGACCACGTAGTTGGGCACGCCTTTTGGATAGAACGTCAAGAAAACCCCAAGCAAAGTGCCTATTGGGCTTTTGACAAAGGAGATCCACACGGGCCCATCGAGTTTATCAACCAGAAGTGGTACCACGTCGAGTGGTTTGATAAACAACAGACTTACGCGACAGAGATAGGGAGATACGTCACAGACGACGACATCGCACGATTTGAACTCGGCTGGTGGAAACCAAGTGATCCACAGCACCCAGACTATCCAGTACACGCACTGTCCTTGACACCGGCAGGCTCAGGATCTGGAAGTACCCCATGACGAGGAATCACGAGGACGCGGGAGAAAGGCTGGCGGCCGAAAACGGCGCCCAGCGTTAGGGGGTACCAAGGACGGGACAGCCAACGTCCTAGGCACCCCGAGGACCCGCCGGTGTGGATAACGACCGCTCCCCGTTGGGGGCGATCGCCCACAGCCGTTTACCTACTGTACCATTCCTTTTCTATCCTCGACACCCCTTTTATTTAGTTAGTATATTCCCCGCGCCGAGGACTTAGTCCCGCGCCCACGTTCACTACGAGCGGCCGCTCTCGAGGCCAAGATCGAGACCATTCCCTTAAACTACTAGTCCCCCTTCTTCAATTAGCAATTCCACTAGCCTATAGAACAATATATAGTAACCAGACGAGACTCCGAAAGAGTCTCGTCCTACTGTTCCCGTTCCGCGCGCACGCCTGCCCGCTCCCCCGTTTTATTGTTTGCCGCCGCTGCCACTGCTCGTTCCTCCCGATTTTTGCACACTAGGTTATGGGCCCTGCTGTTGCATCTTAAAATCAGTACGAGAACCCTCAGAGCTTAAAAACACTTACACCTCCTCTCTCCATCAAAACCAACATCCTGTAAAATGGTTGAAGGTCACAGTACCAAAATAGTCCAGCTGGCAGCTGATGGCACAAACTGGGAAAATTACCGCGACCGAATGATGCTCGTAATCAAGTCCCATAAGTGGAAGGACCACTTGACCAATACGAAGCCGACGCAACGCTACATCGTTGGTGGCACCATAAACGGCGCCACACCCGACGAGCGATGGGAAGACGACGAAGCCGCGCTAATAAACGTAATCGCGTCGTCAATCCCCGATTCCGCATTCAACAGCATCAAAAACAAGACGACTGCGAAGGAAGTGTGGGAGGCCCTGAAGGAGCTCCACGAAACGCGATCGCCGCTAGTCGCGATCGAGCTGCGGTGGCGCATCGGCACCATCAAGTGCGGAGACGACGAGAACCTTCGCACACACTTCGAAAACCTGCAAAATATGAAGGAAAAATTAGCATCCTTGGGAAGTAGCATTTCTGATCTGGAATTTGCTTACATTCTGCTCCGGTCACTTCCCCCTTCATACCAGGGAATAGTCAGCGCTATAAACGCTTCGGCTGACTTCGCGAAGGCGACCATCGCGCCCGCGAACGTGATTCGACTCGCGATGGACGAGTACGACCGTCTCCAAGGAGACAAGACGAAACAGGACGCGGACGAAGCGTTCGCCGCGTCCTCGCAGAAAGGGAAGGGAAGAGGAAAACGACGCGATATCGAGTGCCACAATTGCAAAAAACGAGGCCATATCAAAGCCGAATGTTGGCAAAAAGGCGGGGGCCAGGAAGGCCAGTTCCCGCAACGCAGAGGCGCTGGCGCGAACACCGCGACGACAGCGGCCGAACCAAACGATATCGAGGCGTGGGCAGCTATAGAAGAAGTCAGCGACCACCCGGTTGCCGCAGCCAGCGCGCCACGCACCGCCACGATCGACGCCGAGCTCTACGACTCCGGGGCGTCCACCCACATGTCCCCCTTCCGCGAAAAATTCACTACATATCGAGAAATCGCGCCGCGTGCGATAATCGCGGCCGATAAACGGGTATTTTATGCGATAGGCGTCGGGGACCTCAAGATAGAGGTCCCTCATGGGGAGTCTTCCACTTCAGTCATCTTGAGAGAAGTCCTGCATGCTCCTGACATGGCTATGACCATAGTATCAATATCACGAATCACCAAGCTGGGAAATTCAGTCACCTTTGAAAAGGAAAGCTGCACCATTAAAAACGCGAAGGGAAAAGTCGTCGGAACCATCAAAGCGAACGCGAACGGACTCTACAGAGTCGAGCACCCCGTGACAGCCTCGGCCGCAGTCACACCCGAACGAGTCACACTTTTCGAACTCCACCGTCGCCTGGGCCACGTCAGCGTCGACACCCTACGCTCTCTCGTTCGACACAACTCCATCCAAGGAGTGGATCTTATTGATGAAGGATCCCCCTTCACTTGTGACTCTTGTGATTATGCTAAGACGACCAGAAAAGCCATCAGACCTGAAAGAGAAGCCCCACCTGCCACCTTTGGAGAAGAAGTCCACTCTGATGTGTGGGGGCCCTCTCCTGTCAACAGCCTTGGTGGGAAGTGCTATTACATTACTTTCACTGACGATCACTCTCGGTACACCTGGACCAACACCCTCAAAGCGAAATCGGACGCCGCCGCCGCCTACAAGGAGTTCGCGGCATGGGCGCGCACGCAGCACGGCGTGACGATACGCCGTTTCCGCTCCGACCGAGGGGGCGAGTACACCAGCAACGATCTCAAGGCCTTCCTCCGGCAACGTGGGACGGAGCAACGGCTCACCACGCACGACACCCCGCAGCACAACGGCATCGCGGAGTCGCTCAACCGGCGCCTCATGGAACGCGTCCGCGCCCTCCTCCACCAGTCCGGCCTCCCCAAATCTCTATGGGGCGAGGCACTCCAGCATGCCACCTGGTTGAAGAACCGGACGTCCACGCGCGCGCTAGGCGCGATCACCCCCTTCGAACGCCTCCACGGACACAAGCCAAATTTGGCCGGCGTTCCGGAATGGGGCCAGCGGGTGTGGGTCAAGAGCTTCAAGGGCTCGAAACTAGATGCCCGGGCCTTGCAAGCACGATGGGTAGGCTATGATAAAGAGAGCCCCCATGCCCACAGGATATATTGGCCAGAGAAGCACTCCATCACAGCTGAGAGAGATGTAAAGTTCACCACTGACACAGTGACAGTGTACATCCCCTCACAGCCTCAAGTACAAGTCCAGAACAAAGTCGTAGCCCCGAAAAGTCAGCCCAGCGTCATCCCGACGCCCCAAACGCGGCATCCCGACGCCGGCGCTCCGGAACCCGACCCGACTTCGGAACAGCCAGAAAACGACGCCGAGGCCCCGGACCAAGCGGCAGAAGACGACTATGTGATGCCGTCGCCGATCACACCACCGGAGCCAGCACCACCACCGCCACAGCCGCCCCGAGCGCCGAAGAAAGTGAAGCCGCCCCCGCAAGTACGATCCGAGCCGCCGCGCCGATCGGCACGAATAGCGAAGCTGTCGCAGGGCGAGCAGGCCACCAGAGAAGAAGATGCCCCAGAAACCAGCCTCCGAGGGCACGCGCGCCGGGTGACATTATCCCAGCGCGGAACAGACTCAGCTAACGAGTCTTTTGTCACAGCCCCTGAAGAACCTAGCTATGCAGAGATGGCATTTCATGTAGAGATCGATATGACGATGACCGCGGCAGCGCACGACGCGAACGGCGACCCGCGCTCCGTCTCCGAGGCGCGATCCCGCCCCGACTGGCCCGAGTGGCAGCGCGCGATGGAACGCGAGATCGAGACGCTCGAACGCGCGGGCACCTGGGACACAGTTCCCCGCCCTGAAGGCAAAAACGTCGTCGGCAGCAAGTGGGTCTTCCGACTCAAGCGTAAGGCCGACGGCGCGATCGACAAATACAAGGCGCGCCTTGTCGCGCGCGGGTTCACACAGATTTACGGCGTCGACTACTTCGACACCTTCTCCCCAGTTGCGAAACTAGCCAGTATTCGCACCATCCTCGCGATCGCAGCGCGCTATGACTGGGACATAGACACTTTCGATTTTAATAGCGCTTACTTAAATGGTGAGCTGGGGGAGGAGGAAGAGATCTATATGCAGGAACCCCCGGGCTTCGAGGAGAGCAGCGGCAGCGTGAAACGGCTGCGGAAGTCCCTCTACGGGCTCAAGCAGGCCGGGCGTCGATGGTACGACACCCTCACGCGCGCGCTCAACGACCTCGGCCTCCGCGTCACGCAATCCGACCCGGGCGTTTTCCGAGCGCAGGAGAAGGACGACGTCCTAATCCTTGCAGTCCATGTCGACGACTGCATCATTACGAGCAGCTCTAGCGAGCTCATGCAACGGTACAAGGCGCAGCTGAACGCGCGCTACGCCCTCACCGACTTGGGGCCGATCAGTTGGCTCCTCGGGATCCGAGTCACCCGAGACCGCGCCGCGCACACCATCTCGCTCTCGCAATCAGAATACATCAAGTCTATTGTTGCGAGATATGGACTGGGTGATGCCAAGGCTCAGAGCTCACCCATGATCCCAAACATACTTTATTCCAAAGATGATTGCCCTGCTGATGAGACAGAGGCAGCCCATATGCGAAAAACACCATATCGAGAGGCAATCGGAAGCCTCATGTACGCCGCAGTCGCCACGCGCCCCGACATCGCGTTCGCGATCTCGACCCTCTCCCAATTTCTCGAGAACCCGGGGGAGCTGCATTGGGACGCGGTGAAACGCGTCCTGCGCTACCTATCGGGCACGCGACACCTCGAGCTCACCTACGGCAGTGAGCAGCACGACCTCATCGGATACACAGACGCAGACGGCGCATCGCAGCCGCACCGCCACGCCATATCGGGCTACGCGTTCCTTATCGATGGAGGGGCGATCTCGTGGCGATCTCGCAAGCAGGAGATCGTCACCCTGTCCACCGCGGAAGCAGAATACGTGGCGGCGACCCACGCTGCGAAGGAAGCAGTGTGGCTTCGCCGCCTCAAAGGAGAGTTGCTAACTCCTTTCGAAAATTCAACTATGATCTACTGTGATAATCAGGCAGCCCTCAAGATTGCCACTGATGATAACTATCGAGCCAGAACAAAGCACATCGACATTCGTTACCACTACATCCGACAAGTCATCAACACGGGGGAGCTATCCATCACCTACTGCCCCACCGACGACATGACAGCCGACATCCTCACGAAGGCGCTACCGGCCTGGAAGGTCACGCGGCACGCTGCCGCACTCGGTCTGTTGCAGGCCCTCGACGGCGCTCGCGGGGGAGTGACGAGGAATCACGAGGACGCGGGAGAAAGGCTGGCGGCCGAAAACGGCGCCCAGCGTTAGGGGGTACCAAGGACGGGACAGCCAACGTCCTAGGCACCCCGAGGACCCGCCGGTGTGGATAACGACCGCTCCCCGTTGGGGGCGATCGCCCACAGCCGTTTACCTACTGTACCATTCCTTTTCTATCCTCGACACCCCTTTTATTTAGTTAGTATATTCCCCGCGCCGAGGACTTAGTCCCGCGCCCACGTTCACTACGAGCGGCCGCTCTCGAGGCCAAGATCGAGACCATTCCCTTAAACTACTAGTCCCCCTTCTTCAATTAGCAATTCCACTAGCCTATAGAACAATATATAGTAACCAGACGAGACTCCGAAAGAGTCTCGTCCTACTGTTCCCGTTCCGCGCGCACGCCTGCCCGCTCCCCCGTTTTATTGTTTGCCGCCGCTGCCACCGCTCGTTCCTCCCGATTTTTGCACACTACCCCAGAACGACCCGAAGCACTTTCACCTAGTGGACAATTATTTGAACCGGTCTATCAAGCCGCACAACCTCCTTTGACCAGTGTTCCCCCTGGAATTCATCAGCAGCTTGAACCAACCTCGACGTTGCAAGTGCCCCCAGTACAAAAACAAATGGAATCGCCATACTCCGACATCAGTGTGTCGATGGTGACAGACCCAACCACTGGAATGTTGGTAGATCCCACCATGCTTCCAGCCGCTCTCTCCCCCTCTCCACAACCTCATCCTAGTGTGCCTAGTGGTAGTGCGTTCATCAGGTCAGCTGCAGTCAGCACTGCCATTACCGCACCAACAGCACTAGCTGGCATCACAGGATTCAGCTCCTCTGGGCAACCTGGAGGAGGACCTCCGGCTGGGGGACAGCCGGGAGGAAGTGGAGGCGGAGGAGGAGGCGGTGGAGGCGGCGGTGGAGGAGGAGACGGAGGAGGAGGCGGAGGAGGAGCTCCCCCTCCGGGAGGACAAGCAGCAGGTGGTCAACCACACCAGTCTTCAGCCCTCTATGGCACGATCCCTGAAATTTTCAATGGGGATCGTGACGACCTCGCACGTTTCCGTCGCGCCTTCTCGGTCTTTTGGGAAATGAACCGGGACCACCCCTCCATAAGCAACCCTTACCTGCGGGTCCTCACCTGTATAGGAAGGATCCGAGGCAAGGCAGTCGACCAATGGGTCGATGGAATCATCCAGCCTCTCATGAATGGAGTGGCGATGTGGCGACAGCATCCACACCACCTCCTAGCCACTGATCCAAATGATGAAATAGTTTGGACGAACTTCGACAACGCATTCAGAGCACAGTTCGAGAACACTGTGGCCAGAGAGGAGGCGTTGGGAAGCCTGCTCGCCCTGGAGATGCAGGGGGAGGACCTCAAAACATACATCAATAATTTCAACACGCTAATCGCTCTCGCCAAGTGGGGTCCAAACGAGCAAGGAACCCTCCTTCGATTCAAGGATGGGCTGAAGCGAGCCCTCCGCGAAAAGATCATTGATTTTGAACCCACCTTGCCCGACACCCTGGCGGGATGGCAGGCAGCGGCCCTGAAGCGTCAAGGGAGGTACATCGAAGCCAGAGCCACCTCTGGAGACAGGCCAGGCCAGGACTTCCGCCGACGCCTTGCTGCGGCCTTGGGAAGGTACCAGCCGGGCAGACAAGTGAAGCCACGGCCCTCAGACGCCATGGACGTGGATGCCATTCGCACAGGGGGGCCTACACCTGAAGAAAAGAAGAAGCTGCGGACAGAAGGACGCTGCTTCATCTGCCGTCGGCAGGGCCACATAAGTAGCTCGTGCCCTGAGAAGAAAAAGAGCCAGCACAGGGACAGCAAGCCTGCACAGCGCCCCGCCGCAGTGCGGACTGTCGAAGAAGAAAGAAAGGAAATCACCCGCGACCAGCTTATGGACGGACTTATGAAGTTGTCTGACGACGACAAGGAACTCTTTATCAAGGATATGGTTGACTCCACCGACTCTGCGCCCCAGGATTTTTGAAGAGCTCGTGCCGCGCGACCTGGGTACGAGCCTTAGGACTGAAACGAATGTACATTAGCTATGCCAATGCCAATGCTTTGAATTTGCCCATTTCGTTTTCAAATGTCCTCAAAACGGTCGCAGATGTCGCCTTAGTCGACAGTGGAGCCACGGAAAACTTCCTTGATCAGCGCACAGTCCGCCGATGGGGACTCAGCACTCATAAACTCCCTCACCCCCGCTACGTCTACAATGTGGATGGGACCCAGAACCAGGCTGGGACACTAACGGAGTATTGTGTTCTTCGCTGTGTCGTGGGGGACAAAGACACTCTCCAGCGGTTCTATGTCACCAATCTTGGCAAAGATCGTGTCCTCTTGGGGCACCCCTGGCTCTCAGAGTTCAATCCTCGCATCGATTGGACCAAAGGAGAAGTACAGAACGGAGGAGTACGGATCGAAACCAAGTGGAGGAAGTTCCAGCGCCCTCGTCAGATATACAAGGACAGGGAGAAGGAACCAGCACGCATTGATCGCACCAATGTGGCCCAGGAATGGGCCATAAAGGCGCACCAAGAGCGGGTAGCCAGTGGGGAAAAGCATGAGGTGCTACCACCCCAATACCGAGACTATGCGGACGTCTTTGACGAAGAAAAATCCCATCGTTTCCCACCTTCACGACCAGAGGATCACGCCATTGTCTTGAAGGAGGACGCCCCAGCTTCCATCAATTGTAAAGTCTATGCCCTCACGAGGGAGGAGAGGGAAGCGACCCAGAAGTTCTTGAAGGAGAATGAGCAGTGGGGATTCATCGAAAAGTCCAACTCTCCTTGGTCGACCCCTTGGTTCTTTATAAAGAAAAGAGATGGGAGTCTCCGACCCATCCAGGACTATAGGGAAGTGAACAGTTGGACGATTCGAGATGTGTACCCCATCCCTCGCATTGAGCAAATTCTGGAAGCATTGCACGGACGCACCCTCTTCACGGCACTGGACATTCGTTGGGGCTATCATAACATCCAGATTCGCCCTGAGGATCGATGGAAGGCTGCGTTCAAGACTCCCTTTGGCCTGTACCAACCAAAGGTGATGCTCTTCGGCCTCCAGAACTCTCCAGCCACCTTTCAGCGTTGCATGGATCGGGTCTTTGCTAAGATCATGAACCGCTACCCAGGGAAGGTGTTTGTGTACATGGACGATGTCTTGGTGGCCACAGGAGGAGACGTGGGGGAACATCGGAGGATAGTCCGAGAAATCCTCGAGATGTTCCGCCAAGAATCCTTCTTCCTCAAACTGTCGAAGTGCAAGTTTGAGCAGACCAGCATTGACTACCTTGGCATCCGTGTGGAACATGGGACCATCCGCATCGATCCCACGAAGAGGAAAGGACTATCTCAATGGCCTCGAACCTTGTCTTCAGTGAAGGAGGTCCGGAGCACGCTTGGTGTGTTGGGGTATCAGAGACCATTCATCCCCACTTTGCACACCTCGCGGCGCCACTCACTGCCTTGCTGAAGAAGGGACGACCATTCAAGTGGACGGATGAGTGCACCAAAGCCTTGGATGCACTCCTCCAGATCATAGAGTCCGACCCTGTCCTCCAGAGACCTGACTATGACCGCCCCTTCGAGATGGAGGTAGACGCGTCCCAGTATGCCACTGGGGCCATCCTCTACCAACGAAATGACAAACAGAGGCTCTGTCCAGTGGGCTACCACTCCCAGACATTGAACGAAGCTGAGAGAGGGTATGACGTCCATGACAGAGAGCTCTTGGCGGTAATTCGGGGTTTGCGACGATGGAGACACTTGTTCCTCTCCTCTCCCTTCACTGCCATTGTGCACACCGATCATAATAATCTTCGATACTACCGGCAACCCCAGAGAATCAACCGACGCGTAGCAAGGTACCTCAGTGACCTTGCGGATTACAATTACAAACTGGTGCACCGCCCAGGCAAGCTAAACAAGGCTGATGCGCTGTCCAGACCACCAGGAGTGGACGAAGGGAAACACGATAACGAAAACACCCTTGTCCTGCCTGACAAACTCTTCGTGCGGGCAGCAGAGGTCAGCAGTCTCGAACAACAGGTTTGGGATTGGCAAGCACGCACACCGAGCTATTTCGCAGAGCTGCATCGCTCCTACCCACTGGACTCAGTAAATCACCACTGGGTGCACCAAGGAAGACCTGTGGTCGCAGACCAAGAGGATCTGAAGCGACAGATCTTGCATGAGTACCATGACCACGCCTTGGCTGGGCACCCAGGCATCGCCACAACGCTTCAGAAGGTGTCTGAGGACTACTGGTGGCCGATGATGCGACAGTTCGTCCAGAACTACGTTAAGGGATGTGCAACTTGCCAAATGACAAAACCCAACACTGTGAAACCTAAACCACCATTGATGCCGATCACTGTTGAACCGAAGGCAATCCCTTTCCAGACCATTTCCCTTGACCTCATCACCGATCTCCCAGTCTCAAAGGGATATGACTCGATCCTCACAGTAGTGGACCACGATTGCTCGAAGGCAGCCTTCTTCTTGCCCTGTCAGAAGACAATTGACGCAGAAGAAGTGGCCCGGCTCTATGTGGAACACATCTTCCCTCTCTTTGGCTGCCCCCACCACGTCATCTCGGACAGAGATCCCCGTTTTACTGCTCACTTCACCCGCCAGATGTGTGAACTGCTAGGAATCACACAGAACATCAGCTCTGCTTATCACCCGCAGACTGATGGACAATCAGAACGCGCTAATCAGTGGGTGGAGCAGTATTTGCGGATCTATGGAAGCAGCCAACAAGACGACTGGGCAAACCTTCTTCCTCTTGCCCAATTTGTTCACAACTCCTGGCCAAATGCGAGCACAGGGAAGGCTCCCTGTGAGCTCTTGTGGGGCGCAAACCCAATCATCCACCCCTCCGGGAAAAGCACAAATATCCCAGCGTTACATCAAAGACAAATGTGGCTTAAGGAGGCTAGGGAGCGCGCCCAGGATGCTATCAGAAAGGCGCAGGAACTGTGGCTAAAAAGGCGCCAGAGAAAGAAGGGTCAAAGGCACTTCTACCCATTCGAAAAAGGACAACAAGTATTGTTGGAGGGAACAAACCTAAAGACAATCTATCCGTCCGCAAAGTTGGGACCCAAAAGATATGGTCCATTCCCCATCATTGACGTCATTTCCCCAGTGGTGTACCGCCTCCAGCTCCCCCCACACTGGCGCATTCACAATGTCTTCCACGCGTCCTTGTTAACACCTTACAAGGAGACGGAAGAGCATGGGCGCAACTTCGCAGAGCCGCCACCTGATCTGATGGAAGGCGAACCAGAATATGAGGTGGAGCAGATCATTGATGCGCGCAAGAAGGGGAAGGCAGAAAAGCTTGAATATCTCCTTCGTTGGAAGGGATATTCACCCGCTCATGATAGTTGGGAACCCGCTGACAATGTGAAGGCTCCGGAGCTCATTAAGGAGTTCTATCAGCGCAACCCCAATGAGATAGGGGGAGGGAGGATAAAAGCGAAGAGGAAGAGGCGAATCCGCACCATCATCACCCCCACTACCTCCTCCTCCATGAGTAATGCCTTACAACTTGCGTTCCAGTACCCCAGCTCGGAGGACGACTACCTCCAACTCCTCGACTCGTCGTTCGACTCCCTCGCGGTCTGTGAGGGGGGAGAGTGGCCCCTCTCAGAGGCGTCCCTTGCCGAGGACACCCCAGCAGAACCAGCCCAGATCAGCGCCTCCACCGTACAGGAGGACCACCCGCTCGCCTCGCCAAGAGCCTCGCCGCAGTCCCTCGTACCATCCGAGGACCCCATCTCCTCTCCCAAGCCCGACGCCGCCTCCCCAACTCTCGCCTATCCAGGAAGCCCTGGAGACGCTAGCAGCGGACATGAGGTTCCAGCCAGAAGTCATGTCGCTGGAGACCCCCACACGCTGCGATCCGAATCCCCTTACGATCCCTGGAAGGTCTTCAGCTGGGCCCAACCTTCTGCAGGTGACAGTGCTCATCAACTCCAGGGGGTACGTGCAGCAGATGGGGACGGCCTACGTCCACTCGTCGTCGCGTCTTCGTCGCATGGGGGGCCGTCTGGTGGTGATCCCGGAGTCAGCCCTCTGAGAATCACTGGTAAGCGCAAGAGGAGGGGGAAGAAGTCACATTACTGCGGCAAGTGCAACAAGGACGGGGTGGACCACAAGTACGAGAACTGTCCTTTGTGGAGGGAGTGCCTCTATTGCCAGAAGAGGGGGCACTACTCCCATGACTGTCACCACCCCCATACGCGTTGCACTGTCTATAGGTGCCGGGTCTTCCCTGACCACCAGTACTACGGGAGGGACTGTCCTGTCAAGGCCACGGAGTTGCGGCCCGTCACTCATCTTTGGGATGAGTATGACGCAGATGACGTCGATGCAGGTGAGGCGCTTTGGGATGACCTTGACTGGGAATCCATGGACAGGGGTGACTGAGGCGCATGGTGGTACATGCGCCTAGGAGAGAGGGTACTGTTACGGTTATGCGGGCCGCCCGGCCCATTTGCTGTTATTTTCCGTCTGATTTTCGACTTGTGTTGTGACCTAGGACCCCTTTCCTTGGCCAGCCCCCTCTGTTCCGCTTCTAGGGGCTGTGCGTCGCCGTTTTGGACGTGTATTTGACTCAGGGATCATGACTCAAATCTTGAGTCAGCGTTCTTGACTCAGATCTTGAGTCAGACGCACTGAGTCAGTTCTTGAGTCATCAGAACTGACTCAGGTCCTTAGTCAATAGTTCTGACTTCGCTACTGTACTGTGACCTTTGTAGGATAGTTGGCTGGCCCTCTGTACGCATAAATAGGGCCCTGCAGACGAGCTAAAGCCCCAGCTTCAGCTTCGTCTAGAATCGCAGTTCATTGTCTCCTGCTCACACTCGCATCGCATCTCCTCCTCTCTTCGTGTGAATCCCCTCTTCGTACCTTGATCCAGGTACTTCGCGCCACGATCAGACATCTGTGAACTTGTTCCATTTCCTTGTAACAAGTTCCCAGACGCCTGAAACCCTAATACGAACGCGCTGTGAGAAGTAGTCTCACTTCCCACCTCGCGTCCGCATCACAAACCTTAGTTCAACCTCTCACGAGTGTCCTTGGAAGGCGAGACTCCCTTGCATTCCAATTACACTCGCGCCCGTGTTGCGGTTGAACCTACACATCGTCATTCATCCATCTGCCACCGTCTATCCTCTTTAGGAACGGTAACTCCGACCATCGCGTGCGCCGGCCCGTATTAACCGCCTCACGCGATACGAACCCCGAGAGTTCGCACAGTCAAGTCTACTCCTCGTTGGACCTTGCCTGCGCGTTCTAGAATCGACTATCGGGTGTTGCTAGTCTTGTCCGACTCGCCGCAACAAATAGCCAACCCGAACGAAGCTCACTTCGAGCCACGGTCCCTGCGAACCGTGACAAAGCATGGCAGTCAGCCATTGATGTTGTCAAGCAAGTGATGGACACTGTCGACCCAATCGCTGAAGTATGAGTAACATGATCATCATTTTTGGGTATCCCTTACTAAATTAAGTTCCGCTGTTCAGTTGTTCCCGCATGCAAGGTTAGCATGGAAATTGCTCTCAAAGATTCCTGAGGTGTGTCTCTGTGCTCTGTCGGAGGATGTGGAACGTTCAATCACTTGCCACCAGACTTTGCTACACCAGTTGAAGCGTGACGACAACGTTAGGACGCTACTTCAGGCAATACGGGATGCGTTTGATATTGCGAAGATGGCGGACATTTTGAGGAACATGGACCCGGAGTCTACGCAGGCAAAAATCCTGGATGAGATGCTGTCGTGCGTCTCGGAATGTGCCAAATTTATCATATCTTATGCGGAGGATGTGCAAGTCGGTACGTCTTCTTGTCCTTTCTCATTGGTGATTGAGGATAAACACTTGATCCAGGAAAGCGGACTTTGATGAATGTCGTCCGCCAAGTTGACAGCAAAGTTGATGATTACCGCACGAACCTCGCTCGACTGCGAGATAATTTCCTCGCGGGTGCCGTGCTGGCATTGGTGGAATCTGGTGCATAATCCTTATTGCCATTGATCCTCGAATCAGCTCATGTGGGGCACAAAGATTTGGACGCAACAATCAAAGAATTGCCTTATAAAGGAGGCTGGCGATTTGGCGATGACAGGCGCTGTCTTCCAGGCACACGAGAAGATTTCTTGGACCATATCATCAACTGGGTCCAGAATCGTGAGTCCCAACGTGGGCTCGTCCTTCTTGGCCAGGCCGGCACAGGAAAGTCGTCGATCGCACATGAAGTCGCTCGTCGGCTCGAGAACAAGAATCTTGGCTCTTATTTCGCATTTCTACGGAAGGAGGGCTCCAAAGACGAGGCCCACCAACTCTTCACGACACTCGCTCGCGATCTCTCCAATCGCTATCCTCCGTTCAAGCTCGCCCTTGGGAGGGTACTCAAGAATGATCCATCTCTTTGTAGTACTCGACACTATCGTACACTTTTCGAACGGCTCCTCCTTGAGCCGGCCAAGAACCTTCCGCTAGGCGATCCGATTCTTATCGTGGTCGATGCATTAGATGAGAGTGGTGATGCAATTGGCAAAAAAGGAGTACATCAATTTCTCGCTCAACGACTTTTCGAGTTACCATCGACTTTCCGGATCCTCATCACATCGAGGCCGGAGCATGGAATTGAAGATGTGTTCCGTAACACGCTGTCCGTACGCACTCTCTACATGGACGATCACATACTGGCGGCCAAGACGGAGCAAGATATTGGCCTATATCTCCAGAGCGAACTGCCGTTGAATTTATTCGAACGACATGGTGCCAAGCTCGCAAAGGCGGCAGAAGGGTTGTTTCAGTGGGCAGCCGTTGCATCCGGGTTAATAAACAATCCTCCTCCAAGCTTTGGGTTTAGCAGGAAACAGGTGATACAGTGTCTGTTAGGACACACTCGAGATCGCGATGGACAGGATCCGTTGGACCAGCTATACAGAGAAGTTCTGGAAGGATACTTCAAACCGGTTGCGGCACAAATCCTATTTCGGTCTGTGATGGGACAGCTTTTCGCTGCGATGGTGCCACTTTCCATCCATTCTTTGACTAATCTCCGACGACATGCACCCAAGGATGACCCCGAGGACCCCGACCCCGAGGATTCTGATTGTGTTGTCGAAATGCTTCATCACCTTGGCTCACTGCTCAGTAACGTGACCTCATCCGACGATTCCCTCCCGATCGTTCCTCTCCACACCTCATTTCGTGACTTCCTGGCAAGTGAGAAGAGTGGGGAATTTCACATAGACCTTGGCAGGGCTCACCGTCGGTTGGCACATTCCTGCCTTGGATTGATGCTCAATGACCTCAAATTCAACATTTGCGAACTCGAATCGTCATACCTTGCTAATAGGGATCTCCCAGACCTTGAATCTCGAATTTCCAAATATATTCCACCTGCTCTATCGTATGCATGTGTTTTCTGGGGCGATCATTTGGAACGTCTTGGCATTGAAGAGGATCTCTTTCCAAAACTTCGATCGCTGTTCGAGACAAGATTTCTTTTTTGGCTGGAAGTGCTTAGCATCAAGAATAGCGTCGGACTTGCATCACGAGCATTGGGATCTCTGAACACATGGTTGCGGTCTGACCAGCAGAAGGTGGGCCCATATTATCGTATTATTCGACATGTAGTGACTAGTGGATAAAACTGTAGCAGTTTTCTCAATCAGAGGGTCAGATTGTGTTGGCATTAATGAATGATGGGTTCGCTTTTGTGCGGTATTTCGGGATGGCAATATCAAGAAGCCTTCCACACATATATATATCTGCTCTCCCATTTGCACCATCCTCTTCCCGCGTCGTCGAGCACCACCGTCACCTATTCCCCCACACATTGATTTTGAATCGCGGACAGTTGTCCGATTGGCCAGCATTGGAAATGACGATTCAGGCACATGATAATTCGGTCATGTCTGTTGTATTCTCGCCGGATGGACAACGGATCGCATCGGCCTCGCTCGATCGCACGATTCGAGTGTGGGATGCTACAACCGGGGAAATTGTAGCGGGCCCGTTTACTGGACATACCGGTTTCGTCTTCTCTGTCGCATTCTCGTATGACGGGAAACGCATCGCTTCGGCCTCGCAGGACTGCACGATTCTTGTGTGGGATGCCGCGACAGGAGAGGTCGTAGCAGGTCCGTTTACTGGACATACGAGTTGGGTCAGATGTGTTGCATTTTTACCGAACATGCAATACATCGCCTCGGCCTCGAGCGATCACACAATTCGTGTTTGGGATGCCGCAACTGGAGAGGTCGTAACGGGCCCGTTTACTGGACACTTTGATGAGGTCCTCTTTGTTGCATTCTCACCAGATGATCAACGTATCGCTTCGGCCTCGAAAGATTGCACGATTCGCATATGGGATGCCGCAACAGGAAATCTCGTTGCGGGCCCATTTACTGGACACACTGAACTGGTCAGCTGTGTTACGTTCTCACCAGACGGGAAGCGCATCGCTTCATCCTCGAAGGATTGGACGATTCGTGTGTGGGATTCCGCAACAGGACAGGTCCTAGCAGGCCCGTTTACTGGACACACCGGTACTATCAACTCTATTGCATTCTCACCGGACGGACAACGCATCACATCCGGCTCGGTAGATCGCACGATTTGCGTGTGGGATTCCGCAACAGGGCAGATCGTAGCAGGCCCTTTGACCGGACATACCAATTCCATATCTTCTGTTGCGCTCTCACCGGACGGGCAGCGCATTGCATCGGCTTCGCATGATAACACGGTTTGCGTGTGGGCTGCCAGAAAAGGAGGGGCAGGGGCCACGCTTACTGGACACACCCAAACAATATTTTCTGTTGCACTCTCACCCGATGGGCAACGGATTGCCTCGGCCTCTGCAGATTGCTCAATTTGTGTGTGGGATGCCGCAACAGGAGAGGTTACAGCGGGTCCGTCTACTGGTCATACCGATTGGGTCATGTTTGTGGTTTTCTCGCCTGAAGGGCAGCGGATCGCCTCGGCCTCGCACGATTGCACGATTCGCGTGTGGGATACCACGACAGGAAATGTTATGGACCCGTTCACTGGACATACCGAAGCGGTCAGTTCTGTTGGATTCTCGCCGGACGGACAACGCATCGTCTCAGCCTCGTTCGATCACACGGTTCGCGTGTGGGATGCCACAACGGGAGAGGTTGTACTGGCCCCGTTTACTGGACACACTGATGAGGTCCGTTCTGTTGCATTCTCGCCAGACGGGAAACGCATCGTGTCGGCTTCGGCGGACCGCACGATTCGCATATGGGATGCTGCGACAGGAGAGGTCATAATACGCCCGTTTACTGGTCACACTGAGTGGGTCCAATGTGTTGAATTCTCACCAGACGGGCAGCGAATCGCCTCAGGCTCTGGAGATGCCACGATTCGTGTGTGGGATTCTGAGACAGGAGAAGACGTAGTAGGCCCATTTACTGGACACACCCATGCTATTAGCTGTGTTTCATTCTCACCAGATGGGCGGTGCATTGCATCGGCCTCGTACGATCGCACAATTCGCTTGTGGGATTCTGCAACAGGCGTGGCCGTAGGGGGCCCATTTATTGGACACGCTGATTTGGTCACCTGGGTTGCATTCTCACCAGATGGGCAACGGATCGTTTCGGCCTCGGGAGATTGTACGATTCGCATGTGGGATGCCACAACAGGACAAGATGTTGTGAGCTCGTCTACCGAACTCACTCAAACGATCAACCCTGGTGCGTCCACCCTTGATGGGCCTATCACTTTAGCCTTACGAGATCACACGATTCATCTAGGGAAGCTCGGAGCAGAAGATATTGAGAAAGATCATTTTATGGACAAGTTCCCGATCAATAGTGATGGATGGATGTATGGGGAAGATGGTGAACTCCTTTTGTGGATTCCCCCCATTCACCGGCCATACCTTCATAAAGCTAAGACAGTGTGGATTGCTGGCAAAGATAGAACGGAGGTAGATCTCTCAAATTTTGTGCATGGATTAAATTGGGCTACGGTATACGTTCACAGTTGATCTAAATAGAGTCGCATGTGAGATCCTGCACCGTGATGGGCCTAGCTAGATTTTCTAACATTCCTGTACTCCCTTTTTGTACATTAGCCTTTTTCATTAAAAGGCGGATACTTCTAGTTTCCTCTTACATAAGTCATATTGGTGAAAACACCATCTATCGAGTGGAGCGCGAACGATCGCGCGGCACATAAGAAGTGGGGAGGAAGGAAAGCATGATGATGGTCTTCACCCAGATTATCTCTAAACGATTTAGTAATAAAGATGAATCCATTGGCAGCTGATCGTGCAGACGTTAATCTAGCTCCAATGTCGGTAGCGGGGCACAGGGTGATAAAACAGAGAAAGATCGAGGTATCGTGTTGGAGAGCTGTCCCCCGGCTGCTGCTGCCCGGTGTTGGCGCATGTAGGCGAGGCGACGCTGCGTCACGAGGCGCCGCCAGATTGAAGGCTGACGAGTAAAAAGCCGGTTAATTGAAGCACAAAGGGTATCATAAACGGCCGTGGGAGCCCCAACAGGGAGCGACTGTTATCCAAGTCAGGTTGCCTTCGGAGTAATTGGCTGCCGTCCTGACTCTTGGGCGCCTCCTCATCGTCTCTTGCAGATCCTTCTACCATCTCCTCCCAATTCCCAAACATATAGAGTGCATACCACCGCCAAGTCGACTCGCATCGGCAAGCCGTCAAGCTATGTCAATCGCCTTAGCCTACGAGCGAATAAAGGGGAATCGACGGAAGAAGGGTGTATCGTGACGGGGCGGCAAACAAGGCAAGTCGAGATGTCTAACTTGTTCTTTATCACCGCACTGCGGAGCTCGCGCTCTGTGCCGGTATTGATGATGTTATTATCGCGGCAGTCGTCTATGACGCTGAGGGCAGTACGAAACGCTGACTCTGAACGAGGTGCGATCGCGCTCCGACTGGCCCAACTGCAGCAGAAGGAAGCGCCGATGGGTCGTGAGGTGAACACATTGAATCAGGTCAGCACCTGGGAGAGAGTACCGCGCCTGGCCGAAGAGAACATAGTTGGCAGCAGCTTGAAGCACCATCTACAATACTAGTCCGAGGCACGGCTTGTTACCTGAGGACCCACGCAAGTTACGGTTTATGGCCTGGATGATTTCAATACATTCTCACCTGTTCCCGAGCTAACCAGCTTCCGACCTTGTAGTTAAATTGACCATGGTGGCGCGCAACGACTGGAGAAATCGACACGTTCGACTTCCAATGGTGCGTACCTCAACGAGGAGCTGGGGGAATGAGGAGATCAATATCGTATCTTGGAGGCTCATGGATCATGCAGGAGCCTCCGGGGTACGAGGAATGCCAGGGATCAGTCAGATGCCTGAGGGAATGACTGTATCGTCTGCACCTCAAACCGAACAGGCCGGGCGGAAGTCGCACGGCCACACTTTCCTGCACCGAGTTACTCGTGTGTAGCAATATTATGCCTACAACTTCCCCTAAACAACTATCCTTAGAATGACGAGTCCATAAAATAAAGAATCACGGCCGTGGGGCGTGTCACGAGGCGCGGGAGAGGAGGCCGTCACTCGGATCCGAGTCCCGGTTGAATGGCATTGTGCGGGCCGCTGTTTTACCAACAACCCTACCTCTTTTGTATTTCGCTTCGCATTCCTCATTCATACTCCCTCACGAATCCCGCTGCCTTCAGCATTCTCACAAGATCCTGGCTTACTGGTAAAGGAAAGTGAACTGTGACACCATCACGCTGTGATGGTAAGGGAGAAGAGAATAATCTTATTACACCTCAAAGTGTTCTGTTTAAGTACTTGTACAACTCGGATAAGACATGTGATAATGATAATGACGTGCGATGCCAGTGACGTCACATCACAGACGTCAATACTCCTCCTCATCGTGCGTAACCTACACTCGTGTAATCAACAAAAAGTAAAGGTGCCATGAGGCGGGAGAAAGTGAAGACGCAGCCATGAGTGTGCGTAGGATATACAATCAAAGGTAAAGGTGCCATGAGGCGGGAGAAAGTGAAGACGCAGCCATGAGGTGGCGGGTGAAGAAAAAAGGTATACCATTCATCTGCTCCTCCTCAGCGGGAACACGTCTACGTGTGAGCACTGGCAGTCTCCTCCCGCATGGCAGGGTCATGATCGCTATCACAAAATCGCAGTCCAAGGGAATGGCGGAGGCGACAGAAGTCAGGTTTCGCCAGTGGTTTGGTGAGAACGTCGGCAACGTTCGAGGTAGTGTGGCATTGTGTAACTTTGAGGTCCCCGAGGGCAACAAGCTCGCGAATGTGATGGTATTTTACTCGGATATGTTTGATGCGAGAGTGCCACACGTGGTCCTCTGCGATGGTGGTTGCAGCAACATTGTCGCAAAACAGGGGGGTCGCGAGTGTGGGGGGGAAACCGATTCCGTCCAGTAGTTGTCGCAAGAAAACGGCTTCATGTGACGCTTCATGCAAAGCAATGTATTCCGCATAGCACGAAGAGTCGGCGACGGTGCGCTGTTTCCTCGAGCACCATGAGATGGCGCCGGAGCCGAGGGAGAATACATATCCTGAGACGGAGCGACTGGTGGTTGGGCAGTTGGCATAATCAGAGTCTGAGTAGCCTGATAAGGATATGGGCAACGTCCCGCCAAGGACGAGGGATAAGGAGCGGGTGCCTTTGAGGTAACGCAGAACGCGCGTGGCGGCGTCCCAGTGTTCGGGACGGTAGCAGTCGAGGAACGTAGCGAGTTTACTGACTGCAAAGGCGATGTCGGGGCGTGTCCCGATGGCGATATACATGAGACTTCCGACCAGTTCCCGGTAAGGGGTGCGTGTGGTCCACTCGGTGATGGTAGAGTCGACCGGGGAACTCGGGTCAGGTCGTTCAAGGCGGACGCCAGTCGCCATAGGGGTGTCAACGGGACGGGCGTCGACTTGGCCGAATTTCTCGAGGAGGCGATTGATCATGACGGATTGTGATAGCGATATGGTCCGTGCGGAGCGATCACGGGAGAGTGCAATTCCAAGGGCGAACTTGGCAGGGCCTAACGCAGAAATGTCCCACCTGGATGTCAGCAGTGCCTGGAAACGCTTATTCTCATCCGAAGATGAAGCAATTGAGATGATATCGTCAACGTGAACAGCAAAGAGGATTGTACCAGTCGTGGACTGACGTCGGTACACGCACCATTCACAGGTTATGGGCCCTGGGCCTCGCTATCTTCCACGCTTAGACCTCCCTATCAGCATCATAATCTAGACCGTCCAACACGTAATCAGTATGTCTTCGTCCACGAATCAAGGACCGAATCAGGCCGTCACCAATGTGAACCAAACCGGCGCAAACACGAGCGCAGCCACGACTCAGGCACAGTCAACGACAACCGCACAGACCGTCCCTCCACCGACCACTCTTACCCGTCCCATACTCTCACCAGATGATATACCGCTCACCCCAATGTTTATCTCTGACCCTACCTGGCCTTCCTCTTTGACCCTTAGCCTACAATCATCGAACTGGCAAGAATGGAGCCGACGCCTCGAACTCCTTGCGCTCCGACAAGGCTTGTCCTCTTGGCTGGACGGTACCCTGGCTTGTCCCGACCCGGTTACCAGCAACCCGAAGATATGTTGGGTCTGGTGGACAAATGACGGTTCCCTCCGTTCTTTCATCCTACAACACGTATCCCCATTCGACTACGATATCGCAAACAAGCTTCCAACCGCCCATCTCGTCTACTCAGCACTTCGAAAACGCCACGAACTACTTGGGACGCATGCCCAAGCACACGTCATGAAACAGATAATGGACACTCAATTCGTACCCGGCACACCGCTCATGGATACGGCTGCCAAAATCAATCAACTTCACGAATCGCTCGTAAAAATGGGCACCCCCGATTTCGACAAGATGCATTGCGCGTGGCTCGTCAACGCCGCCTCACAACACTTTCGCGTGCTCCAATCTTCCTTACAGGCACTGACGCGAGATCCCACTTGCACAGCACAAGCAATCCTGTCCAGACTGCAGGACGAAGACGAACTTCATCGTCGGCGTTCCACTAACAACTCCCAATCTGATACACAATCCGTTGCCCTTTTAGCCCGCTCCGAAAACCCACTTCGAAACGTCGTATGCACGAACTGCAATCGCGCCGGGCACAACATCGACTTGTGCGTCCGACAAGGCGGCAAAATGGCTGGGCGTACCATTGAAGAAGCCCGCGCTGCTCAAATCCGAAGCTTCCCCCGACGTAACCCTCGAACGCCCAACTCGGGGCACTCCGCTCACCTCGCCACCACGACCAGCACGGATAGCGCACCAACATCGAACACAAACACAACGACCACGAACTCGACCACCACACCGGCACCGAACAACATCGTGATTAACGGCGTAACGTACGCCTTCGTACCTGTAACAACGACCGCCACGACCGAGCCCACGAAACCGACGACCTCCGATCCGGCACCCCTCCCCATCGATCCCGGGGGTAATTGGGAAGCACTAATCGCCTTCGACGACGATGACCCGCCTGACTGGCACACGCCCGATACAACGACCAACTATGCACTCACGACCGACGTCGACCGCACCAACGGCCCACTCGATGCATCCCCGTTTATTTTAGATACCGGTGCAACGTGTCATATCTCTCCGGTACGAACTGACTTCCGCGATTTGCATTCCATTCCCCCTCGTGCCATTAAAGGCCTTGGGAATTCTTCTATCTATGCTACAGCCATGGGCACGATTGACGTCCCTCTCCCCAATGGTGGAAAGCTTTCTCTATTTGACGCCCTATACATCCCGAACTCCCGCGTTCGTTTGTTGTCTGTATTAACTCTGAACCGTCATAACAGCGTCACTACGCACTTTGACTCCGACACTTGTTGGATCACTGACAATACTGGCACTACAATAGCATCAGGTCTTCTTTTAAAGTCTCGCAACCTCTATGTCTTACCTCAAGCAGCACGCCCGCGCACTCAGTCTCAGCCTTTAGTTGCGCCCGACCATGTTTTTGTCTCTCAAGTTGTTCCCGATCTCGAGACGTGGCACCGCCGCCTCGGCCATTGCAATATCCAGACCGTCATCGATATGGCCCGATCTGGCGTCGCGGACAATATGCCCGTTGACCTGTCCACACTACCCGCGAAATGTACCGCATGCGTTCTCGGCAAACAAGTCCGCACACCGATTCCGAAAGTCCGCGAGCATTCCAAGTCATTAGAAAAATTGGGCCGTGTTTATATTGATCTTTGTGGCCCCATGTCGTCCCCCTCACGAACTCAAAGTCTGTACTGCATGAATGTGATTGATGATTATTCCAGCTTCAGTTGGACGATCCCCCTGAAAGCCAAGGGTGACGCGATTCTCGCGCTGCTAGCCTGGCAAAAAGCAGCCGAAAACCAAAGTGGTTCGAAGCTTCGTTCCATCGTTACCGACAACGGCGAAATCGTCTCATACATCAGTAAAGCTTGGTGTGATAAATATGGTATTACTCACTACAGAACAGCCCCCTACACCTCACTACAAAACGGAAAAGTCGAACGCCTGCACCGAACGATCTTCCATCGCGCGCGTGCCATGCGCATTGCCTGCAAAGCACCCGACGACCTCTGGGATGAATTCTGCCTCACCGCCGGCTACCTTACGAACCGTGTCGCCACTTCCGCCCTCGATGGCAAAACCCCTTACGAACTTTGGTTTGGCGAACGCCCGTCGTTTTCTCACCTACGGGAGATTGGCTGCGCCGCCTATGCCCTCATCCACGATCAACCGAAGTTGTACTCACGTTCTTCTCCTTGTGTCATGATCGGGTATACCCCCCATTCAAGGGCATATCGCCTCTGGGACCCTGAGATTGACAAAGTTTTTAACTCGTTCCATGTAACTTTTATTGAGCACCTTGACAGCACCCCTCGACCATTCCGCCCCGGGAAAATCATCCCGGGAAATAACGCTACGCCGTCAGCCAACGAATCACCAACAACCCCCGCAAGCACGCCACCATCAAACGCCACACCACCATCAATCACCTCGCCACCGTCAACTTCCTCAATCTCCCCATCCTTCCTTATATCAGCCCGCCAATCGCCGCCCCAACCCCTGTACCCGCACACCATCAAATACAACAGTCGCTCCCGCCAGTTCAACAAACATCTTCCTTACCTACTGCTACGATTACCGCCCCCCCCCTGTTACCCCACATACCATACCAACACCGAATACGACAATTACTGTAGATGCACCGCCTCGCATACCCCCAATTAGAATACCTGCACCCGAACCTCGTACTGTACCTGATTCCCCAGAAAACAACCAAATTACAATAACGCCCAGCCCTACAATACCCGACACGGATAATAATAACCTTAACTTACCTACATTACCTACTACTTTACGTCGCTCTTCCCGTATACCTGTACCTGTTTCCCCCAACCCACTCTCTGACTCAAGACTAGCTGCTGCTATCGCAGACAGCACAGCCGCTGCCGCGCGCCGCAAAGCAGCCAAACATGGTTCAGCACCGTCGTCCGAAGACCACGCCACAGCCCTCCTGCTGGAGTACAGCCCTTTCCGCGACTCGCACCACTTATTCCCCATCCACACATGTGATCTCACACTGTCCATGGATGAGGTGCTTACCGCTCTTTCGACAGGCGAGCTTGTACCCAGCCCCAGTGACGACGACGAACCTTCTTGGGCCACCGCCCTGGCCTCACCAGAACGCGAGTTCTGGATTGCGGGCGGACGCGACGAATTGAAGAGCTTGAAAGACCTGAATGTCTTCGTACTCGTCCCGCGTTCTCACGTACCCCTTGGACAGCGCCCTTTGAAGGGGAAGCTCGTCTGCAAGCGAAAACGCGACAGTGCCGGCAACGTTACGCGGTACAAAGTGCGGTACGTGGCCAAAGGCTATGCTCAGCAGTATGGCATCCACTACGATAAGACTGCCGCTCCCACGATGCGCCTCGAGTCCCTTCGTGCCCTGCTGCACCTCGGCGCCTGTCTAGACTGGGATATCCAGCAGTACGATGTCAAGACTGCGTTTCTCCATGGTGTCCTCCCCGACAATGAGAGCATGTTCTTGGAACAGCCTCCCGGGTTCGAGGAGCCTGGAAAGGAGGGGTGGGTGATGCGATTGATGAAATCTATCTACGGAATGAAGCAAGCGAGTCGGGTCTGGAACGCCACGTTTGATACCGCTGTCCGCGAGTGGGGGTTTACGCGCCTCCCTTGTGAATGGTGCGTGTACCGACGTCAGTCCACGACTGGTACAATCCTCTTTGCTGTTCACGTTGACGATATCATCTCAATTGCTTCATCTTCGGATGAGAATAAGCGTTTCCAGGCACTGCTGACATCCAGGTGGGACATTTCTGCGTTAGGCCCTGCCAAGTTCGCCCTTGGAATTGCACTCTCCCGTGATCGCTCTGCGCGGACCATATCGCTATCACAATCTGTCATGATCAATCGCCTCCTTGAGAAATTCGGCCAAGTCGACGCCCGTCCCGTTGACACCCCTATGGCGACTGGCGTCCGCCTTGAACGACCTGACCCGAGTTCCCCGGTCGACTCTACCATCACCGAGTGGACTACACGCACCCCTTACCGGGAACTGGTCGGAAGTCTCATGTATATCGCCATCGGGACACGCCCCGACATCGCCTTTGCAGTCAGTAAACTCGCTACGTTCCTCGACTGCTACCGTCCCGAACACTGGGATGCCGCCACGCGCGTTCTGCGTTACCTCAAAGGCACCCGCTCCTTATCCCTCGTCCTTGGCGGGACGTTGCCCATATCCTTATCAGGCTACTCAGACTCTGATTATGCCAACTGCCCAACCACCAGTCGCTCCGTCTCAGGATATGTATTCTCCCTCGGCTCCGGCGCCATCTCATGGTGCTCGAGGAAACAGCGCACCGTCGCAGACTCTTCGTGCTATGCGGAGTACATTGCTTTGCATGAAGCGTCACATGAGGCCGTTTTCTTGCGACAACTGCTGGACGGAATCGGTTTCCCCCCCGCGCTCGCAACCCCCCTGTTTTGCGACAATGTTGCTGCAACCACCATCGCAGAGGACCACGTGTGGCACTCTCGCATCAAACATATCCGAGTAAAATACCACCACATTCGCGAGCTTGTTGCCCTCGGGGACCTCAAAGTTACACAATGCCACACTACCTCGAACGTTGCCGACGTTCTCACCAAACCACTGGCGAAACCTGACTTCTGTCGCCTCCGCCATTCCCTTGGACTGTGATTTTGTGATAGCGATCATGACCCTGCCATGCGGGAGGAGACTGCCAGTGCTCACACGTAGACGTGTTCCCGCTGAGGAGGAGCAGATGAATGGTATACCTTTTTCTTCACCCGCCACCTCATGGCTGCGTCTTCACTTTCTCCCGCCTCATGGCACCTTTACCTTTGATTGTATATCCTACGCACACTCATGGCTGCGTCTTCACTTTCTCCCGCCTCATGGCACCTTTACTTTTTGTTGATTACACGAGTGTAGGTTACGCACGATGAGGAGGAGTATTAACGTCTGTGATGTGACGTCACTGGCATCGCACGTCATTATCATTATCACATGTCTTATCCGAGTTGTACAAGTACTTAAACAGAACACTTTGAGGTGTAATAAAACCATTCTCTTCTCCCTTACCATCAAATCGCCGCCCCAACCCCTGTACCCGCACACCATCAAATACAACAGTCGCTCTCGCCATTTCAACAAACATCTTCCTTACCTACTGCTACGATTACCGCCCCCCCCCCTGTTACCCCACATACCATGCCATCACCGAATATGACGCCGACAATTACTGTAGATGCACCGCCTCGCATACCCCCAATTAGAATACCTGCGCAAATACCACATCCGCCCGATCCTCGTACTGTACCTAATTCCCCAGAAAACAACCAAATTACAATAACGCCCAGCCCTACGATACCCGACACAGATAACGATAATCTTAACTTACCTACATTACCTACTACTTTACGTCGCTCTTCCCGTATACCTGTACCTGTTTCCCCCAACCCACTCTCTGACTCAAGACTAGCTGCTGCTATCGCAGACAGCACAGCCGCTGCCGCACGCCGCAAAGCAGCCAAACATGGTTCAGCACCGTCGTCCGAAGACCACGCCACAGCCCTCCTGCTGGAGTACAGCCGTTTCCGCGACTCGCACCACTTATTCCCCATCCACACATGTGATCTCACACTGTCCATGGATGAGGTGCTTACCGCTCTTTCGACAGGCGAGCTGGTACCCAGCCCCAGTGACGACGACGAACCTTCTTGGGCCACCGCCCTGGCCTCACCAGAACGCGAGTTCTGGATTGCGGGCGGACGCGACGAATTGAAGAGCTTGAAAGACCTGAATGTCTTCGTACTCGTCCCGCGTTCTCACGTACCCCTTGGACAGCGCCCTTTGAAGGGGAAGCTTGTCTGCAAGCGAAAACGCGACAGTGCCGGCAACATTACGCGGTACAAAGTGCGGTACGTGGCCAAAGGCTATGCTCAGCAGTATGGCATCCACTACGATAAGACTGCCGCTCCCACGACGCGCCTCGAGTCCCTTCGTGCCCTGCTGCACCTCGGCGCCTGTCTAGACTGGGATATCCAGCAGTATGATGTCAAGACTGCGTTTCTCCATGGTGTCCTCCCCGACAGTGAGAGCATGTTCTTGGAACAGCCTCCCGGGTTCGAGGAGCCTGGAAAGGAGGGGTGGGTGATGCGATTGATGAAATCTATCTACGGAATGAAGCAAGCGAGTCGGGTCTGGAACGCCACGTTTGATACCGCTGTCCGCGAGTGGGGGTTTACGCGCCTCCCTTGTGAATGGTGCGTGTACCGACGTCAGTCCACGACTGGTACAATCCTCTTTGCTGTTCACGTTGACGATATCATCTCAATTGCTTCATCTTCGGATGAGAATAAGCGTTTCCAGGCACTGCTGACATCCAGGTGGGACATTTCTGCGTTAGGCCCTGCCAAGTTCGCCCTTGGAATTGCACTCTCCCGTGATCGCTCCGCACGGACCATATCGCTATCACAATCCGTCATGATCAATCGCCTCCTCGAGAAATTCGGCCAAGTCGACGCCCGTCCCGTTGACACCCCAATGTTTATCTCTGACCCTACCTGGCCTTCCTCTTTGACCCTTAGCCTACAATCATCGAACTGGCAAGAATGGAGCCGACGCCTCGAACTCCTTGCGCTCCGACAAGGCTTGTCCTCTTGGCTAGACGGTACCCTGGCTTGTCCCGACCCGGTTACCAGCAACCCGAAGATATGTTGGGTCTGGTGGACAAATGACGGTTCCCTCCGTTCTTTCATCCTACAACACGTATCCCCATTCGACTACGATATCGCAAACAAGCTTCCAACCGCCCATCTCGTCTACTCAGCACTTCGAAAACGTCACGAACTACTTGGGACGCATGCCCAAGCACACGTCATGAAACAGATAATGGACACTCAATTCGTACCCGGCACACCGCTCATGGATACGGCTGCCAAAATCAATCAACTTCACGAGTCGCTCGTAAAAATGGGCACCCCCGATTTCGACAAGATGCATTGCGCGTGGCTCGTCAACGCCGCCTCACAACACTTTCGCGTGCTCCAATCTTCCTTACAGGCACTGACGCGAGATCCCACTTGCACAGCACAAGCAATCCTGTCCAGACTGCAGGACGAAGACGAACTTCATCGTCGGCGTTCCACTAACAACTCCCAATCTGATACACAATCCGTCGCCCTTTTAGCCCGTTCCGAAAACCCGCTTCGAAACGTCGTATGCACGAACTGCAATCGCACCGGGCACAACATCGACTTCTGCGTCCGACAAGGCGGCAAAATGGCTGGGCGTACCATTGAAGAAGCCCGCGCTGCTCAAATCCGAAGCTTCCCCCGACGTAACCCTCGAACGCCCAACTCGGGACACTCCGCTCACCTCGCCACCACGACCAGCACGGATAGCGCACCAACATCGAACACAAACACAACGACATCGAACTCGACCACCACACCGGCACCGAACAACATCGTGATTAACGGAGTAACGTACGCCTTCGTACCTGTAACAACGACCGCCACGACTGAGCCCACGAAACCGACGACCTCCGATCCGGCACCCCTCCCCATCGATCCCGGGGGTAATTGGGAAGCACTAATCGCCTTCGACGACGATGACTCGCCTGACTGGCACACGCCCGATACAACGACCAACTATGCACTCACGACCGACGTCGACCGCACCAACGGCCCACTCGATGCATCCCCGTTTATTTTAGATACCGGTGCAACGTGTCATATCTCTCCGGTACGGACTGACTTCCGCGATTTGCATTCCATTCCCCCTCGTGCCATTAAAGGCCTTGGGAATTCTTCTATCTATGCTACAGCCATGGGCACGATTGACGTCCCTCTCCCCAATGGTGGAAAGCTTTCTCTATTTGACGCCCTATACATCCCGAACTCCCGCGTTCGTTTGTTGTCTGTATTAACCCTGAACCGTCATAACAGCGTCACTACACACTTTGACTCCGACACTTGTTGGATCACTGACAATACTGGCACTACAATAGCATCAGGTCTTCTTTTAAAGTCTCGCAACCTCTATGTCTTACCTCAAGCAACACGCCCGCGCACTCAGTCTCAGCCTTTAGTTGCGCCCGACCATGTTTTTGTCTCTCAAGTTGTTCCCGATCTCGAGACGTGGCACCGCCGCCTCGGCCATTGCAATATCCAGACCGTCATCGATATGGCCCGATCTGGCGTCGCGGACAATATGCCCGTTGACCTGTCCACACTACCCGCGAAATGTACCGCATGCGTTCTCGGCAAACAAGTCCGCACACCGATTCCGAAAGTCCGCGAGCATTCCAAGTCATTAGAAAAATTGGGCCGTGTTTATATTGATCTTTGTGGACCCATGTCGTCCCCCTCACGAACTCAAAGTCTGTACTGCATGAATGTGATTGATGATTATTCCAGCTTCAGTTGGACGATCCCCTTGAAAGCCAAGGGTGACGCGATTCTCGCGCTGCTAGCCTGGCACAAAGCAGCCGAAAACCAAAGTGGTTCGAAGCTTCGTTCCATCGTTACCGACAACGGCGAAATCGTCTCATACATCAGTAAAGCTTGGTGTGATAAATATGGTATTACTCACTACAGAACAGCCCCCTACACCTCACTACAAAACGGAAAAGTCGAACGCCTGCACCGAACGATCTTCCATCGCGCGCGAGCCATGCGCATTGCCTGCAAAGCACCCGACGACCTCTGGGATGAATTCTGCCTCACCGCCGGCTACCTTACGAACCGTGTCGCCACTTCCGCCCTCGATGGCAAAACCCCTTACGAACTTTGGTTCGGCGAACGCCCGTCGTTTTCTCACCTACGAGAGATTGGCTGTGCCGCCTATGCCCTCATCCACGATCAACCGAAGTTGTACTCACGTTCTTCTCCTTGTGTCATGATCGGGTATACCCCCCATTCAAGGGCATATCGCCTCTGGGACCCTGAGATTGACAAAGTTTTTAACTCGTTCCATGTGACTTTTATTGAGCACCTTGACAGCACCCCTCGACCATTCCGCCCCGGGAAAATCATCCCGGGAAATAACGCTACGCCGTCAGCCAATGAATCACCAACAACCCCCGCAAGCACGCCGCCATCAAACACCACACCACCATCAATCACCTCGCCACCGTCAACAGGCTAAGGGTCAAAGAGGAAGGCCAGGTAGGGTCAGAGATAAACATTGGGGTGAGCGGTATATCATCTGGTGAGAGTATGGGACGGATAGGAGTGGTCGGCGGAGGGGCGGTCTGTGCGGTTGTCGTTGACTGTGCCTGAGTCGTGGCTGCGCTCGTGTTTGCGCCGGTTTGGTTCACATTGGTGACGGCCTGATTCGGTCCTTGATTCGTGGACGAAGACATACTGATTACGTGTTGGACGGTCTAGATTATGATGCTGATAGGGAGGTCTAAGCGTGGAAGATAGCGAGGCCCAGGGCCCATAACCTAAAGGAAAGTGAACTGTGACACCATCACGCTGTGATGGTAAGGGAGAAGAGAATAATCTTATTACACCTCAAAGTGTTCTGTTTAAGTACTTGTACAACTCGGATAAGACATGTGATAATGATAATGACGTGCGATGCCAGTGACGTCACATCACAGACGTCAATAACTGGTGCCCTACTACATCGTACCCTCGGCTGTGCTGCTACGATGCCACGTCATCCGCGACCACTTGTTATACCACAGAATCCACCCCAAGCTGTGTTTTGTTGCTTCTATCACCGTAATAAGTCAGGTTCTGTTTTTCTTTAATGTTTCCCTTTAGCTTTCGTGACCCCTTTTATCTACTAGATAGGGTAATTTCGGTACCGCGTCCAGACCTTAGATACATCAACATTAATTTTTCTTTTTGTCACGCAGCTCGCTTATGTCATACCTTGCTTTACACCGCGCTCATGAGTAGCGAAGCGCAGCGCGTCCTCTGAATACTGGCTTGTCGCTCGAGGATTCACGCAATTTACGGTTTAGGGTATTCAATAGTACATTCTCACGTGCTTCCAAGCTAAGCAGCTTCTTATATTAAGCTTACTACGTAGCCATTGCAGCGCGCAATGACTGGGGGGATCGACGCGTTGACTTCAATGGCACGTACCTCAATGGGGAGCTGGGGGAGCAAGGAGATCTAACTAGCGGAAAATAAAGGCGCGGGGGGGACTGTTCTGCGAGAGGACGACACAAGGTATGCACAGATATTCCGCGCACTAGCAGCTCTATTGTATTCACCTGCGAGAGAGCGATACAAGGTATGCTACTGGAGTCAGTATATAGTTGGAGCAGGTGAGTAAGTGTCACATACCTCAGATATTCCACGCACTAACAACATGAAGTCTGAGGTACCGACGGATCAAGTGAAAGGCTATATTATATGACGATAAGGGCCTCGCAAGGAACTATCGGAAATGGAGTCGGGAAGAGGGGCAAGGGCCGCAGGGAGCGCGAGTAGGGTTGCTGTCTAAGAAACAGAAACGGATGCTGGCCGTAACACTAAAGTCTATTCTAAAGTACTGTATAATAACAAAAGTGTCCATGTCCAAGGTGATCGCGGTGAGATTCCGAGATTCAACACTCCTTCATTACGCACGCAGTCCGAGACATGCCGCGAAATGCTTGACCTTTGAGGACGGCAACGCCTTCGTCGACTCATCAGCCACCATGTCCGAGTCATCGGTAGGGCAATACACGAGCCTGAGGACAGCTTCTTCAACCACCCACCGGATCCAATGGTAGCACACGTCGATATGCTTCTTGCAGTGCGCACGTGATACTGGTGGTCGCGCCGAGTGAGCGCAATGGCTGTATATTTGTCGGAAAATAGGGTGGTGGTATCTGTGGCCGGTCCGAAGACTTGAGAGAGGAGGTTTCGGAGCCAAATGGCCCGTGCGTCGCGGCGACATACTCGCTCTCGGTGGTGGATAATGAGACGATCTCTTGGTGTTTAAACGACCACGAAACGGCGTGGCCTTCGATAAGGAACGCGTGGCCAGAAACGGCGTGGCGATCCTCGCCCATGCTGCCGTCCGCATCCGCAAAGCCTTCGAGCGTGCGTTTCATTTCACCTTAGGTGAGCCAGAGCTCGCGCGTGTCGGCCAGGTAGCGGTAAATCCGATTTACGGCCTCCTAGTGAGCCTGCCTGGATTTGGAGGCAAAAACCGCCACAGTCGTCACGGCAAAAGCGATGTTGGGTCGAGTAGCCAAGGCAGCCCTATTAAGGGCGCTCACGGCCTCACAGGGCACTTCACACATGATCGTGAACATGGCCGCAGTCGTGGGTTCTTGCTCGGATGTGAGGCGGACTTGAGTGTCCGTGGGCGTGCAAAGTGGCTTTGAGGCCGTCGAAGTTGAGTCAATGCAAGATCGGGTCGATGTAAGCGCACTGGGACAAGTGAATGGTCCCAGCCTCGTGGTCTCACCGGATCTCGACGCTCAACATACAATGCAACTCACTGAGGTCCGTAACCTCTACATGCGTTCACAGACCAGCCTTGAACTCTTCGATAAGATGTGGTGAGGTGGCAACAACGACGCAGTGGTCAACATGCACTGCCACCGCCGTGAGGCCGCGAGCTCGTGCGCTCACTCGCTCGACTTGAAAAAGACCTCTTGATCGATGGAACATTGGGTGAAACCCAAGGAGGTGAGAGTGAAGGACAGTTTTTGGTACCATTGACGGCCAGATTGCTCGAGACTATAGTAGAGCGTCTTGACCACGGCCAGGTGTCCCGCGTCACGTGCCTCGTAACCCGGATAAACAATTTGCTCAACAAACCGTTCATTAATGCCCCCCTTGATGTCCACCTGGTGCAGCTCCATCCGAATACGATTTTCCATCGCAACAATGACTCAAGAGGACGCCAATTTGGTGATCGGGAAAGTGAATCATGACTATAGACATTGTACATACATAGTATCGCAGTCGGCGGTAAGACATTATTTACACTCGGTGCGTGAGGAAAGCAGGTGGAGGTTCAGATTATAAAAAACTTTGTTGTGGTGATAGATCTATGTCCGATGCGATCGATTACCCACGATCGAGTTTGAAATTTGAAAAGTTGTGAAGCCACCCAGTTGACACCAGACCGCGAATAATTGGTGGACCTCCCCAGGTGCCCCAATTTTGTCCCTCCTTACTTTTTCTCTTTCTCTCCACCGCCGGCACCTCAGGGAGATGGGCCGTTGTTCTTTCCTCCAGCAGCTTTAGTCGCTCAATGGGCAAGAGTGCGTTGGTGATCATGCGGCACCCCTACGCTTCTTTTACGCCCGCGCAGCGCAAGGCGCCATCGAGATAATACCGAAACCGACCCTAATCTGCCATCTACTGCCACGCCTGACCTTCGCTCGACTTGGAGGGGACATCGGTGCGTAGTATTTCACTTGCACCCCCAGCTCGTATGGCATTCGCGGTATTCATACTCAGGTACGTGTTCTAGCCTCCATGTTAGACGCGGACGCCACTGGCAGTGTTGGGGTTGCAGAGGCCCCAGCACTTCCATATGGATTACGATTACAAGACGTTATCTGGGTATTCAGCCCCACATGACCGGGATTGGCGGGTGAGAAAGTGCAAATCTTGATCCATCTGCCACCGCCACCGCAGACACCGACATGTCCCCATCACTGCCTTATCCCCTTCCACCTATGTAGCCGCTCCTGTCGCTCATGTACACCCTGAGAGTGGGAAACCGTTTCCCGCCGCCGGTGATGGTGAAGGAGAAGGGCCAGACTTAGAGCCAGTGGTTTGAGGAGGCAGCAATGAGCGCTACTACTACCGGTAAGTGGTGTTGGCATCTTTTTACCCTGCCGTGCTCTACATCGTTGGGTTCTTATCCGTCATCCTATCTCAACAAGGTCTGCTTCAAGGGGTTCTTTCTTCTTTCCTAGCCTCGCTCACCAGTTCATTTCGCTAGTCGTAGACCGCCCAATCCCGCAACTGTCCCCGCTTCCTGAAAAAAAATACATTGCCGTCACCACCCCCGATTCCAGATATCCACCTTCCTGCTGACGTAACCCTGGCCAACCATAGGCCTGTCCCGCAAGAACTGGAGGTAGCGCAGAGGATGTCTATCATGGGATAACACGCACGCCAACGATTTCAGCTACAGGATTCCAGCCCTCTTCATTCTGCGTACTCGAGTGCGTCTAGCCCAGAAGCGCAGACGAAGACGGCCTTTGGCCATCCAAGATACAGTCAGCGGCTGAGAACGAGCACTGATGAGGAGACACCATCATTGCTGCTGGACATGATAGACATATAACGACTTTCACAAGGGCCGTTGGATTGACAAGCGTCGAAGTCGAGGTCCCGGTGGGCGCTCCCAGCCTTAGCACTCGGAGTCGCCAAGTCGTCCGCCTGAATGTCCCCCGATTTCTCGCTAGGGCTTAGTGCTGGGTGCTGGCATCCACAACGCTTTGCTTGCCAGTGTAAGGTCACAGGGGAACGGGACGCCGGGGGAATCCATCTGACTCAGGGTATAAACAGTACAGCTTCATCGTATATGGGACTATATGCAGCTGGCTATATGCACCGATTGGATCCATATATCTTGTTTATTCTTTTCTTTGCTGTCTGTCATCCTTTTGTATAAGCTACCATGATTTCAGCAATGTTCATCAACTATAATGCTTTTATGTTATGCCAGTGTAGGAAGTGCATATATCCGATTTTTAAACACGCTATTGCGTTCCGTTGGCTCCCTACGTCGCCTCCTACATTACAAATGCCATCATCTGTGTGGAAGTTCTGGAAATTGCAGAGGCGTCGCAGAGGATCGCAAATCTGATGAGGTACTTCTCTCTCAAAAAAGAAAAACAGAAACAAAGCGCGAAAAAATAAGATTAATCTCAACTCTTTTCCAAAAACAGCCTCAGAAGCTTGAATTCGAACTGCAATACCAGATTCAAGGCATTCACGAGTCAAAATTCCACTCAACCCCTTTAAGAACAGGGAGTGGAAGTGTAGCAGCTGTAAAGAAGCGAAGAGAAGCATCGATAGATCTTGAGATCTTCCGAGGTTCCCTCCTCTGACTCGGAACTGAAAACCGCGGGCGCCTTGCCTCTGACAGTTGTTTGGTTGTTTGTTCCCAATGGCGAAGCGCCCTGACAAAACGTGGACCACTGGCAGTGCACGCCAGTGGTCATCCTCAATCTCAACTTCTTACTTCGATCTACGATGCCGCTCGCACAACCAAATCCGTATGCCAAAGTCTCCCACACTTCATGTCCCCCGATGTTGACCATTACTCCAGCCCAGATCCTCAAACATCCGGAATCCGGTACATACCTCAGTCAATTCCGTTTCATATCGATATTTGCTCACATAGCTGCCTTTGATCAGCGATCAAGTCAGCGAAATACAACAGAGCATGCTCCAGCTCGAAGTGACTGGTATACATTTTCGGTGATGCTGCTCTGATAAGTACTGAACTCTATCCTCTGTCAGTCATCAGGGCACGCAATCTTCCTGCTTTGAAATCCCTCCCAGGGAAAGAGAGACGGTTTTACGTTACAGCAACTAACGGGGAGAAATTATGGCAGACCCGATCTATGCGGAGCGTAGCTCAGCGTGTCGAATGGAACGAGAAACTCAACGCATTGTGACAAATCTCGTACATCCATTTCCATGTCCAACTGACTCTCCTGCAGTGATGTACAACCGCTCTCCCGTATTATGATATCTCTTTATGCGAAGAGGGCCATGCGGAAAGACATATTTCTCGGACAGCAGGAGATATCCTGTGAAGCCCGACGCGGTTCGTCTATTTCTTCGAATCTTTACTCATCCATCTGGCTGACTATCCTACACGTAGAACTTGATATTGTATTGAACAGTGCCGGTGAACACGATGGTCACCAAACGAGGCCGGATACACTCTTGACGATCACCATATCCACGAACGCGAGTTCCTCTCTGACAACGGCAGCCAATACGTCGAATCCTGCGACGACAGAATTGGACGATCCAGTTGCTGAAGGAGATGTTGTACGTCCTACTATCTAATCATGAAACCAGACAACCCACGTCAGCTGCCACCCTTGTATCTCCCTTTATCACAGACGCTTGACGTTCCCACCGAGGGCGATACTCCTGTGGGACCAGTAGCAGGCAGTCAAGCGGAGATGTCACGTACTCTCGATCGGGCCGAGGAAGCCATGGAATCCATGGATACCATGAAAGCATGGCAGTCAGCCATTGATGTTGTCAAGCAAGTGATGGACACTGTCGACCCAATCGCTGAAGTATGAGTAACATGATCATCATTTTTGGGTATCCCTTGCTAAATTAAGTTCCGCTGTTCAGTTGTTCCCGCATGCAAAGTTGGCATGGAAATTGCTCTCAAAGATTCCTGAGGTGTGTCTCTGTGCTCTGTCGGAGGACGTGGAACGTTCAATCACTTGCCACCAGACTTTGCTACACCAGTTGAAGCGTGACGACAACGTTAGAACACTACTTCAGGCAATACGGGATGCGTTTGATATTGCGAAGATGGTGGGCATTTTGAGGAACATGGACCCGGAGTCTACGCAGGCCAAAATCCTGGATGAGATGCTGTCGTGCGTCTTGGAATGTGCCAAATTTATCATATCGTATGCGGAGGATGTGCAAGTCGGTACGTCTTCTTGTCCTTTCTCATTGGTGATTGAGGATAAATACTTGATCCAGGAAAGTGGACTTTGAAGAATGTCGTTCGCCAAGTTGACAGCAAAATTGATGATTACCGCACGAACCTCGCTCGACTGCGAGATAACTTCCTCGCGGGTACTACTGTTATCACCGGGGTGCTGTGCTGGCACTGCTGGAATCTGGTGCGTAATCCTTCTGGCCATTAATCCTCGAATCAGCTCATGTGGGGCACAAAGAACTGGACGCAAAAATCAAAGAATTGCCTTATAAAGGAGGCTGGCGATTTGGCGATGACAGGCGCTGTCTTCCAGGCACACGAGAAGATTCTTAGACCATATCATCAACTGGGTCGAGAACCGTGAGTCCCAACGTGGGCTCGTCCTTCTCGGCCAGGCCGGCACAGGAAAGTCGTCGATCGCACATGAAGTCGCCCGTCGGCTCGAGAACAAGAATCTTGGTTCTTATTTCGCATTTCTACGGAAGGAGGGCTCCAAAGACGAGGCCCACCAACTCTTCACGACACTCGCTCGCGATCTCTCCAATCGCTATCCTCCGTTCAAACTCGCCCTTGGGAGGGTACTCAAGAATGATCCGTCTCTTTGTAATACTCGACACTATCATACACTTTTCGAACGGCTCATCCTTGAACCGGCCAAGAACCTTCCGCTAGGCAATCCGATTCTTATCGTGGTCGATGCATTAGATGAGAGTGGTGATGCAATTGGCAAAAAGGAGTACATCAATTTCTCGCTCAAAGACTGTTCGAGTTGCCATCAACTTTCCGGATCCTCATCACATCGAGGCCGGAGCATGGAATTGAAGATGTGTTCCGTAACACGCTGTCCGTACGCACTCTCTACATGGACGATCACATACTGGCTGCCAAGACGGAGCAAGATATTGGCCTGTATCTCCATAGCGAACTGCCGTTGAACTTATTCGAACGACATGGTGCGAAGCTCGCAAAGGCGGCAGAAGGGTTGTTTCAGTGGGCGGCCGTTGCATCCGGGCTAATAAACAATCCTCCTCCTAGCTTTGGGTTTAGCCGGAAACAGGTGATACAGTGTCTATTGGGACACACTCGAGATCGCGATGGACAGGATCCGTTGGACCAGCTATACAGAGAAGTTCTGGAAGGATATTTCAAACCGGTTGCGGCACAAATTCTATTTCGGTCCGTGATGGGACAGCTTTTCGCTGCGATGGTGCCGCTTTCTATCCATTCCTTGACTATGCTACGACGACATGCACCCAAGGATGACCCCGAGGACCCGGACCCCGAGGATTCTGATTGCGTTGTCGAAATGCTCCATCACCTTGGCTCACTGCTCAGTAACGTGACCTCATCCGACGATACCCTCCCAATCGTTCCTCTCCACACCTCATTTCGTGACTTCCTGGCAAGTGAGAAGAGTGGGGTGTTTCACATAGACCTCGGCCGGGCTCACCGTCGGTTGGCACATTCCTGCCTTGGATTGATGCTCAATGACCTCAAATTCAACATTTGCAAACTGGAATCGTCATACCTTGCGAACAAGGATCTCCCAGACCTTGAATCTCGAATTTCCAAATATATTCCACCTGCTCTATCGTATGCGTGCGTTTTCTGGGGCGATCATCTGGAACGTCTTGGCATTGAACAGGATCTCTTTCCAAAACTTCGATTGCTGTTCGAAACCAGATTTCTTTTTTGGCTGGAAGTGCTTAGCATCAAGAACAGTGTCGGTCTTGCATCACGAGCATTGGGATCTCTGAACACATGGTTGCGGTCTGACCAACAGAAGGTGGGCATATATTATTGTATAATACGACATGTAGTGACTAATGGATAAAATTGCAGCGGTTTTCTCAATCAGAGGGTCAGAATGTGTTCGCATTAATGAATGATGGGTTCGCATTTGTGCGGTATTTCGGGATGGCGATATCAAGAAGCCTTCCACACATATATATATCTGCTCTCCCTTTTGCGCCATCCTCTTCCCGCATCGTCGAGCACCACCGTCACCTATTCCCCCGCACATTGATTTTGAAACGCGGACAGATGTCTGATTGGCCAGCATTGGAAATGACGATTCAGGCACATGACGATTCGGTCGAGTCTGTTGTATTCTCGCCGGATGGACAACGGATCGCATCGGCCTCGCGAGATCGTACAATTCGCGTGTGGGATGCTACAACAGGGGAAGCTGTAGCGGGCCCGTTTACTGGACATACCGGTTCCGTCTACTCTGCTGCATTCTCTCCAGATGGGAAACGCATCGCGTCGGCATCGCGGGACCGCACGATTCGTGTGTGGGATGCCGCGACAGGAGAGGTCGTAGCAGGTCCGTTGACTGGACACACGGGTTCGGTCAGATGTGTTGCATTCTCACCGAACGGGCAACACATCGCCTCGGCCTCGAGCGATCTCACAATTCGTGTTTGGGATGCCGCAACTGGAGAGGTCATAGCGGACCCGTTTACTGGACACATTGATGAGGTCTTCTTTGTTGCGTTCTCACCAGACGATCAATGTATCGCTTCGGCCTCTCGAGATTGCACGATTCGCATATGGGATGTCGCAACAGGAGATCTCATTGCGGGCCCATTTACTGGACACACTGAACCGGTCACCTGTGTTACATTCTCACCAGACGGGAAGCGCATCGCTTCATCCTCGCATGATTGGACGATTCGTGTGTGGGATTCCGCAACAGGACAGGTCCTAGCAGGCCCGTTTACTGGACACACCGGTGATATCTACTCTATTGCATTCTCGCCGGACGGGCAACGCATCACATCCGGCTCGGGAGATCGCACGATTTGCGTGTGGGATTCGGCAACAGGGCAGATCGTAGCAGGCCCTTTCACTGGACATACCGATTCCATATTTTCTGTTGCGCTCTCACCGGACGGGCAGCGCATTGCATCGGCTTCGCATGATAAAACGGTTTGCGTGTGGGATGCCAGAAAAGGAGGGGCAGGTGCCACGCTTACTGGACACACGCAATCAATATTTTCTGTTGCACTCTCACCCGACGGGCAACGGATAGCCTCGGCCTCTGCAGATTGCTCAATCTGTGTGTGGGATGCGGCAACAGGAGAGGTCACAGCGGGTCCGTTTACTGGTCATACCGATTGGGTCACTTTTGTTGCCTTCTCACCTGAAGGGCAGCGGATCGCCTCGGCCTCGCACGATCGCACGATTCGCGTGTGGGATACCACGACAGGAGATATTGTGGTGGACCCGTTTACTGGACATACCGAAGCGGTCAGTTCTGTTGCATTCTCGCCGGACGGACAACGGATCGTCTCAGCCTCGTTCGATCACACCGTTCGCGTATGGGATGCCACAACGGGAGAGGTTGTAGTGGCCCCGTTTACTGGACACACTGATGAGGTCTGGTCTGTTGCATTCTCGCCAGACGGGAAACGCATCGTGTCGGCTTCGGAGGACCTCACGATTCGCATATGGGATGCTGCGACAGGAGAGGTCATAATAAGCCCGTTTACTGGTCACACTATAGGGGTCCAATGTGTTGCATTCTCACCAGACGGGCAGCGAATCGCCTCAGGCTCGGCAGATGACACGATTCGTGTGTGGGATTCTGAGACAGGACAAGAAGTACTACGCCCGTTGACTAGGCACACCGATGTCATCAACTCTGTTGTATTCTCACCAGACGGACGGCGCATTGCATCGGCCTCGAATGATCGCACAATTCGTTTGTGGGATTCTGCAACAGGGGTGGCCGTAGGGGGCCCATTTATTGGACACGCTGATTTTGTCGGCTCGGTTGCATTCTCACCAGATGGGCAACGGATCGTTTCGGCCTCAATGGATTGTACGATTCGCATGTGGGATGCAGGACAGGATGTTGTGAGCTCGTCTACCGGACTCATTCAAACGATCAACCCTGGTGCGTCCACCCTTGATGGGCCTATCGCTTCTGCCTTACGAGATCACACGATTCATCTAGGGAAGCTCGTCACAGAAGATATTGAGAAAGATGATTTAATGGACAAGTTCCTGATCAATAGTGATGGATGGATGTATGGGGAAGATGGTGAACTCCTTTTGTGGATTCCCCTCATTCACAGGCCATACGTTCATAAAGCTAAGACAGTGTGGATTGCTGGCAAAGATAGAACGGAGGTGGATTTCTCAAATTTTGTGCATGGATTAAATTGGGCTACGGTATATGTTCACAGTTGATCTAAATAGAGTCGCATGTAAGGCCCTGCACCGTGATGGGCCTAGCTAGATTTTGCGTTCGCTTCTAACACTCCTGTACTCCCTTTTTATACATTAGCCTTTTTCATTAAAAGGCGGATACTTCTAGTTTCCTCTTACATAAGTAATATTGGTGAAAACATCATCTATCGAGTGGAGCGCGAACGATCGCGCAGCACATAAGAAGTGGGGAGGAGGGAAAGCATGATGATGGTCTTCACCTAGATTATCTCTAAACGATTTAGTAATAAAGATGAATGGAGTTGAGAACGAAAGTGGGGACCGCGCAAATGGATGCGCACGCGGGAGCGGAAACGAGTGAGGGAACGAGACCACACGAGAGGAAAAAGGATTGGGACATGTCATGTCGTCCCCTAGTTTCGCGTTCGGGTATATATGTAGTCTAGAGTGTCTACTACGATTTGAATAAGAATTAGTGCCAAGACGGCCGCTCGATTTTAGTGTGCACGAGGCGGGTCTCTGACATGTGGTTGGGTGGATCAACTACACTAAGGTAAAAGAGGGTGTTATGAAGGATGAATGATATAGTAAATGGACGGCTGTGGGCGCCCACCCCCAACGGGGAGCAGACGTTATCCACGCCGGCGGGCCCTCAGGGAGCCGTAGGCGTTGGTGCTAGTGTTGCGGGGGCTTGCGGCTATTGACAGCTTAGCCGTAAGCCGGAGCCAGCTTATCCTTAGCCGGATGTAGCCGAGCCCAGGCTAGCCCCCATTTTAGTTAGACTGTACCAGGCTTCCAATCACGACTGAGCCCGGCTAAGCCTACCCAAAAGCCGGGGTTGGTCACATGATCAGTTCCAACCAAGACGTGGCAACCTCGGTGTCGCTTCCCCCCACTCGCTCTCCTCTGTTGCCACTTGCACGTCTCTCTGTCTGCCGCTGTGTGATGCTCTGTCTCCACCACTACCTGCCCTTTGGCATTGCCTCCCTCTCTCGCCTTGCTTGCCCCTGCCACCCTCTCGTCGCGGCCAATGCTGAGCATCCCAGTGCGTCGCTTTTTTTTTTTTTTGACTTCTCTGACTGACTTTCTTTTCTTTCCCTTCCACCCCTTTCATGATGGTAGGATGGTAGTACCAGCTCTCGTGATTTGCAACAGCTACAGCCTTTATCCCTCGTTCCTCAATGCCCCCCCTGCCTTTGGTCATTACTATGGGGCCTTGCTCGGCAAACCACCCTGCATCTCGGTCTGCACCTGCTGTCCCCCCTCCTGGTGCTCTGTGCTTTTATCAGCACAGTCATCATACGGGAGCGGTAGAGCTGAATTTGAAAGTCCGAGGGCAAATGCGAATGAAAACGAGCAGTGAGAAGGGGAAAACGCGAGAAGTCGCGTGGCACGAGGAGGGGGGAAACGAAAACGGGGCAAAAATGATACCCCTTACAACTGAATTCGACACTGTTATATACCTGTCCATAGTAGCTAATAATATAGCTACTGATTGCTATGATATAATGTGAAACGAGAGAAAACGAGTGCGAAATATTGGAGGCGTCATGAGCGGCGCGCTCGATCCTCGAATGAGGCTGCGCCCTCTTGAAACACGCGAGGGGCCTCGGAAACTAATACTAGAACTAATAAAAAGATAGTAGGTCAGTTCGAAACATGAAAGGTATGGTATAACGGTCTGGACGTCCACCCCCAACGGGGAGCGGGCACGATCCATCCCGGGTCGCCCTCAGGCTGCCGGCTGCGGTGGCATCGCCTTCCTCGGGCTCCTCTGGCCTCCCATGGCCATAACCTCCTCGCCCTCCAACTCCTCTCCAATCGGAGCCGCAAACCAACACTCCCCCGCGAGCGCGACGGTCGAATCTTGCAACCCGAGGTCGGCCACATGCTGAGCGATCTTCCACGCTGGCAATGGCTTGGTGAGTATATCCGCCGTCATATCTTCTGTAGGACAGTAGGATATTTGAATCTCCCCCATACTGATGACTTGGCGAATAAAGTGATAGCGTATGTCGATGTGTTTCGTACGCGCGCGGTAGTTGTCGTCGGTTGCGATATTGATAGCGGCCTGATTATCACAAAACAGCATAGTTGAATTTGAAATAGAAGGAAATAACTCTCCTATCACGCAGCGAAGCCAGACTGCCTCTTTCGCAGTGTGCGTCGCCGCGACGTATTCCGCTTCAGCAGTTGATAGAGTCACCAATTCTTGCTTGCGTGAACTCCAGGAGACTGCACCTCCATCAATGAGAAAAGCGTATCCCGAAATCGCATGACGATGCGGCTGCGATGCGCCATCGGCGTCCGTGTAGCCGATAAGATCGTGATGATCACTGCCGTATGTCAGTTGGAAATGTTTGGTGCCTAAGAGATAACGAAAAATCCTCTTTGTGGCGTCCCAGTGATGCTCCCCCGGATTCTCTAGAAATTGAGATAAGAGTGAGACTGCGAAGGAGATGTCGGGTCGCGTAGAGACTGCTGCGTAGATCAGACTCCCAATCGCCTCGCGATAAGGAACCTTCTTCATTCGCGCGGTGTGGGTCGCATCGGAAGGGGAATCATCCTTCGAGTACACCGCATTCGGCGCCATCGGGGTCTGCTGGGGTTTGGCATTAGTGAGATCAAAACGAGAAATGATCGTGTTGAGATAAGAAGTCTGGGATAATGATATGGTTCGCTTTGATGATCGCGCGTGATCTTGATCCCGAGGAGCCAGTGAATCGGCCCTAGATCAGTCAGTGCATAGCGCGCGTGAATCTTCTGTTTGTATTCCGCGATCAGCTCTGCGGAAGTGCCAGTGATGATACAATCATCCACATGAACTGCAAGAATGAGGGAAATGTCGCCATCCCGAAGGTGGAAGACACCAGGGTCGGACTGCGTAACGAGAATACCGAGGTCAGCTAGGGCGCGCGTGAGCGTGTCGTACCACTTGCGGCCGGCCTGCCTCAGTCCGTAAAGAGACTTCCGCAGCCACTTGACGCTTCCGTTGCCCAGCTCGTAGCCCGGAGGCTCGGACATATAAATCTCTTCTCCGTCACTGAGTTCTCCATTGAGGTACGCGCCGTTGAAATCGAAAGAATCGACCTCCCAATCGTTTCGCGCGGCGATCGCGAGGATAAGTCGGATGCTGGCGATTTTGGCAACCGGGGAGTAGGTCTCGAAGAAATCGACCCCATAGATCTGAGTGAAACCGCGTGCTACGAGCCGCGCCTTGTACTTCTCGACGGTCCCGTCGGCCTTGCGTTTACTCGAAAAACCCACTTGCTGCCTACAATATTTCGGTCAGCGGGGCGAGCAACTGTCTCCCATGTGCCTGCATCCTCTAATGTCTTTATCTCCTTATCCATGGCTTCTTTCCAGCGGGCCAATCGGAGCGCGATTGCGCCTCGCCCACGGAGCGCGGATCGGCGTCAGCGTCGCATACTAAAGTCGCCGCTGTCTCGTAACTTGTGTGGAAAGCTAGGTTTCCGTCTTGAGGTTCCTCTGGAGCTGTCTCAAAAGACTCGTCAGCTCGCTTGTCGTGCCCTTTCGGCCGTGTCAGCTGCGTCGGGCGTCCTCCGCGCCCCCTGGTACTGGAGCCCGTCGTTCCCTCGCCGCTAGCGATTCTTCTGGCGTGGCTCGAGGGTTTCGGCACCCGAGTCGATTTCCGCGGCGGCTCAGGCCACACGAGCGGCGTCGGCTTGGCCTTGCGCGGCGCTTTCGGCGGCTGCGCAGGTTTGGGCGCGGCGTCGGCTCTAGAGACGTCAGTGGTGAGCCCGGCGTGTCGTCCTCATCTCTCGATTGCTCCGGCGGCTCTGCTTCTTCCTCCGGCGTCTCGAGGACTGGATCTCTTGCTGAACTGGTTGGGCTTGGACTGGTTGGATGTGCTGAGCTGGCTGAACCTGTTGGGCTGGCTGAGCTGGTGCTTGAGGGGGAACTTGGGCTTGGGGTGTAGGTGTGGAATATGATGGTGTAGCGGTACATGAACTGTGATTGTATCAGAGGTGAACTTGACATCTCGTTCAACTGAGATGGAATGCTTCTCTGGGTGGTAGATCCGATGGGCGTGCGGGCTTTCTTTGTCGTACCCGATCCATCGCGCTAGTAGGCCCCGGGCTTCGAGCTTGTTCCCTTTGAAGTTCCGGACCCAAACGCGCTGGCCCCACTCGGGAACGTCGGCGATATTCGGCTTGTGGCTGTGGAGCCGCTCGTATGGTGTGATGATTCCGAGCGCTCGCGTCGATGAGCGGTTCTTGAGCCACACGGAGTGGTGCAGCGCCTCGCCCCATAGCGTCTTGGGGAGGCCGGAATGATGCATAAGAGCTCGGACTCGCTCGAGGAGGCGCCGATTGAGAGATTCGGCGATCCCGTTATGCTGGGGCGTATCGTGGGTCGTCAGCCTCTGCTCCGTGCCCTGCTCGCGAAGAAAAGCGATCAGATTGTTGCTCATATACTCCCCCCCTCGGTCCGAACGTAATCGGCGGATAACGACGCCGTGCTGGGTTCGCGCCCACGCTGCGAACGACTTGTACGCTGTCAGAGCGTCCGACTTGGCTTTGAGTGTCTGAGCCCACGTATATCGAGTGTAATCATCTGTAAAAGTGATGTAGTACTTCCTCCCACCAATACTAGTCACAGGAGATGGCCCCCAAACGTCTGAGTGAACTTCCTCTCCGAAAAAAGTCGCCGGCGGCGCTTCCCGCTGGGCCTTGATAATCTTGCGAGTCGTCTTCGCATATTCACAGGAATCACATGTAAAAGTGGATCCTTCGTCGATAAGGTCGATACCCTCAATAGAATGATTGTGAATGAGATTGCGGATGGAAGTGGGGGAAATGTGACCAAGTCTGCGATGCAGTGTGGGAAGTGTGACACGTTCAACGGTCGGCGTGACAACGCTTGCAACGTGGTCGACCTTGTACAGCCCGTTCACGCTGACGGGTATCGTCCCAAGTATCGACCCATCTTTGCGTTTGATGGTGCAAAGGTCTTCATCAAAGGCTACTGAGAAGCCAGCCTTCGCAATTCGGTTTATCGACACTATAGTGACAGCCATATCAGGTGCGTGAAGTGTGTCTTTCAAAGTGATTCTGGTGGATGACTTCCCATGTGGGACCTCTATCTCGAGGTCCCCAACTCCTATAGCGTAAAAGACCCTATCATCAGCCGTTAGAATCGGTCGCGGCTTGATTTCTTCATAGTAGACGAATTTGTTCCGGAAGGGGACATGTGCCGCGATGCCCCGGAGTCGTACAACTCGGCACCTTCAGTTCGATAATACCCTCCTGGTTTGTCGATCCTCCTGGTCGTTGCATCGATGACGGCCCATGCATCGAAGGCGGCCCATGCCTCGATGTCCGGAGCGTCAGCCGCCGCTGCGCTCGTCCCTTCCGTGCTGGCCGTCGCTGCGTTCGCGTTGCCGCCACCACTACCTCCGGATCGCTTGGGACCTCCTCCCTCGTTGCCGCCGCCCTTCGACCAACATTCGGACTTCATATGTCCTTTCTTGTGGCAGTTGAAACATTCGACGTCTCGTCGTTTCTTCGAATTTTTCTTTCCGGGCTTCTGTGGGGTGGCGGCGGCAAACGCCTCGACCGTGCTGTCGGTCTTCTTCTCCATTTCGCGGCGGATGTATTCATCGGATGCCAAGCGAATGACATTAGCTGGAGATACCTCCTGATTGTTGAGATCGGCATGCGATACGAGCGAATTGAGGGTCGGAGCGTAAGATCGGGGCAGAGATCTTAACAGAATGTAAGCGTAGGTGTGATCTGCTACGTCCGTACCCATCGAGGATAATTCCTCTCGCATGGTTGCCATCCGTTCCAAATGGACGCGGACATCCTCCTCTTCTCCACATTTGACATTGGTGAGCTGTGCCTGTAGGTCAACTCGTACCATGGTTGTCCTCCCCTCATAAGATTTCTTCAGCTCCTCCCACACCCCCTTGACAGTAGAGTTTGTCTTGACTCGATTGAAGACGGTATCGGGGAGCGTCGACGCGATCAGCTGTTTGATCGCGGCCTCGTGATCCTCCCATCGTGTACTAGGTTCGTCTCCGTTGACCGTGCCTGCGGCAGTGTATGCCGGTGTTATCGCGTCTTCAGATAGGTGTTCGTGCCACAAGCGCTTCGACTTGATTGCCCAAAGCATCCGATCGCGGTAGGTCACCCAATTTGACCCATCTGCAGCCAACTTGACGATTTCTATCTTTTGTTCTTCAGGCATTTGTCGAGGGGTAGGTGGGTGGTGAGAAGGTTAGGTGATGAAGCAAGAAAAGGGTATAAGTAATGAGTGGTTTAATGTAATCTCGTACTTCGTTCAATGAGCAGTGGCAGGGCCAGGGCCCATAACCTAGAGTTGAATTTGAAAGTCCGAGGGCAAATGCGAACGAAAACGAGCGGTGAGAAAGGGAAAACGCGAGAAGTCGCGTGGCACGAGGAGGGGGAAACGAAACGGGGCAAAAACGATGCCCTTACAACTGAATTCGACACTGTTATATACCTGTCCATAGTAGCTAATAATATAGCTACTAATTGCTATAATATAACGTGAAACGAGAGAAAACGAGAGCGAAATATCGGAGGCGTCACGAGCGGCGCGCTCGATCCTCGAGTGAGGCTGCGCCCTCTTGAAACACGCGAGGGGCCTCGGAAACTAATACTAGAGCTAATAAAAAGATAGTAGGTCAGTTCGAAACATGAAAGGTATGGTATAACGGTCTGGACGTCCACCCCCAACGGGGAGCGGGCGCGATCCATCCCGGGTCGCCCTCAGGCTGCCGGCTGCGGTGGCATCGCCTTCCTCGGGCTCCTCTGGCCTCCCACGGCCATAACCTCCTCGCCCTCCAACTCCTCTCCAATCGGAGCCGCAAACCAACAAGCGACACAGGTGCTCAATGGCTTCTTGCAGTTTGCGGAACACGGGACTGTCCATGTCGAGGCGGACTCGCGGCATTCCTCGTCCATGAATATGTCGACCTCGTCCAAATCACCACCTTCGTCCCCACCTTCCTCATCAACACCCATTGCGTCTTCAGCATTGTTATTTCGCCTGTTCAACTACAAATCAGCAACAAATTTGCTGTTTGAGGGGACGGCATTTACCGCGATCGCTTCTTTACGGGCCGAGCCGTAGAATTCATCCCGGCTTCTCCCGCATTTCCAGATAGGGTGTTACCTTTTCCATTTTCTGCAACTTCTTCACCACCGATCTTCCCACTTCTCCATCCCGAGCAAGCCACCGTGCGTCAGTCCGTACAGATGCGTCACCATCAGCTTGATGATCAACCAAATCCCGTTACTGCACACGCCTGCCACCTTGTAGACACCGCCGCACGTGTGATGGCGAGGTGCTGTTTGGGAAATTTCACGGGGAGGTTGCAGAGTCGGTTGAGGACGGTAAAGACTTTGGAGCGCACGTAGGAGGAAAGGTCGAGAGTGCGCTCGAGGAGCAGATCATAGAGACCATCGAGCTGTTTCTGCGTTTGGTGCGCGTTGCTTGTGCGGTCTTCCGAGCAGCGAGCTCGCAGATGAGACAGCCGATGATTCCGACAATCGCCATGCGCATCAGATAAGACTGTGTTTATGTATGTGGCGTAAGGCCCCGTAGACACTCGAAGAGAATAAGAGAGTGTGTAGGAAAATGCACCTCTGAATCCAAGTACAAAAGCAGCAAGCTAATTTGCTTCAGGACTGCTCGCGGAGCCCACTCTGCGAATTGCGTGAGGAACCTAGAGAAGTTCCTTGGGCCCTTGGTATCGTGCGCATTGAAGCTCTTTGCAGCAATCTCCCGGAGGATCTCCTTGCCGAGTTGTGCATGGTCGAATTCAACAGCACGTTAAGGCACTCTGCCATGGGTTCGGAGAGGTGCTCGTAGTACTGCAAGGATTGTATTATCGAGGTCTGTGCGGCAGGTCTATGCCCGTGATGCTTGAGCGCGAGATAGATGACTTTGTAGACTCAAAGCTTGATAGGCTGGGACATCATGTACTGCTCATTCTCCGTGACATGGTATGCAGGCGCAGTGAGACACTTACAGAGCAAGGGACATTTTGCCCTATAGTAAGCGAAGCTGATACGGCGACCTTGTGAGGAAATGACACACCCGATAAAGGTATCCCTCTCCCTGCTCACAGTTCACGTCTTCAACTTCAAAACCTTGGTGATCAGCGTAAGAATAGGCACGATTTGGTCATTCCATGACCATTCGGCTGCCTTGTTCTTGGAAGCAACTCTCGATTGTGTTGCCTTTCTACCCTGTTCCTTCCGAGACTTTGTGGGTACCGTGGCAGCGGACGCATCCTCGTCGGATACGTTGACCTTTTCCACCGAGCGGGCCAACCAGTTGAGCAAGAAGGCATACATCTCCATCGGTATTTTACGTGCCGCGCACGTCTGCTGGTCTTCGTGGTCGATGTCGTGCGCGGCAGCATCCACCTCCGTGGCAAAGCCAGACATGATAACGTCAAGTAGCTTGCTCATCAAGATACCGGGCACTGCATCGACGCATTTGAGAAAAGAGCACGATATGTCAAACGTATCTGGAGATGTGATGGCTTTGAAGGACTCTGCTATGGCTCGGACAGCCTCTGTAATAAACGATGAGTGGAGGGGGTTAGTGAAAGCGTTTGCGACATACGTTGAAGCAAAGCGTCCAACTCTCCTGGTTGCATCGATGTTCATGGTGTGTAGAATAGTTCCCTGAATCTTGTAGAGCCTGAAGCTCCTCTTGGAGATCAAATTCACTCGCCATCTGGCAAGTCGTAGGCTGTTGTTGCCAGTCCCGAACGCGTCGGAGGGGCGTCGGTCACATGTTCGACGCGTGTAGTCACGTCCTATAGTCTCAGTTCACTTGAGCGGAAATCCGATTACTATTACTATCTATCTTACAGTCCAGAAGGAAACCCTTGACGTTTGACATCTCTTTTATTGAGTATACAATTCTCGTGAGTGGTAAGATGGTCACGGTTCGGTCTGATCAAAGCAGAACAACAGTCAAGGAATCTCGCATACAATTGATTCTATTTAGATAAATTGTCATAATGTACTAGTAGCCCAATCTGATCCATAAGCAAAATTTGAGAGATCAAGCCGTGTCTCATGTTTGCCTGCAATCCAGATAGTGCTGGGTCTATGAAGGCATGACCTATGTAGCTCGGGAATCCAAAGCACAAGTTCATCCTCTTCTCCATGTAACCAACCGTCACGATCGACCGAGGATTGATCCGTAAATTGATTCTTACTATTTTCGGTGCTAGTTGCGGTCTTCACATGAATTGTGCCGTCGTCTGAAGCTGAGGCAATATGTCTTGTTGTGGCATCCCACACCCGAATTGTGTCATCATCCGAGCCCGATGCGATCCGCTCCCCGTCTGGTGAGAACGCAACAGATCCGACCCAATAGGTGTGTCCAGTAAACGGGCCCGCTATAAGCTGTCCTGTTGTAGCATCCCACACCCGAATAGTGCGATCACCCGAGCCCGATGCGATCCGCTCCCCATCTGGTGAGAATGCAACTGATGTGACTCGACCGGTGTGTCCAATAAACGGGCCAGCTATAATCTGTCCTGTTGTGGCTTCCCACACCCGAATCGTGTGATCAGAAGAGCCTGATGCAATCCACTCCCCGTTTGGTGAGAATGAAACAGATGTGACCCAATCGGTGTGTCCAGTAACCGTGCCGGCTACAATCTGTCCTGTTGTGGCATCCCACACCCGAATTGTGTGATCAGAAGAGCCCGATGCGATGCGCTCCCCGTCTGGTGAGAATGCAACAGAAGTGACTCGATCGGTGTGTCCAGTAAATGGGCCGGCTACAATCTGTCCTGTTGTGGCATCCCACACCCGAATTGTGTGATCATAAGAGCCCGATGCGATCCGCTTCCCGTCTGGTGAGAACGCAACAGAAGTGACTCGATCGGTGTGTCCAGTAAATGGGCCGGCTATAATCTGTCCTGTTGTAGCATCCCACACCCGAATTGTGTGATCATCCCAGCCCGATGCGATCCACTCCCCGTCTGGTGAGAATGAAACAGATGTGACATAATTGGTGTGTCCAGTAAACGGGCCCGCTATGAGCAGTCCTGTTGTGGCATCCCACACCCGGATTGTGTGATCACGTGAGCCTGATGCGATCCGCTTCCCGTCTGGTGAGAATGACACAGATGTGACATAATTGGTGTGTCCAGTAAACGAGCCAGCTACAACCTGTCCTGTTGTGGCACCCCACATCCGAATTGTGTGATTGCGTGAGCCCGATGCGATCCGCTCCCCGTCTGGTGAGAATGAAATAGATCTGACCGAAGAGGTGTGTGCCGTAAACGGGCCAGCTATAATCTGTCCTGTTGTGGCATCCCACACCCGAATCGTGTGATCAGAAGAGCCCGATGCGATCCGCTCCCCGTCTGGTGAGAATGCAACAGATCTGACGAAATTGGTGTGTCCAGTAAACGGGTCGGCAATAATCTGTCCGGTTGTGGCATCCCACACCCGAATCGTGCCATCATTTGAGCCCGATGCGATGCGCTCCCCGTTTGGTGAGAATGCGACAGATCTGACCCAATCAGTGTGTCCAGTGAATGGGCCGGCTATAATCTGTCCTGTTGTGGCATCCCACACCCGAATCGTGCCATCATTTGAGCCCGATGCGATCCACTCCCCATCTGGTGAGAATACAACAGATGTGACCGAATAGGTGTGTCCAGTAAACGGGCCAGCTATGATCTGTCCTGTTTTGGCATCCGACACCCGAATTGTGTGATCATCCGAGCCCGATGCGATCCGCTCCCCATCTGGTGAGAATGCAACAGATGAGACCGAAGAGGTGTGTCCAGTGAATGGGCCGGCAATAATCTGTCCTGTTGTGGCATCCCACACCCGAATAGTGCGATCAGAAGAGGCCGATGCGATCCGCTCCCCATCTGGTGAGAATGCAACAGATGTGACTCGATCGGTGTGTCCAGTAAACGGGCCCGCTATAATCTGTCCTATTGTGGCATCCCACACCCGAATCGTGTGATCATCTGAGGCCGATGCGATACGCTCCCCGTCCGGCGAGAATGCAACACAAAGGATCCCGGTATGTGTCTTAATCGTCATTTCCAATTCAGGCCAATGCGACAACTGTCCGCGTTCCAACCTCAACGTCCGAGGAAATTGAGGAAGGTATTGATGAAGGATCTGGGAAGAGGCTGGTGCGAAAGGCAGGGCAGAGATGTAGATATGTGGTGCACTTCGAGCCACCGTGTTTCCGAAATACCGCACGAATGAAGATGCATCCTTCACCAATCCCAACAATTTCTTCACTTCCGTTTGTGAACGCTATTGCAATTTCACGCTCAAGTCACTATATGTCATATTCAAATATGCGGTGGACATACCTCTCGCAGTAACCACACCGACAGGGATGACAATGCTCGTGAAGCAACGCCGACACTCTTCTTGACACTAAGCACCTCCAGCCAAAACAGAAACTTTGTTTCGAAGAGCGATCGAACCTTTTTGAGCACCTCGTGATCGAAGGCAAGACGACGACACAAATGATCGCTCCAGTAAATGCAACCATATTGTAGACCCGACGGAATATATTTCGCGATTCGGGATTCCAAGTCTGGGACGTCGCTGTTGGCGAGATATGACGACTCGAGTCTGCACATGTTGAATTTGAGGCCATCGAGCATTAAACCAAGGCAGGAATGTGACAAATCATGGTGGGCATCCGCAAGATCGACATAAAACACCTTGCTCGTCTTGCTAGTCAGAAAGTCACGGAATGATGTATGGAGGGGAAGGATGGGGCGCGTTTGATCAAGTGAAGTGACGCTACTCAGCAGCGAGCCGAGGCAGCGGAGAATTCTGAGGACCAGGTCGGAATCTTCGGGGTGAACAACAGGTGCATGCTGTCGCAGAGCAATCAAAGAATTGATAGAGAGGGGTTCGACTGCAGCAAAAAGTTGTCCCATGATGGACCGAAATAGAACTTGGGTTTGATCTGAATTAAAGTACCCTTGGAGCACTTCTTCGTACAAGTTGTCCAGCGGACCTTCGCCACTGAGACCTCGAGAGGGTGCCAACAGGCGCTGTACACATTCGTTGTAGCTAAGGCCAAGATTGGCAGGGCTGGTGATGAAACCACATGCAACGGCCGCCCATTGAAACAAGCCCTGTGACGCCTGTACTAGCTTGATACCGTGATCATTAAACACGTCGTTCCGGAGCTTGCTCTGAATATACAAGCTAATATCTTGTTCCGTATTGGCAGCCATGTGGTCGTCATCCGTGTACAGTGTGTGGACGGACTCCGCCTTGGCGAATGCCTGTTCGATGTCATCTTCCGTCCTCGACGTGATAAGGATGCGAACGTTTGGCGGGAGGTCGATGAGACGTTGGGCAAGAAACGTATGCAGTGCATTTCCGCCAATTGTGATACCACTCTCATCCAACCCATCGATGATGATGAGAATTGGATCATCAAGTGGTACGCTCTTGAGCGGATTAACGAGGAGCCGTGTAAAAAGTCTACGAGGATCTCGGGTAGTTCCAAAAGACGGATCACTTGCAATGGCCCTCTTGAGGGCGAGCTTGAACTGAGGATAGCGATCGGAGAGGCCCCGAGCAAGCGTCGTAAAGAAATGATCAGCTTCGTCGTTGGACTCCTTGGCTTTCTCCTTCCGCACAAATGCAACATAAGAACCGAGATACGTCTCGTCGAAGTAAAGTGCGATCTCATGCGCAATTGAGGACTTTCCTGTGCCTGCCTGGCCAAGGAGAAGGAGGCCGCGGTCGGATTCGGGATTCTTGACCCACTCGACGATGTGGTCCAAGAAATGTTTGCGTGTGTCTCGATAACAGCCCTGTCTATCTTTGAATCGCCATCCTCCCAACAGAGGGCTTTCCCCGATTATTGCATTCAATTCTATTTTACTCTTGTTAAACCGAAGGTTGATGGCTTTGTGACTGTCATAATGACGCACCAGTATCCGATGCTTGATTCGACATATCCGTTTCCGTTTCCTGTGTTCTCACATCGTTTCGCATTTCAGAGACAGCAGCGCTAGCGGGGACAGCAACATCTGTGAGGAATTGTCCTCGTAGATCCCCTAGTCGGTCGCCGGCCTTGCGGAGGCGTTCGACATTGTTCGAAGCCAGGTTTGCTGAAAATCACATGTTGATAAGAGGCGATGAGAGACGTCAGTCACGATAACGTACCGACTTGTGCATCCATCTTAGCATTCGATCCGGCAGCAAACGCGTACGATTTGATAGAACCGGCACATTCGGAGACGCACTTCAGCATCTCAATGAGAATATTTGCTTGCGTTGATCCGGGTTGGATGTTCCTCAAATCGTCCTCAGTTGTAAATTGAAATGCATTTAGTATCGCCTCAAGTAGTGATCGGAAGTTGCCGTCATGCCGTAACCTGAGTACCAAGTCCTGCCAACAAGCCAAAAAAGGGTGAGCGTTCTATTTCATCCAATAAGGCAAGGGCGCGCACCTCGCCAATGTTGGAGAGCTGAGCCCATGTCGAGCTGGCAAGCTGAAGGGCAGCAATTAGCTCTGTGAATAGTAGAGAAGAAAGGTATGGGACATACTGGTTTGACGGTTGGACTGACGGTGTCCACGACTTGCTTCATAACATCAACAGCACTTTTCCATATTGTGACCGCATCCATAGCTTCCTCAGCGCGATCGGGATGACGTGACATCCCCGGCTGGCTGTCCGGCACTATTCCCACAGGAGTGCTGCTGTCAACGAGGTGACCCGTCCCGGAAAAATCAGATATAGGAACGGTAACTGCCGTGGGTTGCGCGGTTTCAGCGTTAGATTGGACAATGTGACGTGGAGCGCCTCCTTCAGTGACAAGGTTGCCGGGTATAAGATTCGGGGTGTTGACTGTCGCTGTCCGAGAGGAACTTGCGTTTGATGACACTGTGATCGTTAAGACTGTGGCCGGCTCCTTTGTCTGTCTACCTGCATTCCCGAAAACAATGTCGAGTTCTACATGTAGGGCTCAGCTAGAAGCGTGAGTAAAGTTCCAAATAATCATGAGACGAACCGCGAGTTGGTTCACAGGCTATCCTCTGATTTCCGATAATAATGTCTTCCGCTTTGGTCCTTTCCACATAAAGCGATACGGTGATATGAGATTGGGATTGTACAATGCTGCTGGAGACTCAGCCGTTGATAGAAATAAATATGGGAATTTCTCACAAGGTGTCTAGATTCTCGTTCCATTCTACGATATGCTCCCTTCTCTGCACAGATCGTGTCTGCCTCGTTGTCTCCCCGCAAGTTACAGTGACGTAAAAATTTCCTTTTCTCCAGAGGAGGGTCTTGAGACGCGGAACGTTGCGCGCTCTGAGGACTGGCAGGGGAAAGAGATTTAGTACCTCTCAGAGCATGATCACAAAGGGAGTACGTACCAGTGACCCGGAGCGTATGCGAGCCTAGTTGCGTTGAGGTGACCTTGCTGCCAGTGTGCCTCATGTCGGAGATTTGAGAACCTGAGCTGTAGTAATGGTTAACAGCGGAAGACATCGGGATAGGAGACTTTGGCGTACGGATCCGGGGTCATCTGGGTAGCTTTTGAAGAGAGTAAGAAAGAGAAAGACGAGCGGGAGTTGTTGAGCCTTGAGGTAACCATGTGCCCTTGCCTGTGCCGGCATTATGCCTTCTTAGGCCCCATTCGGATGGCCTGCTAATTGCTGACAGACCGGTCTGTCAGCATTAGCAGCCCATCCGAACGGTGCCTAAGGGCACGTTGTTTGCGCCATCTCACGCTCATCGGGCGGCAAGGTCACGTTTGTGATGATCGATAGCATATGTTCTCGGGTTAACTCGAGTCACGAGCTTCCGAGTCTGACCACTTCGCGCTTGAATAAAGACAAGGCGCCTTTTTCAAAACGTTATTACCAAGATACCGTACTTTACGATCCCCGAATGATAAAGCCCAACACGAGGCAAAGTATCAGTAAAAGACGTATCCTATGCACAATAAAGGGAACCCCGCCTACAGCGCCAACCAGATCATCGCGTTGCCCATGAACTTTTTATGCTTGATCGCTAGCGAGTGCAACAGCGATCATGGGAATCTGGATGAGTTGCAGCGTAAAAATATGCAATCTGTTTCCACGTTCGAACAAATTAATCTTTTCACAAATGACAAAGAGGGAGGTTTGGCTGGGGCGCACTTGATCATCTTTGTGACTACGGCCATGACCAGTTCGTGGGCCGCCGCGGAGAGAAGGAAGGTGGTCAACATGGCACGCGAGCGCAAAATTTAGTACGAGCTGATTGTCGACGCGCTCCCCTCAGTGATCCAGTTTCTGAACCAGTTCCACCAGAATTGCTCCTCCAATTCTTCCCTCCATCTCATCCCCACCTGCGAGCTCCGCTCTAACGCTCTCTCCTTCCGCTCACGCCCACATCTGGCGTCCTCACTCAGCCTCGTTCACCAGTCTTGCGTTGGGTGGGGAAAGGTTTGGTAGCTGGGATGTCGAACCCTGCCTATGGTCATGCGCTTCTAACCTTTCTCGCTTTTGCAGATGCGGCTTTTATGAGGACCGGGTAACTAGCCACCAATTGCTTTTTCTACTTTGGTGCCGAGTACAGCCACAGTGAAACTCAACTTTTTGGGGTGAGTTCTCCCGAGATTCAGACAAAATGCTGAGTCGACGACTGGGAGAAGTTTTATGGTGGATGCCGAGGAGGTGATGGGTTTTGTTACTTCCGCGGACAAGCTTTGCTGAGCCCAGCGGATAAGGGGTCTGCTGGTCTTTGTGATTGATTGATGTGCGCGGCGGCATTGACCTCTGCGGGAAAGCCAGACATAGTATCGTCCAGTAGTTTGTTCTTCAAGATAGCGGGCACGACATGGTGCATTTGAGAAAATGACGCAAGATGTATTTGGAGATGTGACGGCTTGAAAGGCTCTGCCATGGCTCGATAGCCTCTGTAATAAACGATGAGCGGAGGATCTTAGTAGTTGTGAGGTTGCACATTGTCGTTTCTCACTTATCCGACATTGGATATAGAATATATGGAGGCTGAAAGGGGTTTGTAACACACTCGCCATCTGTCAGTCGTTGGCTGTTGTTGCCAGTCCCAAGACGTGCGTTGGTCACATATGTAGTCATAGTCACGCGTCACGTCCTTTAAGTACATGAGTTATGCGGGACCTATTGGACAGAACTACGATGGCAAGTAACTTCGGGCCCGTTCAAGGTGGCGACTGAAGTCGCGATTGCTCCTCGTCTAGAATGAGTTCAATCATGACGCACCACAGAACACGACCCACGGGGTGTCCGAATCCTTGGCACCGTTATCTCCTTCAGACTTGCGTTCACAGCACGTGAAGCGGACCGGCTGGCCATCCCAGTAACGCATCATGTCGAAAGAGATGCCGCCGGGAAATTGCAGCGACAGCGTCGGCGTGACTATATAGCCGTAGCAAAAGTCGGTCGTGAACACGTCCTATTTATATATATTACGTCAACAAAAAAACTGGTTTTACTGGGCCACAACGTGTGCCGCACCTCGGGTCCAAATATGAGCTCGCGACGATGGGATGTATCACGAAAGTAGGCGCGTCGACGGTCCGCAGTACGCAAGTCTTGCAGTGCCTCGGTCAACCCTCCTACCGCCGTGCCCGAGGCCAGTGGCGGTGGCGGCTCCAAGTTGTTAGGGTCAGGGGAAGCCACTCCCGGGGAGGAAGCATTGCGGGAGTGGAAGAGAAGGGACGGTGTAGGCGAGGGGAGGGTGAATGTGAATGCGAGTGGGATGGTGAGCTTCTCAGAGTTTGATGCAACTGCTTCGTGTCATCGGAGCGACTGCGGAGGTGGAAAGGGCGACCAGCCTTCGCGGTCGATAATGTGCCGCTGTTTTGGCAATGACGACTGTGGTCCGAGTCGTTCGTGTACTCCATGTGTGGTGGTGGCGGAGGTTCGAGACAAGGCTGGGAGGCGCGTGTGCACAAAATGCGGCATCGTCGATACGAGTGGGGAAAGGGCTCATGGCTTTGTGCTCGACGACAAGTCGTGTTCCAACGTCGGGTCCACAAAGCTTGTCAAGGGGATCAAAAGTGACGTCAAGGGAGTAACCCTTGTCGGCTTACTGCGCGAACTTGAGTGCGGCACCCGAACCCCTGGGAAGTTTCAATGGATGGTTACCGAAAAGCACATCGTCGGCCGATGTCGGGCGGAGAAAACGGCTTGAGCATGCCACACTCACGGGTTAAGGGGACCGGTTTCCGCAGTGGAGAACGACATATCCTGAACCTGTATACTCCAAGTGATGTCCTTTCTATCCTTGCGGCCAAAGTACTCGTTGTGCAAAGTGTTGCCTTGCTCGTCTGTAAAGTCTTTGATATACGCAAGAATCTGCCCCTCAAAGGCATCCGACACAACGGTGTGTGGCACGTCAGAGTTGGTCTAGATGGGCACGAGTGCGTCTAGGGATGGACCAGCTACAAGACGTAGGCGTGGCATTAGGAAGGGACATGGTGGTTATGATATAAGAGACGGGCAAAGGCCCGGGGCTAAGCAACCTAACTGTGACCCAAATGCGGGATGCACGTGAAGGGCGCTTCCCCTTGGCAGCGTCTAATTATGAACCAGAGGAGGCATGGGGGCTGACTACCATTCCCCCCAGAACCGCCTACAAAAGCTGGGCCACTCGAGCGGCCATCCGCATACTCGCACTTCCCTCCCATAGGCTGCCAGTGGCGCGCCGATAGGGGAAGTGTCATCCCTCTGCCTACCCAGCCACGCCACGCTAGCCGGACACATGCATCCGCCGCTTGAGCCGCCTCTCCCACGACTGCCGGGTTCCCCCTATGCTAGACCGCCCCCGTGGCACAGATGCAACCCTCCCCGAGAGATCGCTACACGATCATACACGAGGAGCCGAACGGAAACGCCTAATGAAACCTATCTCAAAAAAGGCATTACGAGCAAAATGACCACCTGGCGATTTATTGCAGTGGCGATGGGCCCCAACCCGTGCAGGAATAGATCCCTGGACCGGGGCCTCGATTGGTTTCAATCAATGACAAGAACTCGTCACACAGCCCACCATCCTCGGCCCAGCGGCCTCGCATAGAGACGCGACCTTCCAAGCTCTGGCAGATGCAGTCGAAATGGCCAGAAGCCAGCTACTATTTACCTCCCACGTCCAATCTGTAATCACGTACAATCTCTTGGTGTCAGATCACCGACAGGCACGACAATCGTGACGCAGCCGCGTCCAAAGTCGTCTGCGATACAATCGCAGACATCCTCTTTACACATCCCGCCACTTCGGTCTCGATACGTAGGGTCCCGGGCTCAGCTAGCTTCAGACTCCTGAAATGTCTCCAAGAAATCGCGACCGAAGCGGCGGCGGCTACAACAGACCCGGCCCCCACCATAATAGCTCCGGCCTACCGCGCCCTCCACCGATCTCCTTCCGGCCAACCTCCAGACTTTATGCTGGGCATTGCCAACTCCGCCTAGCCAACCTTTTGCACAGCCATCGGATCACTCACGGAACACGCCTTCACAGGCGAGTTGCAACGCGAGACACCGGCCCCGCCCACCCGACCGCGCACGACTGCCAGTGTGGGCTGATAGTCATCCAGATCCCCAGTCACGTCATTATCCACTGCCCACGCTTCAGGGCGGCACGCGAACGCATCCTCAAAGCGACCTCACCCACGCTATCACCCAACATTCTCTTCGGGATGAGAAAGGGTGGGGAAGCGCTAACGAAGTTCATCGAAGAAACACGAGCATGCGTCCGGCCCCGACGCCGGCTCCCAGAGGACCACGGCTAAACGCGTCGGGCGATCGCCCGCCGTCGTCGACCCTCCCCACTTTAAATACATTTTACTTAACCCAGCCACCAAGCCATGTTAATTGGACCAATTTACGCAACTGAGCATGTCTTTGTTACATGTAGACATTTTGCGCTATAGAGTGTATATTCTAAGAACAAACATCCGAGTCCTCGTGAAGGGCCGCACCGGGCTAGGATTGGTGTATGGTAAAATGAACGTCTATAAAGCAGAACAAGGGTCATCTTTTCAAACACGTATAAGGGTCGGATTCTGCGGGTAAAATCAATCGCAAACACCCAACGCAGTGACCAGGATGAACCACTGTATGCGGGGAAACTCGAGCTCATATGCGGGCAGCGCACGCGTTGTGGGCCCGAGCTAACCAGTTCCAATTCGAGCTCTGAATATTCCGCAGCAAGGGCTGAGATCTATGAATCTGGATGATCTACGAGTGGATGAGATGTCACGCCTTTTCATGTTTCTCATCATCCAGTACAATAATTGACCCGGTTATGTTATTTGGGCGCGGCGCCTGCGAAGGGCAGTGACATTGGGCACTTACGTGGATAATTTAGGCCAAGGGGCTTGGGGTGGTTATGTCATCGTGCAACCGGATTCGTCCCGTTGTCCTGTGCCTCGCACTTCTCCAATCGACAAACACCTTTTTCTTCCCCGCGCCGCATCGTGGTAAGTTAGAAGCAAACCAACCCTGTCGAAAGACCTCTCCGAGGCCGAAGTTCGCGAGCGTCCTTCTCAAGAAATCCCAAATATCATCTGTCCCATCGACAGTCGGACTTTCCGCGTCGCACTGGCAGTCAATACGTCTCGGTTGCCGGACGGTTGACCTACTGCGATGATTGTATTCAGACCGATTTGCTCAACAAGGACATTTTCTTCCTCGCCTGATCGAACTGGCGAAGTGGGTCTGGGATGACGATGGCCAGACGAAGGATTCCACTCCAACCGACTTCCAGACTCGGAGTCGGCCTCAGGTACCAAAACTCTCTTTATTTCGCCATCAACTGACAACTCGAATGCTTGTGCGCAGACTCTCTTACCCAATTGCCTGCAGGCGGGAAAGATGACGTCCACACGGACTTTTCCATTGTCCCGAAAGATTATCGACAACATGAAGCGCAGATCCAGCAATTCTTTCTGGCGCTGCAGAGCAGCTGCGTTCTACCTGTCCACATGTCCCGCTGAGCCGAGATGCATCGTCAGCACCACCAGCAGCTACGGCTCGCACATGTACAGACAATCGCGGCTGTGCTCGGGCAGCATAGTCCGGCATGTGCGCCGCAGGTATGATACTGCCAATTTGCATGATGGCTCTGATGAATTTTACAGGCCCTCTGACGGTTCAAACATAGCGGCAACAATTACTAGTACACAGAAGCACAAACCGACGCACCAGCGCCAACCGGTCAATGGTCGGAGGAAGAACATCAAGCGCGCGGAAGCAACAAAACCCATCACCTCATGGGTATCCCAGTTTAAAGAAAAGTGTAGAGACAGACCCACCATAAAACTTCTCCCAGTCGTCTACTCAGCATCCCCCCCCCCCCCCCCCCCCCTCAGTGAGCCAGTTTCTGAGCCAGTTCCTCCAAAAATTGCTCCTCCAACCCTTCCCTCTATCCCATCCCCACCTGCGAGCCGCTCTAACGCACTCTCCTTCCCCCTCACGCCCACATACGGCGTCCCCACTCAGCCCACAGAAAATACAAGTCTGCCATCTCCTTCGCCATCATCCTTAGTGCGACTATCGCTACGCCAACAAACCTCACATCCACCCTTTCATGCCCCTTACAGCTCTCCATCTGTAACAGTTAGCGACTCCCATCGCATCATATTCACCGGCACTCCCCCCGATCAGCCTCCAATTACCTCGTTCGCTAGTCTTGCGTTGGGTGGGGAAAGGTTTGGTGGCTGGGGTACCAGTGGCGCACAGTGTATGTTTGTTTGAGCATACGTTGAGGGTTAGCTCTGCACAGGAGGGAGATGTCAATGACAACGATCATAAGTCACTAGTATGTCCACGACCAATTTTCTACGACGTATCGGCGTTAACAAGCTCGTGGGTGCTCAAGCCTCAGACAGGTCCGTCAAAAGAGAAGGAAATCAGCTTATTACCTGCGTTTACGGTCACTGTCGATGATCCTCAGAACTTGAAGGTTGGAGATATCCGTGGGTTCGCCATGTAGTCTACGACCTACAGTATCACGTTGCTTCCTTCCTGCCAGTTTCTGTTAACCGTTGCCCTAATCGCCCTCTTTCACGGTATGAATGTACACTTTCGGGGGAACTCTGGTCTTCGCTTTCGCTTAGTCTACATGCTACCGTCCGGACATTTCCCTTCTGAAGGCGCTCGGCAAGCCTGAAAGTTCACCCCCACCATCTATCTGTATGCTTGCCTTCTTTTCGCAAACTTTCCGGTGTGTGACATGACAGCTCGCCGTTGGGGTTGTTTTGTTACCGTCGTTAGATCATTATCGACTCCATTGTCGCGCTATTCCTCCGGATCGTCGGTGCCTGCATAAAAGGGCCCTCTTTCAAAGAGATCAATGCAAGCGAGATGAAGATAAGGTGCGGGGCACACACACAGAACCGGACATCCATTCCCCCTCACGGGCAGTGGGTGACTTATCGTGCTTGTACCGATTTGAAGGACGATCGACGACATGGACTCACGGATAGGATTCGCCAATTTCGTCATGCGCCACATAAATGAATTCATGAGGCCATCGCTACATAGCTCCTGACGAATTCCATCGACATCGGCGAGAAGTTCCACGAGCTCCTTTGAGCGATCCCGCATTCTGAGTGTCTCTCATCTAGTCTGCCGAACCATGAACGAAAATGGTTATTATGATTGTATGTCCAGTCGTCGCCACGTAGCTCCGTGACCGGATGGACTCTTTAGACCAAAAAAATGAGGGTGGATGGATTGCATGGATGAAGGCGCGAGATACCAGTTTGGGACAGCGTGGCAGGGGATAGAACGCCTAAGAGCTGCTCAGCCCGTTGAGGAAGGATTAGGTGGATGGCATGGATGATGATGACAAAGAGAAACACTACTAATTAGGAAGAGAATCCATATGGATGAATAATTGAGCGAAAGGAAGACCCACTTGGGTGGGTGTTGGACTAGCTGGACACCCCCCCCGGGCTGATAAGTTGATGTACACATATACATGCGTCGGTCACATGTTCGACGCGTCTCGTCACAGTCATTCGTCACGTCCTTTAATCCCAGTTCAGGCACGAGGCAGTGTGAGCGGAAATCCGATTACTATCTATGTTACAGTCCAGAAGGAGGGAAAATCTGACGAGGAAAGCTCACACAGAACCAGAGATACATCCCAGCCAAGAAAGGGAATCAAACCCTTGACGTTTGACCTCTCTTTCATTGAGTATACGATTCTCGTGAGTGGTAGGATGGTCACGGTTCGGTCTAACAAAGCAGGACAAAAGTCAAGCTATCTTGCATACAAATTTAGATAAATTGTCATAATGTACTAGTAGCCCAATTTGATCCATAAGCAAAATTTGAGAGATCAAGCCGTGTCTCATGTTTGCCTGCAATCCAGATAGTGCTGGGTCTATGAAGGCATGGCCTATGTAGCTCGGGAATCCAAAGCACAAGTTCATTCTCCCCTCCACATAACCAACCGTCACTATCGATTAAGGGTTGGTCTGTAAATTGATTCTTAATATTTTTGGCCCTGGTCGCGGTCTTCACATGAATTGTGCCGTTGTCTGAAGCTGAGGCAATATGTCCAGTTGTGGCATCCCAGGATCTAGGATCAAGATAAGTCATCTAACATTCGTAAATATGTGATACTAACTTTGTGTTCGTCACCCGAATTGTGTGATCACCTGAGGCCGATGCGATACACCCCCCATCTGGTGAGAATGCAACAGATGTGACCCAACTGGTGTGTCCAGTAAATGGGCCCGCTACAATCTGTCCTGTTGTGACATCCCACACCCGAATCGTGTGATCATCTGAGCCAAATGCGATATGCTCTCCATCTGGTGAGAATGCAACAGATTTGAAGAAAGAGGCGTGTCCAGGAAATGGGCCCGCTACAATCTGTCCTGTTTTGGCATCCCACACCCGAATCGTGCGATCAGAAGAGGCCGATGCTATACGCTCCCCGTCTGGTGAGAATGCAACAAATATGACCGAATCGGTGTGTCCAGTAAATGGGCCCACTACAATCTGTCCTGTTGTGGCATCCCACACCCGAATCGTGTGATCATGCGAGGCTGATGCAATACGCCCCCCATCTGGTGAGAATGCAACAGATATGACCATATTGGTGTGTCCAGTAGACGGGCCCGCTACAACATGTCCTGTTGTGGCATCCCACACACAAATCGTGTCATCATTCGAAGCCGATGCGATCCGCTCTCCATCTGGTGAGAATGCAACAGATATGACCGAGTTGGTGTGTCCAGGAAATGGGCGCGCTAAAATCTGTCCTGTTGTGGCATCCCACACCCGAATCTTGCCATCTTCCGAGGTCGATGCGATACGCTCCCCGTCTGGTGAGAATGCAATAGATCTGACTGAATCGGTGTCGCCAGTAAATGGGCCCGCTAAAATCTGTCCTGTTCTGGCATCCCACACCCGAATCGTGCGATCATAAGAGGCCGATGCGATCCGCTCCCCGTCTGGTGAGAAGGCGATAGATGTGACCAATTTGGTGTGTCCAGGGCCCGCTACAATCTGTCCTGTTGTGGCATCCCACACCCGAATCGTGTGATCATCCGAAGCCGATGTAATACGCTCCCCGTCTGGTGAGAACGTAACAGATACGACCGAATGGGTGTGTCCAGTAAATGGGCCCGCTACAATCTGTCCTGTTGTGGCATCCCACACCCGAATCGTGCGATCATCCGAGGCCGATGCGATACGCTCCCCATCTGGCGAGAATGCAACAGATGCGACCTTCTCGGTGTGTCCAGTAAATGGGCCCGCTACAATATGTCCTGTTGTGGCATCCCACACCCGAATCGTGCAATCAAAGGAGGCCGATGCGATCCGCTCCCCGTCTGGTGAGAATGCAACAGACATAACCAAACTGGCGTGTCCAGTAAACGGGCCCGCTACAATCTGTCCTGTTGTGGCATCCCACACCCGAATCGTGTGATCATAAGAGCCCGATGCGATACGCTCCCCGTCTGGTGAGAATGCAACAGATCTGACCGAATGGGTGTGTCCAGTAAATGGGCCCGCTACAATCTGTCCTGTTTTGGCATCCCACACCCGAATCGTGCGATCAAAAGAGGCCGATGCAATACGCTCCCCGTCTGGTGAGAATGTAACAGATACCACCGACTTGGTGTGTCCAGTAAATGGGCCCGCTACAATCTGTCCTGTTGTGGCATCCCACACCCGAATCGTGTCATCATAAGAGGCCGATGCGATACGTTCCCCGTCTGGTGAGAATGAAATAGATGCGACCGACTTGGTGTGTCCAGTAAACGGGCCCGCTACAATCTGTCCTGTTGTGGCATCCCAAACCCGAATCGTGCGATCATCCGAGGCCGATGCGATACGCTCCCCGTCCGGCGTGAAGGCAACACAATTGACACTGCGGTCATGTGCCTTAATCGACATTTCCAATTCAGGCCAATGCGACAACTGCCCGCGCTCCAACCTCAATGTCCGAGGAAACTCGGGAAGGTATTGACGAAGGATCTGGGAAGAGGCTGGCGCGAAAGGCAGGGCAGAGACGTAGATATGTGGTGCACTTCTTGCCACCGCCTTTCCGAAATACCGCACGAATGAAGATGCATCCTTCGCCAATCCAAACAAATTCTTCACTTCCGTTTGTGAACGCTATTGCGATTTCACGCTCAAGTCAGTATATGTCATATTCAATTATGCGGTGTACATACCTCTCGCAGCAACCATACCAACAGCGATGACAATCCTCGTGAACCAACGTTAACACTCTTCTTGACACTAAGCACTTCCAGCCAAAACAGAACCTTCGTTTCGAAGAACGATCGAACCTTTTTGAGGACCTCGTGATCGAAGGCAAGACGACGACACAAATGATCGCTCCAGTAAATGCAACCATATTGTAGAGCAGACGGAATATATTTGGTGATTCGGGATTCCAAGTCTGGGACGTCGGTGTTGGCGAGACATGACGACTCCAGTCTGCACATGTTGAATTTGAGGCCATCGAGCATTAAACCAAGGCAGGAATGTGTCAAATCATGGTGGGCATCCGCAAGATCGACATAAAACACGTTGCTCTTCTTACTAGTCAGAAAGTCACGGAATGACGTATGGAGGGGAAGGATGGGGCGCGTTTGGTCAACTTGAAGTGATGTGACGTTACTCAGCAGCGAGCCGAGGCAGCGGAGAATTCTGAGGACCTGGTCGGAATCTTCGGGGTGAACAAACGGTGCATGCTGTCGCAGAGAAATTAAAGAGTCGATGGAGAGCGGTTCGATAGCGGCAAAAAGTTGTCCCATGATGGACCGAAACAGAACTTGGGCTTCATCTGAATTAAAGTACGCTTGGAGGACTTCTTCGTACAAGTCGTCCAGCGGACCTTCACCACTGCGACCTCGAGAGGATGCCAACAGGCGCTGTACACATTCGTTGTAGCTAAGGCCAAGACTGTCACGGCTGTTTATGAAACCACATGCGACGGCCGCCCATTGAAACAAGCCCTGTGACGCCTGCACTAGCTTGCCACCATGGTCTTTAAACACGTCCTTGCGGAGCCTGCTCTGGATATACAAGCCAATATCTTGTTCCGTATTGGTAGCCAGTTGGGCGTCATCCATGTACAGTGTACGGACGGACTGCGCATCGGCGAATGCCTGTTCGACGTCATCTTCCGACCTCGACGTGATGAGGATGCGAACGTTCCGCGGGAGGTCGATGAGACGTTCGGCAAGAAACGAATGCAGTGCATTTCCGCCGATTGTGATACCACTTTCATCCAACCCATCGATGATGATGAGAATTGGATCATCAAGTGGTACGCTCTTGAATGGATTAACGAGGAGCCGTGTAAAAAGTCTACGAGGATCTCGGGTACTCCCAAAAGACGGATCACTTGCAATGGCCTTCTTGAGGGCGAGCTTGAACTGAGGATAGCGATCGGAGAGGCCGCGGACAAGGGTCGTAAAGAAATGATAAGCCTCGTCGTTGGACTCCTTGCGTTTCTCCTTCCGCACAAAAGCAACATAAGAACCGAGATACGTCTCGTCGAATTGAAGTGCGATCTCATGCGCAATTGAGGACTTTCCCGTGCCTACCCGACCAAGGAGAACGAGGACACGGTCGGATTCGGGATTCTTGACCCACTCGACGATGTGGTCCAAGAAATGTTTGCGTGTGTCTCGATAACAGCCCTGTCTATCTTTGAATCGCCATCCTCCCAAAAGAGGGCTTTCCCCGATTATTGCACTCAATTCTGTTACTCTGGTCAAACCGATGATCTATGGCTTTGTGACTGTGAGAATGACGCACCAGTATCCGATGCTTGATTCGACATATCCGTTTCTTGTGTTCTCACATCGTTTCGCATTTCAGGGACAGCAGCGCCAGCAGGGAAAGCAACATCTGTGGGGAATTGTCTTCGTAGTTCTCGTAGTCGGACGAGGGCCTCGCGGAGGTGTTCGACATTTTTCGAAGCCAGCTTTGCTGAAAATCTCATGTTGATAAGAGGCGATGAGAGGTCAGGTCAGGATAACGTACCGACTTGTTCATCCGTCTTGGCATACGATTCGGCGGTAAACGCGTACGATTTGATAGAATTGGCACATTCGGAGACGCACTGCAGCATCTCATTGAGAATATTTGCTTGCGTTGATGCCGGTTGGATGTTCCTTAAAACATCCTGATTTGCAAACCCAAATGCATTCAGTATCGCCTCAAGTAGTGATCGGAAGTTGTCGTCATGTTGTAACTTGTGTACCGAAGTCTGCCAACAAGCCAAAAAAAGGTGAGCGATCTATTTCATCCAACAAGGCAAGGGCGCGCACCTCGGGAATGTTGGAGAGCTGAGTCCATGCCGATGTGGCACGCTGAGGGGCAGCAATTAGCTCGGCCAATAGTAGAGAAAAAAGGTATGGGACATACTGCTTTGAGGATTGGACTGACGGTGTCCACGACCTGCTTCATAACATCAACGGCACTTTTCCATGTTGTGACCGCATCCATAGCTTCCTCAGCGCGATCTGGATGACGCGACATCCCTGGCTGGCTGTCCGGCACTGTTCCCACAGGAGTGCCGCTGTCAACGAGAAGGTAACCCGTCTTGGAAAAATCAGATCGAGGAGCGGTAACTGTCGTGGGTTGCGCGGATTCAGTGTCAGATTGGACAATGTGACGCGTAACGCCTCCTTCAGTGACAGGGTTGCCCAGCGTGAGATTCGGGGTGTTGACTGTCGCTGTCCGAGAGGAACTTGCGTTTGATGACACTGTGATCGTTAAGACTGTGGCCGGCTCCTTTGTCTGTTTCGAATGTCCATCTGCATTCCCGAAAACAATGTCGAGATCTACGTGTAGGGTGATCAGCAAGAAGCATGAGTAAAATTCCAAAAAAATCATGAGACGAACCGCAAGCTGGTTCACAGGCTATCCTCTGATTTCCGATAAGGATGTCTTCCGCGTTGGCCCTCTCCACATAAAGAGATATTGTGATATCAGACTGGGATTGTACAATGCTGCTGGAGACTCAGCCGCAAATAGAAATAAAATATGGCAATTTCTTACAAAGTGTCGAGATTCTCGTTCCATTCTACGATATTCTCCCTTCTCTGCACAGATCGTGTCTGCCTCGTCGTCTCCCCGCAAGTCACAGTGACATAAAAATTTCCTTTTCTCCAGAGGAGGGTCTTGAGACGCGGAAGGTTGCGCGCTCTGAGGACTGGCAGGGGAAAGAGATTAGTACCTCTCAGAGCATGACCACAAAGGGAATACGTACCAGTGACCCGGAGTAGATGCGAGCCTGGTTGCGTTGAGGTGACCTGAGCGCGGCTGCTGCCAGCGTGCCTCATGTCAGAGATTTGAGAACCTGAGCTGTAGTAATGGTTAACAACAGGAGACATCGGGATATGAGACTTTCGCGTACGGATGCGGGGTCATCTGGGTAGCTTTTGAAGAGAGTAAGAAAGAGAAAGATGCGTGGGAGAGGTTGAGATCCGTTGAGCCTTGAGGTAACCATGAGCCCTTGCCTGTGCCTGTAATTATGCCTTCTAAGGGCACCTTCGTCTGCGTCATCTCACGCTCAGCGGGCGGCAAGGTCACGTTTGTGATATTCGATAATCATATGTTCCTGGTTCACTTTCGGTAACTCGAGCCCCCGAGTCTGACCACTTCACGCTTGAATAAAGACAGGGCGCCTTTTTCAAAACGTTATTACCTCGGTGTTAAGCGACACTGCAAGACACTGTACTTTACGATCCCCGAAAGATAAAGCCCGACACGAGACAAAGTATCAGTAAAAGACGTACGCTATGCGGGAACTCCGCATACAACGCCAACCGGATCATCGCGTTGCCCAAGAACTTTTTACGCTTGATCGCTAGCGAACGTGCGACAGCGATCATGGGAAACTGGATGAGTTGCAGCACAAAGATATACAATCTGTTTCCAGGTTCGAACAAATCAATTTTTTCACAGATAAAGAGAGGGAGGTTTGGCTGGAGCGCACCTGATCATCTTGGTGACTACGGCCATGACCAGTTCGTGGGCCGCCGCGGAGAGAAGGAAGGAGGTCAACATGGCACGCGAGCGCGAAAATTAGTACGGGCTGATTGTCAACGCGTAGACGTGTCGAAGCAGGACATTTTCTACGGGCTTGTTTGAATCTCGGGAGAACTCACCCCAAAAAGTTGAGTCTCACTGTGGGTGTACTCAGCACGAAAGTGGAAAAAAAGAATTGGTGGCTAGTTACCCAGTCCTCATAAAAGCCGCATCGGCGAAAGTGAGAAAGGTTAGAAGAGTATGACCACAGGCAGGGTTCGACATCCCAGCCACCAAACCTTTCCCCACCCAACGCAAGATTAGTGAACGAGGCACTTTTGCCCAAGTTGAAGGATCTGGAGAGAAAGAGCACGGTAGTGCAAAGGGGTCTTCGAAGGGGTTGCATGTCTGTTGGTCTTCGTGGTCAATGTCGTGCGCGGCAGCATCGACCTCTGCAGACAATGATGACGTCGAGGAGTTTGTCCATCAAGATACCGGGCACGGCATCGACGCATTTAAGAAAAGGACACGATATGTATTTGAAGATGTGACTGCTTCGAAAGACTCTGCTATGACTTGGACAGCCTCTGTAATAAATGATGAGTGGAGGATCTTAGTAAAAAGCGTTTGCGACACACGTTGAAGCAAAGCGTCCATCTCGCGATCGCATATCATGAGCATGGCGCATAAAATAGTTCACCGAATTTCGTAGAGCCTGAAGCTCCTCCTGGAGATCAAATTCATCTGGCAGTCGTTGGCCTTTGTTGCCAGTCCCAAGGACGCGTTTTTGCGCGCGTCTGTCACATGTTCCATCACGTGCAGTCACAGTCACAGTCACGTTCGATATACCATTTTATGTTCAGGCAAGGAGGCACTGGCAAGCGTGAGCGGAAATCCGATTACCATCTATCTGATTTTGCTTTTGCAGATTACGTTGGTCCTTATAAGTGTAATCACGGAAATTGTGCGTATATATTAATGGAGGGTCGCACGGACTCGCTTCCGTGAAATGCTGCATGAAATCGGTGCCACTCGATTCGCCACAGGTCCGCCAGGGCGCCCAAAATTTTATGCTAACCCCTCTTCGGAGGGCACACATCTCCTCCTAAGATGGTCCGTCTATTTCCCATGCTTTTATGCAATTTTTGGATTACATTACTGTTTACTCAAAAAAGACCTATACGAATCGGTGGCACTACGGTAGCTTTTCTGCTTCAAACAGCTGGCGTTTATATTACCATGTGGCCTAAAATTGAACTGTGTGCGAGGTGGGGGTGGATCGGTTTCGAAAACTGAAGGTGCTAGGATCCGCGGAAATGTGGTATTATGGTTAATAATAGTGGCGAGTTGCGCACCCCCACTTAGCTCGTTGTTCGTTGCCGTCACAGTGGGCCCTTGCATATAAATAGAACACACAATCATCATGTGCCCTCGTAAACAAGCGCTGGGAGTATACAGCTGGCGGCAGGCACGGCTGCTGAACGGCAAAAAAGGATCGCTGCTCGATGCTGATAGCACCACGGCAGCATTGCTCAAGATAGCTAGCTCGACCATAAATTTGAGCGGAGTACCCATTACTGTACTAGGCTTTACAGTACAGATGAAGGCCGAGGCGTTCGAAAATTTCGCCATGCAAAAAGTTGGTCATGGAGTAACAGCGATTCCAACTCACGTACCTCGGCTTCCTCAGTGGCCTCCGAGCCTAGTCCGAAGTTGTCCGAGTATGAACGGCATTCCATCGCCCCCACCCCCCTCTTCCAACTCCGAGCAAGACTCCGAGTCTACTGTACCCACCCTCATAATCCAGCACGTTATCCGGAGTTATCTCCTGCACCCTCAGCAGGCTCCTCTTCTTCGCTCCGGACTGCCGACTGAGACTCCATGCAATTGTGGAATTGTGGAATTGAGGTCCCAACGTTCGAGTAGCTGTTGATGCACCATCAAGCACGTTACGTGATCTCGGATGAGATCGGCTGCACGGGGATCCGTTTGCACCTGTAAACACAAAATTGGCCTCCTTGCCGCTGCCTAGCATCCATGGTAGCAGTATACATTGCATATATACTGTAACTTCCATCAAGTCCCGGGCGACAGGGGGACTTTGGGCGGGGTCAAACCTGTGCGGAGATCAATGATGATGTTACAGTATTACCAACCCACTGTTACGTGACAGGGAGCCAGGGAAGGACATAGACCTCCATGTTCCCTGGCACGCCAAGTCACACGACTGACGAGTATCGCCGATGTCCGGCGGGGCGCTCGTTGGCACCTGAGCTCTTAGTGCGAATACTGTACTGTAGATGGCAGCTTCGCTGTCCGTAGCTTACTGTACTCCGCGCCCCGTGGCGCCCCGTCAACGATGGCGTCCAAAAACGGCGCGCGACGGAGAAAGGCTAAAGAAACCAAAAAGAGAAGGAAACATGATAAAGTATATTTTTTTTCCATCTCACATCATCTTCTATCTCATGATGCGCATCATGTCGGAGTATGTGTTCGTTCCTGCGATGCTTTCAATGGTGGTGGTGGTCCGAGTGCTTTCCGATAGAAAAAGGCAAAGGTAAATTACCACGCGAATTGTGCTATAGGAACTAGGGATTGCAGCACCGCATGTGCCAAGCTTTTTTTTAGGGTTTTGTGGAAGGTGGATGATAGATGATTGATTTTTTTGATTGTTGGAGGCGGCGGGGGCGTCGGGCGTTATAAGTCAACGGGCACTGTTGAGGAATTTTAGCCAGTCGACGTTGCGGGAGTCTTTTGTGCGTGGTTTCTGTCACTTCAAATTGCGCAGCGGGTGTGTAGGATAAGGAATGCCAAGGAAACCGGGGGACAGCAACGAGCGTGTGATGCAGAAACGAACCTTCACTAGCTTCCCTTGGCAGATTGTACGCGGCAGACTAGCGTAGGACAAGGTATCCACTCTAAAGCAGAACTGTGACAGCCGTTCGTACTACAGCCATTTTTTCCTGGTTCGTGCGGACCCTTGCCCATTGTACTTGTCAAGTCGGTCTCAGGGACCTGATTCGGGACGGGCGGGCAGGGACACAGGACTGTGTGAACACATGGAACAGTCTCGCAGAGCGTTCCGCACTGTATTATTTCATCATGATGGCCCGTCATGCAACCGAATACATACTGTCTTTTCCCATCAATCCACCCGTCAACATGTCACAACTCTGGATAAGTGGGATAAATGGTATTTAGGGGGCTACTACAACAGTCATGACCGTTGCTGGCAGTGTGTATGTGTGAGAGAGAGGAAGGACTGGGGGGGAGTTCGTGCGACCCAGCCAAGTGCACGGATTGCCAGCAAGGCCCGGTTGAGAAGGGGGCTGAACCGGAGCGTACGGCGTAAAAGGCTCAGCCCAGTGCCCCCAACCGGCTATCGTCGGCATAGTCCGGCTCAACGAAATTGCGCCTTGCGCCGCTGACATGGCCTCCAAGGCAAAGTGATTCTATGCATAACCACAACACTGTCACCTCGGAGGGTCGGAGCGGGAGGATTGGTGTGCTAATATAACATCTCTCATCTCTCAAAAACATAAATTACCGACGACAACTCTCGTCGGCGTGACGTGCTCGAGGTGGCTGTTATGATGTGATTGAGTTTGTTGTCCATCGAACTGTCACTGTAACTACAACAGAGTTGAGAACTAATGGGGCATGACTTGCAACGAGGGGTCAGACAGGTCTATGACGCAGTACCGTCCTGCGAGGCAAACTGTGTGCTCCTCTGGCGGGAGTGCCGGAGGATCGCGATCACGATTAGCGAAGGCAGAGGTGTGATTGGCTTGTCGAATCGTATCAATTAACAAAACCATGTGAGCAGGTGAAGAAGCCTAATTAGTCACAAATAGAAGTCTCATTTAAAAAGCGGGGTCCTTTATCTTGGGCGTTGAGACAACTCCGAAACAACAGGAGAAGCATTGGTGGCCGACGGATAAGAAGGTGTGGAATAAAAGCTGGTAAAGGGCTGAGCACTGGACAATAAATCGGGAGAGGGAAGAGCTGGGACAGTGCTTGGACAATTTTGTTGATTTGAACCGTGGGAAAATAAAATAAAAAAATAAAGGATAAGTTGGCCCAAACGTGAACGGTAAATAAAAAGGACCGATCCCTTGACTGGCAAATTCCCATCCCATCCCATCCCCGCTCTGCTTCTTCCTCAACTTCGTCCCCTCTCCGCTGCCAGGGGCTTTCCTGCAGTAATCCGCTCCTCCTTTCACCCTCCACACTTTGGTGGACATGTCCCAGCCAATCGTAGAAAAGGAAGCAGGTCCCCCCAAAATACCTGACGACCAGTCTCCCGATGATGGTGAGAAGAGGAAACGCGAGTACAAGGATTTTGGTCATGATGATGCACCCAAAGCAACCAGTGCGTATTCTCACAACCGACTTTCCGCCTGTTCCTACCCTTATCTGGTTCTTATCTTAGGCGCCCTTGTCGATATGTCAAGGGTACGGCTTATCCGCCTCCTCTTTCAGAAATTTTCTGATTTGCAAATTTCTCTAGATCGAACTCAAAGCGGACGACCTCTATGATAAGGAAAAAGTCGACCTAGAGACCATCGTCATCGATGACGTTTTTGCGCTCCTTCAATGTAACGACCAAGGTCTTTCAACTCAGGAAGCTCAGCGTCGTTTGGAAATTTTTGGCCCAAACAAGCTTGAGCAGGAGGAACAGAACCCGTTTCTTCAGGTCAGTTTTCAATATTTGACGCATTTACTTGTCCGACTGAAAAGGGGCCGCCTTTTCAGTTCCTGAGTTTTATGTGGAATCCTCTCTCCTGGGTCATGGAGGCTGCTGCTCTCGTTGCTATCGCCTTGTCTAACGGAGAGCATCGTGCGCCTGATTGGCAGGACTTTGCTGGTATCACCACTCTCTTACTTGTCAATTCTTCCATTGGTTTTTACGAGGAGCGTGGTGCCGGAAATGCTGTCAAGGCTCTCATGGACTCACTTGCTCCCAAAGCAAAAGTTAAGCGCGATGGTAGCTGGGTCGAGATTGAATCAGCCATGCTCGTACCTGGAGACATGATTGCTTTCAAAATCGGTGACATCGTTCCCGCTGACTGTCGTCTTACCGAATCTATCAACGTATCCATCGATCAGGCAGCACTCACCGGCGAGTCCCTCCCTGTATCGAAAAAGGAGGGGGACCAGTGCTTCTCGTGAGTTTGGTCTTCACCCCTATCGCAAGTTTTGTTCTTATTTTGGATCCTATAGCGGATCAACTTGCAAACAGGGTGAGGCTGAAGGTGTCGTCATTTCTACTGGTGTCAACACTTTCTTCGGTCGCGCCGCGTCGCTTGTTGGTCAGGACGATGACACCACCGGCCACTTGCAGAAGATTCTGGCCCAGATCGGTTCTTTCTGCCTTGTCGCCATCGGTATTTTCGTCGTCGCTGAGATTTTCGTGCTATATGCTGGCTTCCGTTGGTCATACCGCTCCGGTCTGGACAACATCCTCGTACTCTTGATCGGCGGTATTCCTATTGCCATGCCTACCGTGTTATCCGTTACTCTCGCCGTTGGTGCCCAGCAACTTGCCAACTACAAGGCCATTGTCACCCGTATCACTGCCATTGAAGAGCTTGCCGGTGTCACTATCTTGTGTTCTGACAAGACCGGAACTCTCACGACGAACAAGCTCACCATTGACCGATCCACCATCAAGACCTATGCTGCATTCTCAGCTGACGATGTTATCCTACTCGCGGCATACGCATCTCGAACCGAGAACCAGGATGCCATCGATGCATCTGTAGTCGGTGCTCTTGGTGATACGGCCCGGGCTCGTGCGGGTATCAAACTCCAGGACTTCAAGCCTTTCAATCCTGTTGACAAGCGGACCGAGATTACCTACCGCGAGGAGTCATCTGGCAGGCTGAAGCGTGTCACGAAGGGTATGACCGGTATCATCATTGAACTCTGCACACGTAACAAGACCGATGAAATTGAGAACCGTCTTGAAGCTGACGTTGAGGAATTTGCGTCTCGTGGTCTCCGCGCCCTTGCCGTCGCCTACGAGGAGCTCGAAGGAGAAGACGCCGATGCTGAAGGCAACGGTTTTGAACTCGTTGGTCTTCTCGCCATCTTCGATCCTCCCCGTGAAGATACCAAACAAACTATTGAAGATGCTCTCGCGTTCGGTGTTAAGGTCAAGATGGTCACTGGTGATCAACTTGCCATTGCTAAGGAGACCGGTCGTCGACTTGGTCTTGGTGACCACATGTATCCCGCCAAGGTACTCAAGGATGGACCTCCCCCGGGCAGCCAATTTAACTCCTTGGACGAAATGATCATGGATGCTGATGGATTTGCCGGCGTCTTCCCGGAACACAAGTTTGAGATTGTCAAGCGCCTCCAAAGTCTTGGTCATCTCTGCGCTATGACCGGTGATGGCGCCAACGATGCCCCTGCCCTTTCGCGTGCCAATGTTGGTATCGCTGTTGAAGGTGCCACGGATGCCGCTCGTGGTGCTGCTGACATCGTCTTGACTGAGCCCGGTCTCTCAACCATCGTCCATGCCATCCGTGGTTCGCGTATCATTTTCCAACGCATGCGGAACTATTCCATCTATGCCTGTGCCGTCACGATCCGTATTGTCGTCTGCTTCGCTATCCTCGTTTTCTCTTACAAGTTCCAATTTCCTCCCTTTATGGTCCTTATCATTGCATTGCTCAATGATGGCACCATCATGACGCTCTCCGTCGATCGTGTACTTCCATCATCGACACCAGATAGTTGGGACTTGGCTGAGATTTTTGCTTATGCTGTAGCCTATGGCATCTATCTGACACTTTCCACGTGCGTTGCTTCTGTGAATTTATATTCCTCACCGCATTCTGATTGTCTCCATAGGGTTGTTCTCGTCATTGTCATCCTCGAGTCGGACTTCTTCCAGCGCAAGTTCAATGTCAGTCTGAACTCTCCGCCTGGCCAGATTGACCACAACGATAAGCAACTACACACCATCGTCTACCTCCAAGTCGCCATAATCTCCCAAGCCCTCATCTTCGTTACTCGTTCTCACGGATTCTTCTTCATGGAGCGTCCGTCGTACGCGTTGATGGGTGCCTTCTGTGTAGCGCAGCTTGTGTCCTCGATCATTGCTGGTTTCGCCAATTGGGGCTTCACGAGCATCCAGAAGATTTCGGGCGGCTGGATTGGTATCGTCTGGGTTTGGGTAACGAACTTTTTTCCTCATCACTTTAATGGTGCATCCTGACGTTGCCTGGCAGAATATTATTTGGTTCATTCCTCTCGATGGGATCAAGTTCGGAATGAAGGCCACGGTGATCAAATACCTCCGCAACCGTCACAATATGGCCACGGCTGCTGCTACTCGTGCCTTGGCTGAAGGTGGTGGTGTCCCAATGATCCGTGCCCCATCGCGCGTCGCGTCGATCCATGAGTCCCTGTACTCTAACCGGACATCATTCATTCGCCGTGCTGCGCGCAAGGTTGGCTTTGGCCAAAAAGTACGAGTCAAGGCGGAAGAGTTGCAGCGGTTCGGTAGCATCCAGGCGCGCCACACGGGTCAGACGCTGGCACGCCACCCTTCACGCACGACACCATAGATGACCGAGCAGCCTGAAGCTGGAGGAGGAAGTGTGTGTCAAGGCATCGTATCTATAATTTATGCCGTCTGGCCCCTCGAGATCTGGTGTCCCCTTTACTCACGTCCCACCCCCTTTCCTTGAATTCATTCAAATCCGGCGCTGGATTCGGCGAGTGGGCGAGGCTGTTAAAAGTCTCTTAGATATTCTACGATACGTGCGCCCAATTTGACCAGAATGTTCTCCGGCATCAGGCTGTTTTGCTTTTTCGTTTTTTTATGGTTAGTTGTCATAACAGCACTTTTAATTCATTTGAAGAAGTTCATGACAAATAGAAGTTATTATTTTTATATTTCATATATTTTTGAGTGCTGTCACGGATATATAATTCGGTGCTCATTCAAAAGTTAACTTTGAGTAAAGATGTCCCCCGTTCACGTGCTTGACCCATATTATTTGGCGATTACCGCTCTCGTCACCATCGCATGGCAACTCGCCGGCTTTTTCATAGCCTGGACATTTCAGGTTAGAGTCTTGCTCACCAGCTGACGGCTTAATCCTGACCGAAAAATAGTTTGATAAAATCACAGATTTTACAGGAGGTCTGTCATCGACTAGTAAGCACCCCCAGGGGTACAGTGCGGCTGACACCACGAATACTAGGATCCAACTTTTTTGCGCTTGGTAGGTGGGGCGATTAGAGAATCGTACGATTTATATGTTGACCCCCAATGGCTGCTTTCGGGTTGCCATAAATGTATTAGCGCTCCTCACACTCCTCCTTCATCAGGAAAAAATTAGTTGCCTACTAAGGCCTAAGTAGGTGATGTAACCCCCCTAGGTTTGATAGGCAAGTACCGGATATATTGGTCTTGGTAGGTTCTTCCCAACATCTGTAGGCTTCTGTAGCTTCCACACTGGGCTATAGTGGTCTCTGTAGGGCATCAGTAGGATACTTGCATGTATCTTTAGGTCAATGTAACTAAATAATGGCCAATGTAGATCAGCACAGACTTAGATCACACTGACTAGGCCTTGTAAGACATTGAGGGCATTCAGGACACTTTTATAGACCATAGTAGTGGCAATTCCAATGCAGAATACATTGCTCCCATGCATAGTACAGTATATTGACATGAATAAAGATGAAATTAGCTACTCTTCATCACTGAACACAATGTCCTCCCATTCCTTTGTTGCAGCTTCAACCTCTGCATCTTCAATGAGTATCTTCTGTGTGATCGGCTCCGCATCAGCCTTGGCATGTTTCCTGTGTGTGCACTAAGATAAGCCACAAGTTGTGGCCGCTGCAATGAGTACTTACCTTGCAAGCTTGAGAATGCGCTGGCACAGTCGGGGGATGATGGATGCTTGTCTTGTCTTCTTGGAGAAATCCTCAAAGTACTCGAGACGTGCTTCATACCTTGCCCTGTACATAGAACGCGTGAATGGGATCTCACTAAAGGCCCCCCCCTGGTATTCATCAAGGCAGTTCTCGATCTACCGGACCCGATGGAGTGAGCGCAAGCGAAAACAAGTTGGAATGCATGAGACTTACCACTGTGCACACAAGCGCAATGGTTTGGGGAGGGATACCCCCTCCATCAGACGTGAAACACTTTGAGAACACGATGCCATCGTCCTCCTTATCCTCAAACCACATCTTGTTGACGATATCTGAGATAGCAGGGGTGAGTAGATACCCTGTGCGTTTCTCGAAGTCCTGAGAACCACCGGGAATGAGGGAATGAGTGGGGCAGTATATTAAGGACTCGGATGTGTCACGTACACGATACAGAAAGTTTCCCCTCGTGAGGAGGTTTCTGATAGCCTCCCGATTGTCTCCATCCTCGTTCAGCTTGCTGACACCATAGACATTCGAAACGATAGAACGCGCGATGGTCTTGAGCCTTCCACGGACTTCAGAAGCCCGGGCCATTACCTGGCAATCGTCGTGATAGTGGCATGCACGGCATAAGTGTGGGCACTTACCATCCTCGCAATATCCTCACTCAGTTGGACTTGAGCGCTCCGAGCTGTGCATGCATTGACCCAAGCCACTGCCGATAACTTACGACTGGTTTCAGTATCGGGAAAAGGTTCCCTCGTACAGATGATGGCCCGGTACTCCCTGATAGCAGCATTTAGAATCGCCTGTGTTGTGTCGTCAAAGTCGCATCTGCGAGGCCGGTTGCGGCTACCACTGGCAGTGGTGTTGTATTTGGGCCGCTTTGTGACAACTGAGAATTCTGATGAAGGCGTCGAGGGGGGGTTCCTGCGGATGCCGAGAACCTGAGGGTGAGGACTGCTTTCAAGCCTGAGGTCATTGTTATCTGTCATACAAAGCCATCAGCGCTGAATCCTTTGCGTATTGGCCTTGTTCCTACCATTGTCTGCAGTTTCTTCCTCACCTATGTCAGATTCAGCAAACTTTTAGTTGACAGCGGAAAAAGAACGTACCATCACGATGTTGAGAGGAACACTGGCCACGGCGCGCTTCCCCGTCTCGTATGGTGGAATAGTTGTTCAGTTGTGATGAGGGTCGTGGCGAGAATGGGGACTGGAATAAGTTATTGTCTGAACTAGCTGAGCTCGGACCTTGATAGACCACACGAGTTGAAGGCGCATCGATGCCTTGGGACATTCTAGTGGTGCGGCGAACCAGTGTTGCACGGGGTGGGTGTCTCTGCCGAACAAATAAGTGTTCATCACTGCGGCACTGCCAGAGATGGTGAAACATACCTCAAGATCGCTGGCATGGGTGAGGCTATGGTCACTTCCAGTTGCAGTGCCTGCTGCATTCTGATCTTGAGACGATGCACTGTGTACTGGGGTACAAGTAGTAAACTAAAGAAATGAGTAGGGATGTAGAGAATGGGGACTTCATACTACGTGCTCACCGGAGGTGCTCCTTCATCAACATCGTCGTCCTCGGATTCAGGGCCATCGTAACACGGGTCACGTCTATAGCCCAATAGTTCCTGGTGTTCTTGACGGGCCCGCATTAGTTGCTTTTCGTACTTTGCACGAGCTTGGGCTTCTTTTTCAGCACGGGCATCGTCTAGAAGTTGTGGCTCAGTAGAATCACTATAATGCGAGAATTTTTGAACATACCAGCAAGTTGTTGCTTCAGTGTGAATGTGCGTGTCCGACTACTGAGACGAGAGGGCACTGGCATTGCCATTTCTTGGGATGTAGGTGGTTGTGTGACTGCTTTGGAAATACGACGAGGGGCCATTGAGAGTGTCGCGGTTGAAATCAGGGTGTTCGTTAACTTGTAAACGTATCTTTTATTTTAGTGAATGGGGGGACACGCATAGTGTGGCAGAGTTGTCAGTGTAAAAAGCCGAGAGAAGGACTCAACAATAGGGGGGATGTGATCGGGACACATTCGACTTGACGGAATTTGTGGCAGCTGGCTAAGTTTGATCCAATGAGCGTGTACTAGGCCAGCCACTAGCACCTCGAGCCCCCAAAATTACGCTCAGTTCAGCTTTTCACTATGCCAGTAACTTCAGAGCTCCCTGGCCGGATATGCGGCTTCTGCAAAGCGGGTCCATTTCCTAGCACGCCTGGTTTGAAGAGGCACATAAAGCAAGTCCCTGCGTGTCGACATGCAGCACAAAACGAAACCCAGGAGTACTTGGACAATATTTGGACACAACTTGAAGAGCTAGACGACGACTCAGAAGTACCTCCCATTGCGACTTCAACCGATGAAGGGCCCATAGACGACGGAGACGAGGGTGAAGATTGGCTTCCAACAGGAGGCGTTGACGATGAAGACTCGGAGCCTGAGCCTGCGAGTGACGTTGGCCAAAGTCCCAAGTCCACTGCTGCTGAGCTTGAGGCCACGGCATGTGTTCCTCAACAACCTGAAGAGCCTGAAGAAGCCGTTCGCAACGATGAGTACATCCAACCATTCCATGCTCAGTATGACGCTGGCGCATGCTGGGTTCCTCCGGACGGACAGCTTCCCAAGTTTCATGAGATTCGCCAGAGGCAGGGCGAAAACCTCTATGCGCCATTCCAAGGCAAGGACGACTGGGACTTGGGAAAGTGGCTCGTAAAAACTGTGGGTCAGAAACAGACTGAAGTTTTCCTCAAACTTCCAGTAGTGAGTGACCAGTCACCGTGCTCCCCGGGCCAGTGCCGGTGGTATTGCGCATGGCTAATAAACTAGCAGGTACGAAGCCATGTAAAGCCATCCTTTAAGAGCAATAGATCCCTTCTGCAGAAGATCGATGCGCTTCCAACCCAGGGATGCCAGTGGACATGCGAGATCATTGACGTCCAAGGAGATAAGCGCAATGAAGACGGAACACTTGTGTCGCCAGAAAAACTAGAGCTATGGAAGCGAGACCCAGTGGAAGGTGTCAAGGAGCTACTAGGAAATGAAATGCTGCACGAGTCGCTTGTCTATGCGCCAGAGCGTGTGTATGCCGATAGTGCGGGAACGCAAAGGAAGTACTCCCAGATGTGGATGGCTGACTGGTGGTGGGACATGCAAGTAAGTTCCCCCAACGTCAAAATCACGTTGTGCAGCCTGATCTCACTTTCCTTTAGACAAAGCTCCCAGTTGGGTCAACGATCGCGCCAGTCATTCTTTCATCCGATAAGACACACCTATCTCAATTCGGGGGAGATAAAAGCGCCTGGCCAGTGTACATGACACTGGGAAATATTGACAAAGTCAAGCGCCGTCAGCCCAATGCACACGCGACGATATTGTTGGCCTACCTACCTGTCCCAAAGCTGGATACTTTCTCGGACAAGACGCGCTCGAAAAGGGGGCATGACCTTTTCCACTTCTGCATGCGCAGGGTCTTGCAGTCACTGGTCAAGGCTGGGAATGAGGGAGTGAGCATTGTTTGTGCCGATGGCTTCATGCGTCATGTATTTCCTATCCTTGCGGCATATGTCGCCGACTACCCCGAACAGTGTCTTGTCGCATGCTGTAAGGAAAGTCGATGTCCAAGGTGCCGCGTTGAACACGACAGGAGAGGAGACATGCTGGAATCTATGCCGCGGATTCAACACCAGGCTGAGGTGATTCTCTGGCATAAACAAACGGGACGCCGGGTGCCAAGATTCAATGAAGACGGGATGCGCCCTGTCTTCCAGCCCTTTTGGAAGCATCTGCCCCACACGGACATCTTTAATTGTTTCACACCAGATATTCTTCACCAGCTACACAAAGGCGTGTTCAAAGACCACCTGGTCGAGTGGTGTACATCTATGGCAGGCGTGGAAGAGATCGACGCACGGTTCCAATCGATCCCTGACTTTCCTGGGCTAAAGCACTTCTCAAAAGGGATATCTTTCGTCTCTCAATGGACTGGTCGGGAGCATAAAGAGATGCAGCGCGTCTTCGTTGGCCTTCTTGTCACTGCAGTTCAACCCACTGTCTTGAGAGCATCAGTGGCTGTTGTCAATTTCATCTACTATGCTCAGCTTCACGTCCACACAAGCGCAACCATTGAAGCGCTCCACACTGCTCTTGTGACTTTTCATGAGAACAAAGACGTGTTCATTCAGGCTGGTATTCGTGACGACTTCAACTTTCCTAAGCTACACTCTATGGTACACTATTACGACGCAATCAAGACACATGGCTCGCTGGATGGCTACAATAGCAAGTCCCCTGAACGCCTTCACATCGACTTTGCTAAAGACGCCTACAGAGCGAGCAACAAACGCGATTTTGTAGCTCAGATGACTATCTGGTTGAGCCGGCAAGAAGCCATCGCTCGTTTCAGTGATTATCTTGACTGGCACAATCGTTTCCACATGCCAACTAGTACTGCCGTGGACTCGGAGGACTATGACGCCCCAAGTCTAGATCTCAGTGATATGTCCTCAGGCTCTGTGTCAGCTAGTACTCATCTCGTAGCGAAGCACCCTGGCTACCCTCATCTGCATGTGGACACTATTGCGCTGGACTTCCGTGCATCACAGTTCCTTCCTGCATTACAAGCATTTATCCGTTGCAAGTGTCGCCCTTCTCAGAAGCCTATTGTCCCAAACGAATTTGATCGATTCAATGCATACAAAATACTTGCCATCCGTCTCCCCAATTCACCCGCATCTGGCCGCTATGACGAAATTGCACGCGTTCGAGCAACGCGGCTCGTTCCCGGAAAAACAGGGCACAGTGACAGCAGTGCTGTCTTTGATACTGTGCTCGTGAAAGTGGATGGTGTACTCAACAATGCGACTAGCGGCACGCCTTTGGAAGGTATGCAGTGAATGGAACCCTCAGTGTTTGATACTACGCTAACTGAAGACGTTGTATGATTCCCAGGTCTTCAGGTCGCTCAGGTGCGGCTAATTTTCGACCTTCCAGAGCATCTGCGGCAGCCACAGATTCCCCATCGGCTGGCATACATCGAATGGTTCACACAGTTTCGAGGGCCCCATCCAGATTCACGGCTGTATTCCGTGAAGCACGCCTCACGAAATCGATGCCCTGCTGTGGAAGTCATACCAGTGGAGCGCATTGCACGGAGCTGCCACTTGATCCCCCATTTCAACACACATTGTCCAAGGTCCTGGACGTCTCAAGATGTTCTTGAAGTAGCTGATACTTTTTATTACAATCCTTACATATCACTTTCAGAATTTTGTCGATATCACAGCATTGGTAGGCTATCTGATGTCTCGGAGTAGTAATAAGACATTATATATCAGTTTGAGCACTGAGCGAGAGTGTTCCTAAGGACATGGCATAGGTGGTGGTTGCTCCCCATCGGGGACAATCACCCACAGCTGTTTATAATAATATCACTCATGCTTCACATTCAGACAACACACACTCGTGTCACTGGCACCTACAGATCAAATGGCCGGGCTGGAGTCAGAGCCCCTATATGTCAAAACTTACAGAGGACTAGATACATCGCTTCTAACCTACTAAGGTCTAGCTATGTCCCTTCTAACCTACCTAGGCCTCCATACGGACTGATCAACCTACCAAGGCCTAGGAGACCTATACTAGCTACCTAGAAACTGGCCACCCTAGGTAGCTGGGGAGTGTTTCCTGATGTTGGCAACGCTTACCATGCGCGAAGCGTCGTCGCTAGCGTGTTTGTGATGGTCTGGGCCGTACGCACCGGCGGTACGTCATCTAACGAATCGACAAGCCATTTTCTTTAAATGCTGTGACCTAATACCAAAAACAGGATTTCTATTGTTCCGCGTGCTTAAGATTGGCAGCGACTCTCGCTTTGACGCGATCCGTGCACACTTTTTCAAGTTCCTTGGTAAGTATATTTATTCTATTCTATCTGGGCTGAAAACCAGAAAAAAAAAACAACCGTTTCTCTTTTTGATGGACGTTGATTGAACCGTGTGGTGACAGGTTTTTGGATTGGTATGTTTGTCGTCCGTCCAGGGACGTGCCAATCGCGGGAATTTCCCATCTAATTTACCATACGAATGCCCCTTTTGCAGCACAGATTTTATGGGTACGTACCACCATTTTGCGCAATCGCAACGGGACAAAAAAAAAGAGTGCTGACGAGAGGGACTTATATTTGTAGGTTTGGACGGTATCGATACCCGTCGTGGTTCTCAATTCACCTGCCGTGTCCGACCTTGCCGGCGGCGGGTCTAACCCCGCATTCGGCACCGCACCCGACATCATCGGTATCGTTATCTGGGCGGTCGGTATGGTCATCGAGTCCGTTTCCGATACACAGAAGGTGCGTTCCCGCTCTCGTTGCCAAAACTGTGAAAAAAAGCTCAAAAAAAGATGGCGCCGGGGGCTGATTTACTAGTTACACCACAAATTGAATAATCCTCCAAAGAACAAGCCTTTCACGGTGCGCGCGGGACACATGTCCATACTTCGACCCTGTGAGGCGCTGGCTGACTTTTTTTTTCCCCTGAAACTTTGCGAAAAGGGTGGTCTGTGGAAGTGGTCATGTCATCCTCCCTACTTTGGAGAGTATGTCTACCTTTTTTTTTTTTTTGGTTGGGAGGGGAGGAAATGCTGCTCGTAACTGGAAAACTGACGGGGGATCGTTACGAATCGCTAGAACTCTTTGTTGGTGGGGCATTTGGACGCTCACGATCTCCCCGAGCACGAACGGCACGCTCTCCGGTGGCGCAAAGGCGGCGCAGTATGGCGCAGTCGTTTCCCCGCTTTTTACCATCCTGTGCGTCTGTCGATCCCTGTCTTTTGCACAAGGGGGCGGTATATATATACCAAACTGCTTTTTTTGCGCGGTTTAGCGTGCTTCTTTTCTTCTCAGGTATCCCAACGGCCGAGAAGCCCCTGGCCCGTCGCGTGTTTCTCAGTGGTGATGCGGACGCGTGGGCAACGTACCGCACCTATCTCGACGAAACGTCCATCTTGATCCCGCTCCCGCCTGCTCTGTATCGCCCGCTTCCAAAGGTGGTCAAGCGAACGGTTTTGCTCGATTTTCCTTTCTACCAGTTTGTTGAGGCTGGGGCTCAGGGCGTGCGTGACCCGGCGACGCGTCCAGAGGAGTCACGGTCTTGAGAACTAAGAGGTTGTGGATGCGTAAGATGTTTGAGGTTTGTCTGTACCTGGATTATTACCCTTTTTTTCCACTCTCGCTCCTTGTTACGAATTATGAATCCACTCGTACCATCCTTGAGATAGCGCGGGCGAGCACCAACAAGATCACTGTGTCATGGCTTGGACATTAGCTCGAAGTTGGAGATTTTATTGTATGCCTGTCGATGGAGAGAGCACGGTCTTGAAACCCTTATACCAGGATCCATATATCGCTACCACCGTGACCGACTCGGAGACACCGGACACTTTATTGATAATTTATTGGCCCCAGCTGGAGAACGCCAAAATAAGAATGGTGGTGCCAGATTCGGACGGGAGTCCGACACTGGCACTGGCATGCGGCGCTCTCCGGTGTTCTTCCTTCCGTGAGTTTCGGTCCGTGCAATGCGTACAAATCCATCATATACGGACAGAGAAGTAATATTAATTGTATCGCTTCAAGTTAGAATACATGTTTGTACTTGCCGATCGTGATCATGACTTCTCTTATTCCGTCGCGATTCATGATTGATACCATGGCATACGAACCTTTGCTAGTTCTACAGTAGACATACTTCACAATCTACAAATTAACTTTCGGAAAAGGTGAGAAAAACAAACTGCAAATCATCTAGTTATCCAAACACTTTCTAGAGGTCACCTGCAGTGATCGGGGCACATAGTCATAGTGGAACAGCTTCTGGATGCCTGAGTTGAAGATGTGCCATGTATAGGTGATGGCGCCCGGAAGACCATGTGAAATTACAGTCAGGGTAATTGCAAAACTGCTGCGGAGAATGGACATCCTTCATGTGACGGTTGAGGGCCTTCTTCGCATATAGACTGATTCCACAAATGTCGCACCAGACCCTCCTCGACACAACGGAGGATGCCTCCGCAACGCCTCCGTGGACTTCGGCTGCAGATTGAGACTGAGAAGGTTCCTGTAGGCGGGACGAAGATGCGACAGGGCCATTGCAATGACCCAAATCAAAGCGTGTCCCAAGGTCTTGGCTAGACGATGTTGAGTACATCGACATTTCGTCGGAGAACGCCGCCCTGGGGCTACCGTCCTGTGTTAGTTCGGTCCAAGCAGGAATGGCGTCGACAGGCTGGTTGTTGTTGTTGTTGTTTGACCCTGCAACCAAGCCAACCTATGCAATCTTCATCGTCCGTCAGGACATGCGCACCAAAGGGCTCACCTCGTACAAGTCACAGTCAGACAGCTGACTAAGGTACGCGTCGAGGTCGTTCATAGGGCGTGCGTCCTGGTCGAGAACCATATCTGTTCCTCCAGTGTTTATGAGTCCCACGACTTTTTATTATTAGGAGGCTAGCTAAACCCACCTCGATCAGTCATAATTTCATTGGGTTTTATTTCGCCATGGCTTTGTAACACGTTCGCATCTTCCTTTATACCACCAAGCTGGACGAATGGGGTTCCGATACTGCCAAAGATCCCATGTGAACCACAGTTCTATCCCAGAAGTACGTCACGTACTATTCAAGGCGTTCATCCCTAACATCAGATCCTGCAGTCCACCGAGCTGCGTTGTGGTAAGTCTCCCACACACGCTCGGGGAGAGGAAAGGTCAGAGTTCTGTGGCATCGAAGACATGTGGGTCAGTCTCACCTGTTGGATGTATGTCCTAAGTATGTCCTCTTCTATGGGGAATGCATCGACATCTTCACCCAACGGGGACAAGGTCCTTGGTTGATCAAGGGGAGCTGTGGGATACCCTGGAAAGCATCGGGCTGATGCATTCGAGCGGTTGTAATTCAACTAACCTGTATCAAACCCGATGATGTCTTCGAACTCTTGTGGAGTCCTGCATTGAATGTAAGGGTTCAGCAAACGTGTCGTGTACAATAGCGATACTGACGACTCACTGAGGTATCAAGCAGGACTCGCATACCCGACGACGCAGAGAAGGAAAAAAATCAGTTGTTTGCTGCGTGCCGCAACGCTATGTAGCGTGGTTTGCATTTGATATTGAACAACAAGTATACGGAGGGTCACTCACGTAGCAATGGGCCTCGCTAAAGAATAAATGAGCCCATGCAAAGGGAGACAGGTCTTTCGGACAAGGTGGAGCGCCGTAGAGGTCAAGAGATGCATACCAAAGGAAGAAAGAGGAACAAGACATGAGAACGAGGCGAAAGGCCTTGCTCACGCAGCTAAGTGAGAGCAAGTCCAAGGGAGAGAGATGTCCAAAAATCTTGAGGACGACCGAATCGTAGATATAGCCAGAGTTTAAGACCAAGATACACCACTTACCTTGTAGAGAACATCCAAAGGGATGATCATATGGTCGCCCAAACTGTCGCGAGACCTCTCGAACAGGACGCCCTTTGCATTGCTTCCGCTCTTAGCGGGATTGACCCCGACTCGCTTGGACGGACGCTCCTCGATAGACTGCGCTGTGAAGACGACATCAAAAGCACTGTATATTCCCTCACGCCCTGATGACACTTACAGCGACAATATTCTGGATCAGGGTGGTTTGAAGCCGACTCTTCCAACATAGACAACGGTATGATAGTGATGCAGGTTATCCAGGTTAGTCCGTTGAGGGGATGTGGGGAATGTGTTCTGGAAAACAACCGCGGTTTTAAGCCAAGTGGGCACAGCTGCTTACCGTAAGTGTTGACTTCCATACAATCGATATCGATCTACAGAAGGCTGTGGGTGCCAATGCAAATAGCTACATAGGGCCGGTGCTCCAACACAGCTCATCTTTGCGCTTGAGAACAAATTTCAACAAGGGTCTTTGCCCTTTAAAGAGGTTATGCGTCATCCTCTGGATGCATCAAGCACATTTTCTAAACCACTAGAGAACAAGTTGGGCATAGGTCTACGGCCTTGGTCAGGTTTCTGTTTCCGGTAAGAAGTCCAGGGGATAGAGCTGTTGCCGAAGAATCGGCAAGGGCGCTTGGAGCCAAAAGCAGTCACGGGAACCAGATGGGCTGAAAGTCCGAAGCTGGCATGATCTGAAGACAAAGATATGGATGGACGTAGCAGTGCAAGTGACGGCTTAAAACAAAACGTGATATTGGGGTGGTACGCCGTAAACGGCACAAGGATAACAGTTGTGTGAATCGTTGGAAGTGGGTAGAGAAAGGTGACGGATCTCGTGACCAACGCGTTCAGTTTAGCTAAATTCAGGTTTTCACGGGTCGCAAATGACATGCAGGCGATGCGGGGGCTGCGTACTACTACACCGTTTTGGAATCGGTTGCTTTCGTATCTTCACCTTTCGAAAATTGATACATTGTCCCATTTTTGTTCATACTCTATTGTGTTGGTGGATCAGGTGGCATCTTGAGGACGCCGCAGACTCGCAGAGTTCCCATAGGTACCCGACCCGTGGCGTCATCGGGAGGCCGCACCGTCCGATGCGGTGCTGCCAAGACCATCGAGGTTATTTACGCCCGAGATCCTGAGATTCCGTTTATGTGACGGTTCTTTGCTATTCCTTTTGCGCTCAAGGTTCCACGTGCACAGCGATCTGAAGATGCAGTGCCCCTTGCTTTCCAATTCGTTGTATCTCCACTGCCAGTGGTAAATAAACGCTGGGTTCCAATTCGTCTCCTTCGTCCTTCTCAGTCATCAGATGTCTGTTTTGCGTTTGTCTTTGACAATCTCCCATCCCTGATACGAGTCATTTCACATGATGAAATTCAACTCTCCGTCGGGTGGTTGGGCCCCGATTTCAAAATGAGTTTTACACCCATAATCAACATCACATTTAAGCCGTTCCGTCGGATGCGGATGTGCGAGGGGCATAGCAAACTCTTACGCCTTCGTGACTGTCGCAGCTCAAGGTGCCATTTGAGAGTGCCTGCCCCTGCCCCTGCCCCTGCCCCCTTCCCCCTTGTACAAAATATTTGTAGGCAGGGATGGTGCCTAGTGTGAACTGAAGCGATGACACTTCTCCGTTGAAATTGGTGTCAGAGTCACTGTTTGAGGACTTGGTTGTTTTACGTGTCGTTAATGGGACATGACCGTGGCTGAGGAGGGCCTTGGCATGCTATGAGAATGCCAACATTCGATGACATAGTAGCTGTTATTGGAGCCACAGGGGAACGAGGCTCATCCAACGCCATAGCACTAGGGGGCGAGTGATACATTGTTGCCCGCAAGAAGTTCATGAGGACGTGAGGTGGAGTGGCCATGGCCAAGAAAAAGGCGGACCGAAACCGAAGCGGGAATCGGGAATCGGGCCGGTGGTCGGCCCGCTCCAACCGTTGAAGTGTAATTACACGTCGGTTAATGGCCAGATCTCCTGCGCTGCTTTATTAGATACGTCACGGTCCCAGAACAAAGGTGGATAAGAAAACAGAAGCTGTACGTTCTAGATATCTACAATCACTTTGATCTTCTACTTCCTACTCACGATGTGCAAATAAACAAATACATGCGGGCCCATTTCTTCAGCTACGGTAGAAAAACCTATCAAATGGAAAGAAAAAGTTGGAAAGAGCGGAAAGATCTTGTTTCACGATTTTTGCGTCTGATTCACGCAAATTCTATAAGCGGCCCTCAAATCTCACAGCCTCGCGTCTCCTTCCTTATGGATGCCCACAAGATTCAGGAGCTCTGCGACAGCCTCGAGAGGGCTCGTCACGTGCCATTTGGCAAGCGTGCGCTTCGAAGGGTGTCCGACGGCGGTCGTGAAGATATCTTCCGGGGTAAGCAGCAGCTGAATGGGTGAGTGTTCTCGCGTCCTTTCTTCGGCGAGAAGAGTGACGGATAACGGTGGGTTCATCGTGTACGGCAAGGGTACCTCCCCGAACTGCAACGAACGGAACATGTCCTCGTCCGTCTTTCATATCCCGACATGTTCGTCAGCCTAGACAAAGAGAGGAAGTTGTAAAAGACGAACCTTGTCGTCGCCAGCGCAGAAGACGAATTCTGCGTCCGGATTCAGGTACAAGATTCGCTTGACAATCTCACCCTTGTTGATTGCGAGTGGTCGCACCTCGAGGTTCTTCTTGCCAACGAGCACTACGGAACGGCTCAGAACCCACAACACTTTGAAGAGAGAAGTAATACCTTCAATCGGTCGTTTGTGTGCGACGTTATTCTCAAGAAGATCTTGACATTGCCTGCACTGGAAAAGCCTACCAATTACCTAGGTCAGCACGCACAAGTAGACGTCATCTATGCTGTACATACCCCCACTCTGGGTCACTTGCACGGTAATGCCAAGTGATTGAACTCTTCTTGACTTCGATGTGGCTGCCCGTCGTACGCTCAGTGTAGTATTTGAACACCTCGAGGACTTCGCTCATCCAGCTCATATCTAAGCTCTCAGTGAAATTTGTCCATTCAACTGAGCCTGGAGCGCGTATGAACCCGCCGTGCTCGGCAGACATGCCAAGACCCCGAATGTGGCCTAGGTGTTGCTCGAGGAAAGGACCGTCGCGGCCTGAGATGATGTATACAAGATTGCGTGGGTCCGCCGCGAGCTCCGTGAGAGCTGTGAGGGTGTCTTCGGATGGGACGGCCATTGATGGCATCTTGACAATCGGTGCCAGGGTGCCCTGAAGGATATCACTCGATGTCAATGAACGTACGAGGGGAAGAAGCATGGCGGACGCACGTCGTAGTCGAGCAAAAATAGGCGCTTAGTGGCTTTGGAGTAGCGCTCAAACATACGATAAGTGGGTAGGGCGGGCGTCTGACGTGCGACACCCTGAGAGTCGACGACGCTGAGAAGTAGCTTGACGAGCGACATGGCCCAAGTCTGCGACGTGTGCGTCATGATGACGCTGTGCAACTTGGCGTGCCGCGTTTCTTTTTCCTCTTGAGACATTTGCAAACCCTGGTTCATCACAGCTGCCATGTCCTGTACGTGAATAACGTATCAACAAAAGGGTGAGAAAAGGCAGATACGACTAAACGGACATCAAGGTTCCATGGGTTGATTTGGAGCGCTTCGGTCATATTGGAGGAAATGCCCATAAACTCGCTCAATATGAGAGGAGACCTTTTCGTGTTGCCTTGCGCAATGACAAATTCCATTGATGTCGTATTCATACCATCGCGCAACGGCGTGATCACCCCAAGGTCCGCGGCGCTGAGAAGCGCATAAAACTCGTCCTTTTTGATCGTCTGATGACTGCAAGCATTCATTAAGTGCCCGTCCGCTGACAAACACGGGTGAAGGCGCACTAGTGGTGAACGGGGATGAAATCCAAGCTACCGTACTCGCCATTGATGGCGCTCACGAGCTCACTGACTTGTCGTTCCAGTTTCGGAGAGTCGGAAAGAGCAGGCGATGTCACTTGAATAAGGACGACCCGGCCTATCCACTCGGGGTAATCATGCAGCAACTTTGCAAATGCGCGGAGTTTCTGTACGACGCCTTTGACGACATCCAGCTTGTCGCGCCCAATGATAATCTTCTTTCCTGCGTAGAGTTTGAGAAGGGACTGTAACTTTGGCTGAATACCTGGGCGCGTGCTAAAAGCAGGATTCAATAAGCAGGATTCAAATACAACAGAAGCACTCACAGGTCGTGCGAGACGCGCTCTGCGTCGACGCCTACGGGAGTGTGCATGACAGAAGTGACATGGCCCGCAACGTCGATGCCACGTGCGGCAACCTCGTAGCCACATACTCGGACACAGGATGATGTAAAGTGGCGGGAATATGAGTATGTTTGAAAACACACGAGATTGGCGCCGAGCATTCCATCCAAGATCTCTTTCCGGCCTGCCAAGAGCGCCATGTCAAATCCATGTGTACCGGAGCTTAGAAAGTGCTTGTATACGTACGGGGGAGGCAACGGAAGACTTCGCTACTTGGCCACGGTGTGTGAACAAAGAGGCCGACGTAGACGTCGGGAAGCATCAGGCGTAGCAACTTGGGGACGAGGAGCAAATGGTAGTCATGCACCCATATGAGGTCGCCTGGGCGATATACGTCCATGATTCTTCGCGCAAATGCGGCATTAGCCTGTTCATATGGAGCCCAGTGTTCATCCGCCGAGAAAGAGGCGGAGTGAGAATTAGGCGAGACGTCCTGCCAGAGCAGATAATGAAAGAGTGGCCAAAGTGCTTAGAAATCATGGCATAAGGACGCGAAAAGGGATGGTAGGTATGACCAGAATCTCACTTTGTTTGCAGTACCCGTCGTAGTGGCCATGAGCGACTTTGTCGTCAAGTAAGAGAGGTACATAAGCCGTTCGTGTCTTGGCGTCCTCATCCTCGCTGCTAAAGTTCGAAATTTCCTCCTCTAATGCGGCCTTGTCCTCCTCCGAAAGTGACGTGGAAGGAATTTTGATCTTTTCCCCGGCTAGAAGATGTACGCCGAGTCAGTAAGACCACGAGGGAGACGAATTCCTTGACATACCTGAAGTAGAGTTGGGACTCTCAATGTCACCTATCCAGCCGATTATGAGTTGCTCGTGTGTTGACGATAGCGAACGAATGCCGCTGATCATGGCGGCATGCCCCTGGCGTGTGGTGAGAGACCATTTTGGCTGTTGGTTACTCCCTAAGGTGTGGGCTGTCCCAGATGCGCTTTCGGATAATACCGGTGGTATGTCGGCTGCTGGATGGGGGGGAGTGGCAGGTGGGGAGATGATACCGGGGCGTGATGAGGCTTGGAGGGTGGCGGCGATGGGGAGATAATGGCATACATGGAGGATACGGCCAGAGAGGGGGATATTCTTTGCACGGTACTCAGCCTCACGAGCAAGTACCTCGGCAGTGATGTCCTCGAGCTTGACCGGCTCAGAAACCCGACGTGGTTCGTGGAAACTATCCATTATAAGTGTGGTGATTGGGGCTATAAGGAAAGTGGGGGTAAAGATGACTGAATTGGTTGTAAAAGATTATATAGGGCTTTAGAGAGATGGTTATCGAGAGTTGGGCAAGCAAGAAATTGGACAGGACGTACGCATATGGACATCAACTCGACACGTGCCGCAACTCCTAATCCCTCTCTACTCCTCCCCAATAGATATTTGATCTCCCCTTCTCCCTAGATACTCTATCTTTTATCTCTTCTAATCCACCTAACAAAATTTTTATTCAAAACTTTGAGATATCCGCTTTCTCAACGACAACTCCCATCCCCTCGATACACATCGATTACGTGATCCTCGGCTCGCGGCTCCCTATCGTGGTTATCCTGTCGGATCACTCTTGCTGGTCTTCCGACGTAATCGCTAACAAGGTTCCGTCTCCTAATAAGATGGATTTACTGACAGTGTCCTGCGATGGGCCAAGGCACCAATGTAAAGCAACAACATTCAGAGTCGGAATGTTCATCTTCAGACTATCACAAGATATCTATTATCTACGACTCTTCCCGAAGTACCAAGGTAAGGGCTACCGTCGCCGTTTTTGGAAGTCGAGCCTAATTTTCTCGACACAATTTCTTCATTTAGACTACTGTATAGTATGATAGATCGAAAATACGGACATCCCCGCCATCGGTGAGGTGGACGGACGTGTGCAAGCCCTTACACCCGCACTCGTTGTCAGTGTCATCACTTTCATCTTCCCGATATACCTGCTTCCGTGTCTGCGCACAAAACGCGTCGGCTCGGCTGGGTTTCACCGGCCGATCACACAATGAGTCATCAGGAAATACTTTTTTAAGCCACTATGAAGTCAAGAAGTTGAAAAGTGAAAAGGCATTTAACTACTACCCCCATTTATATTCACGAACTACAGTATTGGTTAGAAGGCCACAAATTTATGTATTTTTATTGTAGAAATGTTTTTTAAAAAGGTCAATTAAGTAATTAAAAAAAATTTACGTGTTTTCTTGATGATGTTGGGTGATCTGAGGTTGGTGTTTTACTTGAGGTCATGCATGTCGTGCCGTTACGGCGCAGTCACGGTTCGCTACTCAGTGATCTGAGAGGATACTGCAAGTTGAACGTGGAAAGTGCCTCACAGGCGGCACCGTGACCAATGTGATCCCTAACAGCATCACAGATCAGTTACAGTATGCAGTTTGTCTTTCTGTCTCAAGACGCCCTGATTCCTGCGCCCAGACAGGCACGTTGTCGGCTAGTTCTCTCACGATGAATGCGGAAATTGCCAACTCAACCCGTCGTTTCATGCCAAAAGAAATGATGTCACATCGACCCTGTCGCACGATGTCCGCAGATTTTAGCAAATACTACTGTGGTCACTATTTGTAAGGCCGCCCTTCCTCCCCAACCGCCATCTATAACGTTCGTTTTGAAACGGTTTCAAATATATCATTACGGTCGCTAGCAGCCGACGTACATTGTGCGACACCCGCACTGCAACAGCGTTCTGCCATACATTCCCCGTTGTGCCATCTGACCCTCTCAAGGGCCCTCTCTCCTTACTATCCTACACCCAAAGACTCTCAAGCCCTTTCCACACATGCGACATCGGCTGTTTGTCCATACAATACTGATTCAAGACTACCATTAGCAGCGGATATTTCAACAGCTCGACATTGGGCATATCTTTGGGCTTCAGTGCATTTAACGAACCAAGATAGGACACACGTAACACTATACAGAATGCGAGCTTGGCGTCCAGGATCTCATACTTCCTCGGAGCCACCCAATCCATTCCCTGCGCTGCATGACGTCGCAGGTGGGATGCCAAGTGGCTGCTTAGTGGCAAGTGGACACAGTGGAGACTCAGGATTTCCTTGACAAACTCTTAGGAAGGCCGTCCAGGGCATTTTTCATGAGACTCGGGATGCTTGGGCCCTCCCGTCTCGGCTGGGGGCATCTTTTACCGTGATTCCTTGTACAGATTGACCTACAAAATAATTGCATGATCGCGGCGATGATCCCCGTAGCGCTTACCAAGACGAGGCTTCGAATGAACACGTGAGGGATTTCCCTATATATTTTCCCGCAGGGGCTCACTGGCATAATACCGTAATGGTTCTCATGGCAGAGAACGAACGTCTTGGTTCGCCCGTTCCCACTGGTTAGCAACTAGCATTCAAAAGAAGCGAGATATAGGCTTTTACCACTGATCTGCTTCATTGGTGCCTCACATAACTCCAGAAGTCAGTGAAGCTTCAAGTTGCATCGAGTCATGAAGGGCGTCCCTGACATGCCAACTGCCATGCTCAGTTTTAATGGACCTCTCCATGAATGGAGAAGGCACCCTGGTTTCTGTGTGCGGCTTGGGATTACAGCAGTGTGTCAGCCAGATGAAGCTTCAACTCGGTAAATGCTGTGACTGACTTGGACATGCGGTCACATGCCGACCTGACCTTGGCAGTTTTGATGCGGCAGCTGTTAAGATTTCCCGCGGCCACCAAATTCTAGCATGGAACTCGGCTAATTTGTGTGAGAATGGCTGTAATGTATCAGTTGTTCTTCAAATTGGAAAGAAAAAAAAAGGCGTCGAATGGGGTTTACTCAGGCAAGTTGATCCACGCTTAGCAAGTTTTGCCGTCCGACGTCACGCAAATTCCCGGCTTGAGCAATATTCGCGATGCCGAGCCGCAGCCCACGGGGATCCCAACTTCTTAATGTCTCAAAACAACATCAAACCTGGACGTACTACTGTAGAATCGCTCGCTTATCACAGGCAACATTCTCTTCTCATCGGAGCCTCAACCTCCGGAACACCTTGGCTGCGGCTCTCGATCTCCCGCGAAGGTTTGTTAACCGGCCGTCGTTTAGAGTGTGTGAGCGGTGCCTCTGATGATGAATCTGGTTGGTTACGCGGTGCCAAAGAAGCGTTGCAGACCCTTAGACCCATGTGAGCGTTTTGTGTCAGACTAGCGTATACTTACTGCGCACAGCGCCGCCATTAATCTTCCAGTCGGCTCGATTCTCAGATGAATGGCAGGATAACGCAACACCACCTGGACATTTGGATCAGAAGGTCATTTTTCGTTGAATAAGTCGTCAAATACACACGGGAGAAGCAAGCTCAGGCTTCTGTCCGTCCTATACCCATAACCGATTGTATACGGATTATTTCCAGTGTGTTTGGGACGCGACCGGCCAATCAGTTAGTTGGATGACGAGGTTTTCTCAGCTCGGCCCTACATGCTATAAAATGCCTCACCTTCAAGGAGTGTCAATCCCCAGGCCCTTGTTTTCCTCCTGGCCATCGCTTTATTTCTCATGTTGCATCTTTCCTCCTTGGTTTTCCTCCTTGCTACCCTCTCTGGGTGTGTCTCAGGCTCAGGTCTCGGCCCTGTGACTGACCTTAAAATAGTCAACGAAGTCTTAGCTCCTGACGGGTACTCTCGCATGTGGGTCTCTCGTAGCTCCCGGGGGAAACAACATCTAACTCGACGCGTCCTATACTAGTACCACTCTCGCCAATGGCGTTTTTCCTGCACCGGTGATTCGGGGAACCAAGGTGAGATCCATGGATTGGGAGATAGCCCCATGCGCTATACAGTACTCTCCAGAATGGCTTTTTCTCGATCAACGTCCACGATCAACTGAAGAACGATTCTTTGGACTTGGCAACTTCAATCGTAAGATCTCTGTTTTCGTCCAGGAATCATAACAAATTTTCTCTCTAGCATTGGCATGGCCTCTTCCAACGTCACACCAACTACGTCGACGGTCCTTCCTTTGTCACCCAGTGTCCCCTTATACCCGACGAAAGCTTCCTTTACGGCTTTCAGGCTCTGGACCAATCGGTATTTCATCCCGCTCACAACGCAAAATCATGACTAGCTCACTTTGGGTCGCCTCCAGGGAACATACTGGTATCACAGCCACTTCAGGAACCAATACTGTGATGGCTTGCGTGGAGCCTTGATCATCGATGATCCAGATGATCCCCAAAAGAACTTATATGACGTTGACAACGGTAGGATAAGCCGCCATGGAGGATGTTCCTCTGGCTGAGATTTTCTTGTAGACGATACCGTCATCACCCTTGCAGATTGGTACCACTATCTTTCGACGGAGGCTCCTGCGGTCCCGTAGGTTTGGACGGTTTCTACTCAACCTTAATGCTGATGGTCTTTTCAGCTCTTTCAATTCGACTTTAATCAACGGCCAAGGTCGCTACCTCGGCGGTCCTGCAGTTGACTTTGCTTTTGTGAATGTCAAACAAGGCCTGCGGTCAGTATCACGAATATTCTGGGCCTATCTTGTATAGGTTTTGACGTTTCGCGTAACGCTACTAGTTACCGATTCCGCCTGGTGTCTATCTCCTGCGACCCGAGCTTTGTCTTCTCCATCGACAGCCATAACATGACTGTGATTGAAGTTGAGGGTACCAATGTCGAGCCTCTGTTGGTTGATTCTCTCCAGATCTTTGTTGGTATGTGCGGATTAAGCAACTTTGTTTTTTGTAATAATTAACGTCAAAACAGGTCAACGCTACTCTGTTGTTGTAAGATGATTCGTCTTCGTGTTGGGAATGTGCCTCACTTGTTTGCAGATCTGTGCCGATCAACCAATTGACAATTATTGTAAGTGTTTCATGATGTGTGAGCGTTTCGTAGTTGGATTTAATGGGAACAGGGCTGCGTGCTAATCCCGTCACTGCGGGTGGGGGCAATTCCGGTTTCAATGACAGTATCAATGTGGGAGTCTTCCACTATATTGGCGCCCCTGAGAAACCACCGACGACGGACCCTGCGGTCAATGTCCCAGTGAGCGTGAATCCCCTTGTCGAGACCGACCTTCATGTAAGCCTACTATATGTGTAATCGTTCTGAATGCTAATGGTCTTCACCTCAGCCACTCATTCCCTCCCCTGTGGTAGGAATTATTTCAACGACTCTTCTCGACCGAGTTCTGACATTACGTGACTTAGCCCGGAAAACCCACTCCTGGTGGCGCCGACATCAACATCAACTTGCAAGTTGTGCTCGTGAGCTCCGTCCTCTATTTATTCCTATGCGCCAGTACTCAGATATACCAGAACCTGACTGTTGGACTTTTCCAAGTCAATAATGTTTCTTTCGAACCTCCCACTGTCCCTGTTCTGCTCCAGATTCTGAGCGGTGCTCAGAAAGCGTCGGATCTTGTTCCCGCAGGCAGTATATATGGTCTCGATCCAAACAAGAGTGTCGAGCTCACCATCCCTGGCGGTGCTCTCGGTGGTCCTGTGAGTATTCGCGGATAATATTTGAAGTCTCGCCGTCCTGACTGTTGCTGTGAAACAGCACCCTGTTCATTTGCATGGACACAACTTTCATGTAGTCCGCAGTGCCGGTAACGCCTCGTACAACTTCGATAACCCCGTCATTCGGGATGTTGTGAGCATCGGCAATACTGGAGATGACGTCACAATCCGGTTCTTCACTGACAACCCTGGTCCTTGGTTCTTCCATTGCCACATCGATTGGCACTTGAATGCGTCAGTAATTCCAAAGGCGTATGGCTAGTCAGATTCTGACTGATGAGGCACAAATTTTGTAGCGGTTTCGCCGTCGTCTTTGCCGAGGATGTCCCTGACGTGCCAAGTCAGGACATCACTACCGGTAAGTTGTTGTCTAGTCTACGCTCTCTCCTCTCTTTCTCATCAAAAGCATTTTTTCTCCCTCTCCTGTCCAGCTGCTTGGAGGAATCTTTGCCCACTCTACAATAAATTTATCAATGGAACGCAAACCGGTTAAACACTCTTTTGCAACGCTAGCCGGATTTGCTGCTTGGACTAAAAACCGATCATTACCTATTTTCCGATCATTACCTCTTTTCGCTCATTTTAGTACTTATTTACTACACCCCCACCCTCGTTATTCTTCTGAAAATGATTGTAGCTAGGGCAGCACTGTCACGTGACCCGGACAATTCTGATTTATTCTTGCAGCCAACAAGCTCCGGAGGGTGTGCCATCCAGTCAGAAGCACAAATGGGGCTGGTTATTCTTCGGAAGAAAAGCTCATCGTAAATGGTCCCTGCGTCCCCTTGGTGATTTATAAATTGATCACAATGACTGGAATACCGACTTCAAGTTGTTTTCGGTTCGTTTCGATGACATCTCTCTACCTGACTATCACTACATCTATGACCGTTCAAGTTCCGCACTTGACCTCTTCTCTCAGTTTTCCCTTCCAGAAGTCTGGATGGTGGCATCTTGGATTCTGTTCCACACAACGCCGATCGTGATTCAGTTCAGTTGGTTTCTAGGTGCGATCCCTATGACACGGACCGATCGGACAGCGTGCAACTAGATCTGTGCAATGTTAGCGAATCCGATCCCCGTGTCCGCTGGCAGTCAGCGAGGAAATTCAAGTTGGATGATCCTGGTCCTCAAAATCGTGTTTTACACAAGCCGTTGTCTGCGGTGCGGGACTCTCGAATTAAGCATATGCGTCGTCATCTGTCGCAAGCGAAAAAGAAAGTCGACCTTCGCTGAGTGCAACGGAACTGTTCAACTGCCTGTTTATGTTGATACACCTGTGGCACTCAGTCACTGACGGTCCCGGCTGGATCTGGTTTATCCCGTGGCGGTCAAAGCAAGGGAGCTCAAAGAATCGGAACCGTATACGGGTTCATGTCATCCTGTCATGTCATCGGGTAGTTACGTAAAGCGTCCCCATGCTCCACCCTCAACGTTCCCACCCGTTCACACAGTTCTCTCCTGCATGTCGCCGCCACCATAACTTCTGCCCGTGTTTCCTCCCACGAAGTGCTAGGAACTCAACGTTCAGTGTGTTGGCAGGCACGTTAATCGTGCCGATTGTGTGCCTTGAATCGAATATGTCTTATTTTTTCATGTGGCACCAATTATCAAACGTGGGAGATTTCTCAGAACGGCAATTCTAATTTGCACCATATACTGTACGTACCGGTTTACAGTACTATATGAAGATGCAAGCAAAGTAGCCACCATTTTTACAGTAACACTTGTCAAAATTTCGTCCAACGCCCCAATTACGATGGTCGGCGTGTGAAATTTGTGAAACTCGGCCATATAAATCAGAACTTGACTTGACGTGCTGGTTTCAGAAATTTTTTTTGACAGTCCTTGTTACTCCTTATGTAGAATGTAGGTAATGGTGACCACCTCTGGTGCGAGAAGAGAAACTCACCTATCTGAGTTGTGCCAGCAAGTGTCCCAGTGGAAGGCATGGCACCTACCTACGACTGCCAGCGGGAGCGAAGCCGCCCTTATTGTGAACTGCGGATCATAACGGCAAGGGGACAAGATAGTACGCCGGACTAGGTAAATCGCTGGCAAGATGTCACACCATGAGAACAAGCCTGAGACGGCTCATGACAGGTTCGTAGCACGAGGGGGAGGGTGTTAAAGAGGTGCGACGCTTGTGCGATCGAGCCCAGGCCTCATTCTCCTCAATGAACAACATTCCATGAGGTTTCAGCCTCTTTCCACCGGCTCTATTTCTGAGGATGTCGTAGTGGTAATCCTCTGCGAAATCTACTGACAACAGTGAGCCGGGCTGCGAGCGAGCGTTTCTGGGAACAAAGCCCGGCCAGTGATGCTACTAGTGATGATCGGATGACCCGGAACAAATCATCCGAGCAGTCAAGCTTAGTCAAGGCCCAACGTAGTGTTGCCCTTTGCCCAGCTCGCAATTCACACCTTATTTCATACAAATCATGGAACAATGACTTATGAGCCATGACTTCAGGTACAACATAACTCGGAGTTGCCCTCAGCGCCACCCCCTGATTCATGTATGTACTATTTTACCGTACAAGTCCCAGGCATCTGCGAAAAATTCGGGTGCCCGTTGTACCGTAGGTCATTTGATGCCAGCGACTGGTCACACTGGCATCTCACCGATACCATAATCAGCCTTGTGAGTGTAAGGTGCTTATCATGTACTTCCACAAAATTTCGAACGCTCTCAGGCTTACGACGACAGACATACCAATTCAAACTACGTTCCTAAACTGCCAATGTTTCACACGTCACAGTGTGCCATATCAATCGCTTCAGTAAAGTGAATATTACTATTACAGATAGTCTCACACGGTGAGTTGATGCAGAGGTCGTGCGTCCTTGACCATTGGCTAACACCCACTTATTATTGCTTGATGATGTGCGGCAACTTTTGATTAAGTTGCCACCCAATTTAGATCGGGCGGGATTCAATATATGAGCTGCGGCGGGCCTTTTAGGCTTCAAGCGTCCCACAAAATGTCAGAACGGGCCTAAGATCGATCAAAAGGTCCGCAGAAATAGAAGGACAAGGGTCACCATTCAAATCAGGTTCACCGACACGATTCGTACCTGCACCCGTTACACCGGAGAAGTGAAAATTTACCATAAATCGAAGGTGGTCATGCCATGGTATTTCAACGTCGGATTTGAGGGCCGCTCGCCAGGCAGGATTCCGCACAAAACTGATAAAAGCTACAACGCGACCATTTCAGAAATCGTCGGCATTCGAAGCCCACAGGCCATCGGCACTCAGCACGTAGTTCCGCGCTTAATCTGACGTTCAGGGCATGACCTGTTGGCATTATAAATGAAGAATTTGGGAAAGAGTCTTACGGCAGCTTACGCTTGTCATCGCCGGAGAACCCGTACCCATGTTACCATCAGAGTGCGACATATTCGCGAACTTTCCGTGCAAACTGCACAGGCCATATTTCGTCACATCCGTCGTGTTCTTCGGACATAGGATGTGAGAGCGCAGCAACACCACAGCGCCAAGCATCCCAAACTGGTCAAAGGGGTGAAAGTGCTAGAAACGCATAAACTGTGTACGCAGATGATATGAGAAGCGCGACGTCTAGAAGCATGCGGGATTAAATTTCGAAGCACGTCCAAATTTAGTGGCATGAGGACGGGTGGGTGGAGTGGCATTTGCGGGGCGCCCAGCGACTGCTCATGACGGCATCGGGACTGGGTACGAATTAGTATCTACCCAGGAGTGTCAAACACTACTGGATTTATCTTCTGTGGGCTGAGTGAGGTTCTTCACTGCCGGGGAGGACGACAGGGTCAGCGAGGAGGGAAGATGAGTCAGTACTGTATGATAGGAAGGAGATGACGTTAGGTCAATTGGACAGAAGTCGCAATTTATCACGACTTCACGCGGATCCCCAACAGAGCTCTGTCAGGGGAGGTGATGGCAACGTGCAGGGTTGCGTTGCTAGTGACGCGATGCCGAAAGATTGCCATTAAAGTGGTCCGAGTGAAGAGATATGGCGAATGTGGGCGTAGCGTTGTTCACTTACTCGCTTCCGCGGTTGGTATTGACGAGCGGTGGATAGCCCCAAGATGGGCTACTCAAACGGGTGTCCCGTAAGTGGAACGCGTGGACTGCATCACAACGTTAATGATGTCCAGTGGTGTGACCAGCGCTACCCTTACAGTAACAAGTGCTTGGCACGCCTTATTCCAAGGTCGGCGGTAGTGATGGAGTTTAATCCGAGCGCTGTCAAAGAACAAGGTAGAGTGACCCGATCACCGTGACACTCGTGTTTTCGGCCTTTCAGTCAGTCACACATATGTCACAACTAGGGGCTCAGTTGCAGGCGTGACACTTCTTTTCATCCATTGAAAACCTCACCTCATACATCAATGCGAGCGGTGGGGTGGAAAACTATGGGCGTGATGTATTTGTGATCCTCGCAACGGAAATGTACTGTATCAGAGGGAGAATACCTGAGGTCTCCTTACTAATCACGCGGAGCGCGCAGATAACAAAAAAGGCAAAAAATAAATGAATTCACCGACAACCGAACTGACTCTCCTTCCATTGCCACCTTTTTGTTCTTTCACGGGCATTTAGGCGGGCTCGAGGCGCGCCACAGGTATTCCTGATGTTCATCCAAGATAGAGCTCCTCGAACAGATGAGTAAATTGCATCCGATTCATTTCGGAGCCTCCAGGCAGAAACTGACTGCTTGTGTACTGTACACATCGCACAGTCAGTCAGTGTGATAACTCTAAATGGGGACAAATGTCTATTTATGTCCAGCCAAGGCTCTCATTCTCGCTTGCGGGGCCCTCCACTCACTTGCTAAGTACGTCGGTTTCTGTCGCCTTCGCAATTTGTATGCTAGCTGATGCCCAGCTAGCACCCGGGGGTGATGCGCTCAGATCGGACGCCAACCTGTTTGATGGTCATGGAGGCAACCGATGCTCAGCCTATGATGGGGTCCCTAGGGTATGTACTATATGTACAACCCATAGTTTACACATCACGTAACATCGAGGTGTCAGATAGGCGCTTTCCAGATGCCATTGCGTCGTGGGAGCACGCCCTGAGAGTTTCAATTCGGTGACCAATTTTAAGCGGTCAGAATGCGGCGGGGTGAGCGCTACCTGTATCCATCGTATAAAATGCTTCACCCTGGGTGAGTGTCGACTCCAGGCTCCTTGCCGTTCCTTTCCTTAACTTTGCTCCGTATGTTGCAGCTTCGTTCTTTTGTCTTTCTCGTTGCTGCAGTTTTTGGAAGTGTCTCCGCTCAGACATCCGGCACAACCGTCACAACCGACTCCCTCTCGGCGTCCCGCCAAGTTGGCCCCTCAGCCAACCTTGTAATAGCCAACAAGGTTGTATCTCCTGATGGGTTCACTCGCCTGTGAGTCTCGTAGTTCCTTTCAGAAACAACATCTAACCTCGTGCGTCCCGTGCCAGTGCCACCCTGGTCAATGGTATCTTTCCTGGCCCGATAATTCGGGCACAGAAGGTGAGATTCAGAGATCGACGGATCGACTGTGTGTCCTTTGTGACACAGTACGATAGGATGCGACGTTCTCTCTCAACGTCGAAGATCGCTTGACAAATGGGGCCTTGGACTTGGGCACTTCTATCGTAAGATTTCTGTTTTGTAAACACTTAGAAATCAGGACACATTCTCTCTCTAGCATTGGCATGGCCTCTTCCAACACCACACCAACTTTGTCGATGGTCCTGCTTTCGTCACCCAGTGTCCCCTTATACCCAACGAAAACTTCCTTTACAGCTTCCAGGCTAAAGGCCAAACGGTATTATGTCGTGCTTTTCATCGCAAGGCCATCGCCAGCTCACTTCGTCACCCCTCCAGGGAACATACTGGTATCATAGTCACTTCAAGAACCAGTACTGCGATGGTTTGCGTGGAGCATTGATCATCGATGATCCAAATGATCCTCAACAGCACTTATATGACGTTGACAATGGTGGGATTGGCTTCCGGGGAAATTTTCCTTTGGCTGAAAGTTTCCTATAGCCGCAACTGTCATCACTCTTGCAGATTGGTATCACTATCTTTCGACTCAGGCTCCTGCTATCCCGTAGGTTTTAACGGCTTCTACCCAACCTCGATGTTGATCTTTCCAGTGCTTTCAACGCTACTTTAATCAATGGCAAGGGCCGCTTCCTCGGCGGTCCCCAAGCTGACTTTGCTTTTATAAATGTCAAACAAGGCGTGCGGTCAGCATCATCAATATTCTGAGTCTGTGTTGCTAGGTTTTGACGTATCACGTATCGTTAGTTACCGATTCCGTTTGGTATCCATCTCCTGCGATCCAAGCTTCACATTCTCCATCGATAACCATACCATGACTGTGATCGAAGTTGAGGGTACCAATGTCCAGCCTCTGTTGGTTGATTCTATCCGGATCTTCGCTGGTATGTCCGGGTTATCACAATCTATCTTGTTTGCAATAATGAATGTCAAAACAGGTCAACGCTACTCTGTTGTTGTAAGATGATTCATCTTTGTGCAGGGGATTGCGCCTCACTGTTCCGCAGGTCAAAGCCGATCAACCGATTAACAACTACTGTAAGTGTTTCATGATCTGTGATCGTTCGTAGTTGGCTTTAATGACAACAGGGCTGCGTGCTTTACCCATCACTGCGGGTGGGGGAAATACCGGTTTCAGTGGCGGCATCAATGTGGGAGTCTTCCACTATGATGACGCTCCTGAGGCACCTCCGACGACGGACCCCGCGGTGAATGTTCCTGTGAGCGTGAAACCCCTTGTCGAGACCGACCTTCATGTGAGCCTCCCATAAGTCTAATAAGTGTAGCTGCTCTTAATGTTGACGTTCATCATCTTTAGCCGCTTGTCCCCACACCTGTGGTAAGAATAATTTCGGCTATATTTCTCCACTGATCTCCAACATGTGTCCTAGCCCGGCAACCCAACCCCTGGTGGCGCAGACATCAACATCAACTTGGATGTTATACTCGTAAGCTCCGCTCTTCACTAGCTCCCATCATCCTTGTTCACACATAAGTCAGAACTTTACGGAGTTCATGTTTGATATCAATGGGACACCCTTCAGGCCTCCCACTGTCCCCGTTCTACTCCAGATCCTGAGCGGTGCTAAGACTGCGTCTCAGCTTGTTCCCGCAGGCAGCATATATGGTCTCGAGCCGAACAAGAGTGTCGAGCTAACTATTCCTGGTGGTGCTGTCGGTGGTCCTGTGAGTTTTCGCAGATGATATGTAAAAGTGTGGTCATCCTGAATGGTGCTGCCTGACAGCACCCTGTTCATCTGCATGGACACAATTTCCATGTGGTCCGTAGCGCTGGCAACCCCTCGTACAACTTCGTCAACCCCGTCATTCGGGATGTTGTGACCATCGGCGATGCTGGCGATAACGTCACAATCAGGTTCTTCACGGACAATCCTGGTCCTTGGTTCTTCCATTGCCACATCGATTGGCACTTATCTGCGTCAGTCATCCCTTATTGTTAGCCTGAGCCTGACTAACGAGGCGCAACTATTCTAGTGGCTTCGCCGTTGTCTTTGCCGAGGATGTCCCTGATGTGCCAACTCAGGACATCACAAATGGTAAATTGATATTCATCGTATGCTTTCTATGGCTTACCATTACATTTCATTTCTCGTCATATAGATGCCTGGTCTGCTCTTTGCCCAGCATTCAATAAATTCATCAATGGGACCAGTTAAAATCTAAAACCAAACACCTTACGGCCTATGGACACCTTGTCTACCAAGTAGTTTGCGCTTGGGGAACTTTTGATACCCTACTTTTGTTGTTGTAGTACATCTAACCGGACAATCCTTCGTTTTCATTTTCATTTTCATCTTCGTATAATATTGATAATGTAGTTCTTTTTTGCACTCACGAGAACTAAGCTCAAGAGCGATTCTAACCGATTGGTAGAGTCGCAAATTCCCCCAATTGCGTGAATTGGGCTCCGAAGAGCTGGTTTCCTCAGGCAGGTCGCCACCCTTTCGAGCCTGGCATGAAGTAGTCGGTACTACTAGTATCTGACGATTGTCCTCACCTCCGCACGCCCACGCAGTAATAGCTGAGGGTTCCTACGGCAATCGCAGACGCGTAAAAGTGTTTTTCTCCGCCCCCGGATTCCGGGCCGCAAGGCCCGCTTCAGCGCATATAATACATCGCTTTTTACATAAAAAAAGGAGGACCAAGCGGAGTAGGCGCGCTGGACAGCTAAATAAGTCCCGAATTATTAGGCCCGGCCCTAGAAAGTGTACATCCATCCCTGCGCCAGATATCGTTAATATCATTGTCGACTCCGATCATGACCTCTCCTCAGTACGTCTATCACCCTCTCCAGTTGAGCCAAAGGTAACTTATCAATTCTCGGAATAGGCTTTACGATTGGGATAACATCGCCGCTCCGTTCGTCCCGCCTCTCTCTATCGACATGATTCCTGCAATACTAACCCCACTTTAACTTGTCATAGCCTGAGCTTTCCGATATCGGCAGATGGCCTATTCGAAGCTGAAGGAGAGAAGGCCAAATCTGGTGCTGTCCTTCTTCATGGAAATTTAGATGAACGACACCAGGAAGGTATGTCCCACGTGCCATAAGTGGAGCGTTGATTGACCTGGGCGTAGTAAGGAGTATCTCTCAGTATGCTGAAATTGAAAGGCTCCCCAATGAGGTTCTCTGGGAAATATTCATTTTCGACCGACTCATTTCCCTTCCACCAGTCCGTTTTCTCTTAGAGCGACAGCCGTGGGAATGGCATAGGCTTGCGCACGTGTGTCGGAGATGGCGACATATTATCTTCGATTCACCCCGCTCCCTTAACCTGCAGCTCTTCTGCACCTATGGGACCCCTGTGAAGAATAATTTAAACTGTTGGCCACCATTGCCTATTGTCATGCGATATCGTTTGGACATCTGGGAATCCTACTCCCAAAAACACAAGACCGGGGATGAAGACGACATAATGGCTGCGCTCCAGAATTCGGATCGAATATGCGAAATACAGCTAAATGTGACAACTCTACTATTGGAAAAATTAACCACACTACTGTAGGGTCAGCTTAGCGGCTGGCCCCGAAAACCTCTTTTTTGTGCAACTTAGTACGCACAAGTTCCGCTTCCTCTTCGTCTCGACCTGTGCTACTGTCTGCCGAATTCTCCGGACTGCTTAGATTTCGTTCTCGCCCGGTTTCGATCTCGAATTGGGCCACGATCGCCCTCGGCCACGATGCGACTACGCCTCGGCCATACTCCCGTCCTCTGCGGCCTCGCGTTGCACGACGTTTTCTCTGCTTTTCTCCTTTGTTTCTTTCATGTTCTGAGTTCTCTCTCGTGACTCGTGACTCCCGTTTCGTGCTAGTGTGCCTCGCGTTTTCCATTGTTCGCTCAGTATGGCATCTTTCCCCTTTTTGTGCTTATCTTTCTCCCTTTCGTCTCGGGCTGCGTGCTGTGTCTCGCGCCGCGCCCACGTTCTAGGCTGACGGCCTAACGATCTCTCGAAGAGACCGCGAGCATCCCGTGAAGCATTCTGAGGGTGCACGCGACTTCGAAGATTATTTTTAGTCCCCTTTTTCCTTTCATGAATCCGTCCCCCTTCTTCCTTGTCCCCCGTTTCGCTCCAGCTTCGTGTCTCCTCCCTTTCATACTCATCTCAGTTCCGATATATTTTTCTTACTTTCATGGCCTTTGTCTTCGCACCGATAGCCTCGATACTTACCTATGCTTCCGACTTCGACGCGTTTACCCCCCTTTTAGATTACACGGCTCGAATGTACTTAAATACAGCCTCGGAATGTACAAACGAGCCAGCGAAAATACGCCGCTCACCCTTGTTCTCGAAAACAGCTTGTCTCTAAGTTTCCTTCAAAATCTCTCAAGTCTCTTTTACCTTCAAGTTCTCGTCTATCCTCCTCTTATCGCTCTATCTCGCTTAGATCCCCCTCACTTGGGACTTCTACGCGTTTTGTCTTCCACTTGCCGCCGCTCTTCCCCTTTCTCCCTTTTTGCCCCTCTGATCCCTTTTCTCAACTCTATTTGAACTCACAAGCAGGGAGAGTTCCCCGCTTTCAAATTGGCTGCCCCAGTGATCTTTTCTCTTTGTTCCTTGGTTGTCGCCCTCGACAGCCCTCTCTATGAGCAAGCGGCCTGCTCCTTGTTCCAAGGACCACACCGGAAGAACCGCCAAGAAGCCCCCTGCCTCTGTCAACGTCGCCTCCTCGTCTCGTCAAACGCGCTCTGCCACTAGAGCACTCTCTCGGGCTGCAGCTGCTGAAGCCTCCTCCGCCTCTGAAGCTTCTCAGCCCCCCTCTCGAAACCCGTCTCCTGCTCCATCTCTCCAGCTTGACGACCTCATCAACCCATCTCCCGAAGACCCAGTCTCTGTTGAGTTTGTCTTTCCTACTTCAGCTGCCGCCACACGCACTATTCCTGGCTCGTTCTCCTCTCCGTCTCCGGATCGTCAAGCATCCTTGAAATCGGCGGTCTCGGCTCTTCAAACCGCCCTAGCCACACCACCTAACTCGACCTCCCTCTCTGCCATTGCTGCAGTCGCAACCTTGATCGAAGCTTCGGACGAAGACTACGCCGAAGCTAGGGCTCAGATTACAGCCTCAACGCGATCATCTTCAGCTTTGGCTTCAAGACTCGCTTCTATCTCAGATCCAACGACTTCCTTGTTCGCTACTCGCTTCCCCTCCTCCGAACACTCACCTCGTGCCGATTCCCCCCCCGCTACCACTCGTTTCTCTCCAGACCTTGATCCCGCCGCCACTCCGGTCGTCTCGCGTTTCCGTCACCGTTCTCCTGTTAGGTCTCCCTCTCCTGAGCTGCAGCACACTCGGCTGCGAACTCCCTCCCGCTCACCCGTGCTTGGGCCTCGTGACATCCCATCAGCGCCACCATCTCCCGATCGGACACCTGTTTCTCCCACGCACGCGCCCATCTTTGCGCCCACCCCTGTCACTTCCGCTCAGGCGTCTGCTCTTGTCCCTGTCGTTCCTGGACCCACTGCCGTTCCCCCTTCTCAAGCTCGTCCACTCCCGATACCGCCCCACGTTCCTTCTACTCGTTCCCGACGCACCATGGCGCACCACCCGACCGGACCAGCCGCCATGCCAGGCCCACGTTCGAAGAAGGCCCCTTCCTTCACCGGAAGTAGGTCCGAATCCTTGGACGACTTTCTGCTGGAATATGAAGAGCTCGCCGACTTCTATCAGCTCACAGAGGCTCAGAAAGTGGAAACTATCACTAGGTATGCTTCCCCAGACCTTAAAGACTATTGGAAAGGTCTGGCTGGCTACGCCGCCTTAGATTGGGGTAGGTTCTGCCAATCCCTTCAACGAGCCCACCCCAAGCGCGGTCCCGGAGAACGTTACACGAAACAACGCCTCTTCGACTACGCCAGCAAATGCTCTCGGACCCGGATTCGGAACGAAGATGATGTTCTGGTATACTTCCAGCACTTCTCTCGTTTAGCTGCCGCTCTACTCGACGGTCACCGCCTCACGATCGACGACCGGGACAAGGCCTTTTTTTATGGCTTCCACCCCGATGACAGACAACTATTGCAGCCAAGGATCCTTTCTTCTCACCCCCAGATCAATTCATGCGATCCTTTTCCCATGACCGCGGTTCTCAGCGCTGCCCGACGTGCGTTCGCCGGCCCTCAGCAGCCACCTTTCCCCCTTTGGGAAGAAGAAGGCAAGCGCGCCCGCGAACGCGTCTCAAGTCCCTGGGACGATCCCGACTCCTTAGAGCCGGATCACGACTATCGCTACCGGGAGGACCCCAAGGCGTTCGACCCTTCGCCCCCTCCACGTTCCCCCTCTCGCGTCGAAACCAAGAACGTCCGATTCAAGGAACCTGACCCGGACGTCGACGAGCTCGACGAATTGGTAGAAAAGATCAAAACCCTATCGACTCGCGGACAATTCCAGAAGAACACTACACTTTACGCTGAGTGTCGCAGAATTCTCCCGACTTTGGTTGACGCCCTCGCTAGGACCGAGTCCGCTTCCGCGATTCCGCCATCGACGCCGCCGAACCCAAGCTCACCTCAAATTTACCCATCAACTACACAAACTTTTGCGCTAACTACTTCACCTGCTTATCAGCCAGTGGTTGCTCCAACTTATCCACATTCCGTCCCAGTTTACCCGTCAGCTGCTCAGGCAGCTCCCCAAACCTACTCGGCAGCCCCTCAAACCCTCTCGCCAGGTCCCACCGCGACCAACGTCACACCCCTCGCCGACTTCTTTCGCGGCGTTCCTCAAGCTCAAGCCCAAGTTTCGTCCCAGCCCCGTCCCAACAATTGCGCGTTCTGTACGCAGGTCGGACATCGCGTCCGCGACTGTCACGTCGCGTTCGAATATTGCCGCACCGGGCGCGCTACCGTCAGCGGGAACCGTATTTGTTTGCCAAATGGCCAACCGGCTCCTAGTGGCAATGGCAAGGGTATTAAAGCAGCTATCGACATTTGGCTAGCTGCACAAGCACCCCCGCTCGCTGCACAGGCGGCTCTTCCAGTTTCTTCCGCGAACTCACCTCCCCATGCGGCTCTTAGCTTGCAAGTTATTCCGACCACCGCCTTCATAGAGGACGCGGCCGAGACCCATAGCGTAGAGGTTTCGGAACTGCCTCCGGACGACGCTGACGACTCGGAGGTCGATGATGACCAGGCGCTAGACATCTTCGAGGTCTACGCCACGCAAAAGCGTCGGCGAGACGCCAAAATAGCCAAGTCTCGCGAGCTATCTACCGATAGCGCCCCCGCACCGACATCCCAAGACTTGGACGCCGCTCCCGCGCCCCCGATGCTCCCGATCGCCACATCGCCTCAAAACGCGGTCATCGCGTCCGCGCCTCCCACGGCGTCGAAACCACCAGCGCTACCCCCCACCACTGCGTCTGGGTTGAGCCGCCCTACTCCGCAGTACAAATATCAGTCCCACGCCGAGGACCAGAATCTCACAAGTCAGCTCTTGGGCTGGCTGATGGAGGGTAAGCTCTCTTTGACCACGCCTGCTCACATTCTAGCAGCCAGCCCTCCCATTCGCAAAGAGCTGGCTGACAAACTCAGGAACCGCCGAGTCGAGGCACATGCACTCGAGGAGGCACCTTCCACCGCTTCTCCTGTCGTGACCGAGCCGCTAGCACCTCTCAGACAACGCTTCGCCGAGTTCTCGCTCCCCCTTCGGGAGGTAGACGTCCTAGTCAACGGTTTCATTCTCGAGGCCGGACTCCTGGACACCGGCTCTCAAATCGTGATTATCAGAGAGGATCTAGCGCAGGAAGCTAAGGCGACCATCAACAAAGCCCGTCGACTGCAAATGGAGGCTGCTAGCGGCACCGTCAGTTGGACTTTAGGCTGTGCTGAGAATCTTCCCATCTCTATCGGGTCCATCTCGTGCGAAGTCCACGCTCACGTCGTCAAGAAGGCTCCCTTTCGCCTCCTCTTAGGACGCCCCTTCCACCACCTCCTCCTTTGTCGCCTTGAAGAGCTTTCTGACGGTCGCGTCAACGTCTCTTTGACCGACCCCGCTGATCCCGGTCTCTCCATCCTTATTCCATCTCGTCCCCGCCATTCTCAGGTCGGCTACCTTGGAGCTTTCATGGCATCAATCGACCCCCCCTTGCCTTATGTCGACAACGTTCATCCCCTGCTTGCCACTCTCGACACTATCTCTCTGCTCTGCTTTGCCAGCCCTCCAACTCCAGTTCTCGCCTACAAGAAGGTAGCCAAGAAGATCCGCCCGGTACCAGCGTCACTTCCTGAGGACTTCCGCACCGTTCGCCGAATCCCTGTCGACCCTCTCCTCTCTCTCCCTCTTCTTCCAACTAGCCCACCTGATTTTGCGTCTGGCTCTCGACTTACTCAGGAACGCTTAGACGACCTGCAACTCAATCGCTACGACTTCCTCTGGCCGGAAGAAGTCAAGCTACTCCAGCATATCCTACTCCTTAACGAGCTTGGCTTAGCTTGGACTGAGGCTGAGAAGGGCCGCTTTCGCGACGAGTACTTCACTCCAGTCAAGATCCCCGTCATCGAGCATGTTCCTTGGGCTCACAAGAATATTCCGATTCCCTCTGGTATCCTTGATGACGTTATCCAGATGTTTAAGGAGAAATTCGCGGCAGGTGTTTACGAGCGCTCCGACGCCTCGTACCGCTCTCGTTGGTTCTGTGTCAAGAAGAAGAGTGGAGCCCTCCGCATCGTCCACGATCTTCAGCCCCTCAACGCCGTCACTATCCGAAACTCCAGCGTTCCCCCTCTAGCCGATCAGCTCATCGAGGGGATGGCTGGTCGATCTTGTTACTCAATGTTGGATCTGTTCGTAGGCTATGACCACCGATCCCTCGACGTCGCCTCAAGGGACCTCACCACCATCCAATCCCCCATCGGCGCCGTACGTCTCACCTGCCTTCCACAAGGTTGGACTAACGCCGTAGGAATTTTCCACGATGACGTCACCTTCATCCTCGAACCCGAGATCCCGCACGTCGCTCGCCCGTTCGTGGACGATTGCAGTATCAAGGGGCCCGCCTCTCGATACGAGACCCCCGACGGCGGCTACGAGACCATTCCCGACAACCCTGGCATCCGCAGGTTCATTTGGGAACATCTCAATGATGTTCACCGCATCCTCCACCGGTTTCATTGTGCTGGCGCTACTGTTTCCGCTAAAAAGCTTTTCGTAGCCGTTCCAGAAGTCATCATCCTGGGCCACAAATGCAACTTCGACGGCCGTATCCCGGATGATTCGAAGATCGCGCGAATCCGCGATTGGCCTCCTTGTCGATCCGTCACTGACGTCCGCGCCTTCCTTGGCACTGCGGGCTTCATGCGCATATGGATCAAAAACTACTCCGCCATCGCCCGCCCCCTCGTCGACCTGACTCGCAAAGGGGAAGCCTTTGCTTGGGAGAACAAGCACGTCGAAGCGATGCAGTCCCTCAAAGACGCAATCATCGGCTCGCCCGCCCTTATTTCCATTGATTATACCTCTGACCGCCCCGTCTATTTGGCAGTCGATTCATCCATCCACGGAGTTGGATGGATTCTCTCTCAAAAGTGCCCGGATGGGGTACGCCGCCCAGCGCGTTTTGGTTCCATTTCGTGGAACGAACGCGAGTCCCGCTACTCTCAGGCCAAGCTCGAACTCTACGGCCTCTTCCGAGCTCTGCGCGCCCTCCGTCTTTATCTCATCGGCGCCCGCAATCTCATAGTCGAGATGGACGCTGCTTTCATTCGAGGTATGCTCAGTAATCCCGATTGTCAGCCTAACGCCACCATCAATCGATGGATCGCCGCCATCCACCTCTTTGACTTCAAGCTCGTTCATGTCCCCGCACACAAGCACCACGGCCCCGACGGACTCTCTCGCCGGATGCCAGCCGAAGGAGAGGACGCCGAGGAAGACGATCCCGAAGAATGGATCGACACCACTCTCTCTCTCGGTATCTGGGCTCTATCCTTGCTTGACGCGTCTCCTCCTCAGCTTGGCAACGTTTCCCCCGCCAACCTCATCCTTACTGCTGGAACCCTAGACGACACCAGCTTGCCTACTCTTCCTGGCAACAATCAGGCAGATGAAGACATCTCTCAGATACAAGATTACCTCTCCACCCTCAAACCCCCCTCTAACCTCTCAAATGACGCCCTCGCCAAATTCCTGCGAAAGGTCAGGCAGTTCTCCCTGATCGACGGCCACCTCTGGCGCAACTTTACCCAAGGACGCCCGCAGATGTTTATTCCTTCCTCGGAGCGTCTGGCCATCCTTCGCGACGCTCACGACCGCCTCGGCCATAAAGGCATTTACTCCACTCGCCGCACCCTCTTAGACCGTTTCTGGTGGCCCTCCGTCGATCAAGATGTCAAGTGGTACATCGACACTTGCCACGAGTGTCAGATTCGTCAAACCACCAAAGTCCGTGTTCCGCCGACCGTCGACACGCCAGCCCCTCTCTTCCGCAAAGTCTATATCGACACTATGCTTATGCCCTCTGTCGCCGGCTTTCGCTACATTGTCCAGGCCCGCTGCTCCCTTTCTGCTTGGCCCGAGTGGCGTGCCCTACGCACTGAGACTGGCCGCACCATCGGCTCTTTTATCTTCGAAGACATCTTGTGCCGTTGGGGAGCCGTCGAAGAAATTGTCACTGATAACGGCACAGCTTACGTCGCCGCTCTAGACTGGCTTTCTTCCAAGTTCGGGATCAATCATATTCGCATTTCGGCTTACAACTCTCGCGCCAACGGGATCGTCGAACGCCAACATCGCACCATCCGCGAATCCCTCGTCAAAGCCTGCCAAAGCGACGTCTCTAGGTGGCCGATTGTGGTACCTCACGTTTTCTGGGCAGATCGCGCTACCGTTCGCAAGTCGACTGGCCACTCCCCCTTTTACATGGCACACGGCGTCGAGCCCCTCCTTCCCTTCGATATTACTCTCGCCACTTTCCTCGTTCCCGACCTCGTCAAGCCCCTCTCGACGGCCGACCTTCTCGCCATTCGCGCACGCCAGCTAGAGAAACGTGAAGACGACTTAGCCAGTATTCGGGACAACGTCCTTAAGGCTCGGCACGCCTCCGTCCGTCAGTTCGAACGTCAGTTTCAAAATACCATCCGCGACCATTCCTTTCGTTCGGGCGACTTGGTTCTCGTTCGCAACTCAGCCATCGAGACCGACTTAGGCCGCAAAACCAAGCCCCGCTACCTTGGACCTATGGTCGTCGTTCGTAAGACCTCCTCCGGTTCTTACCGCCTCGCCGAACTCGACGGAGCAGTCTCCAAGCTCCGGTACGCCGCCTTTCGTCTCGTTCCGTATCACGCTCGCTCCCGCGCCTTTATCCCCGTCACCCGCGTACTCGATCGAGACGACCTCGTCAATGTCGTCGAGGAAGAAGACCATCGCTCCGACGAAGACGACGACGAGCGTCGACTGAGGACAGTCGATCTTTAAAAGCCCCGAGGAGATGTAGGGTCAGCTTAGCGGCTGGCCCCGAAAACCTCTTTTTTGTGCAACTTAGTACGCACAAGTTCCGCTTCCTCTTCGTCTCGACCTGTGCTACTGTCTGCCGAATTCTCCGGACTGCTTAGATTTCGTTCTCGCCCGGTTTCGATCTCGAATTGGGCCACGATCGCCCTCGGCCACGATGCGACTACGCCTCGGCCATACTCCCGTCCTCTGCGGCCTCGCGTTGCACGACGTTTTCTCTGCTTTTCTCCTTTGTTTCTTTCATGTTCTGAGTTCTCTCTCGTGACTCGTGACTCCCGTTTCGTGCTAGTGTGCCTCGCGTTTTCCATTGTTCGCTCAGTATGGCATCTTTCCCCTTTTTGTGCTTATCTTTCTCCCTTTCGTCTCGGGCTGCGTGCTGTGTCTCGCGCCGCGCCCACGTTCTAGGCTGACGGCCTAACGATCTCTCGAAGAGACCGCGAGCATCCCGTGAAGCATTCTGAGGGTGCACGCGACTTCGAAGATTATTTTTAGTCCCCTTTTTCCTTTCATGAATCCGTCCCCCTTCTTCCTTGTCCCCCGTTTCGCTCCAGCTTCGTGTCTCCTCCCTTTCATACTCATCTCAGTTCCGATATATTTTTCTTACTTTCATGGCCTTTGTCTTCGCACCGATAGCCTCGATACTTACCTATGCTTCCGACTTCGACGCGTTTACCCCCCTTTTAGATTACACGGCTCGAATGTACTTAAATACAGCCTCGGAATGTACAAACGAGCCAGCGAAAATACGCCGCTCACCCTTGTTCTCGAAAACAGCTTGTCTCTAAGTTTCCTTCAAAATCTCTCAAGTCTCTTTTACCTTCAAGTTCTCGTCTATCCTCCTCTTATCGCTCTATCTCGCTTAGATCCCCCTCACTTGGGACTTCTACGCGTTTTGTCTTCCACTTGCCGCCGCTCTTCCCCTTTCTCCCTTTTTGCCCCTCTGATCCCTTTTCTCAACTCTATTTGAACTCACAAGCAGGGAGAGTTCCCCGCTTTCACTACCACAGAAGCCATTTCCCGTGCTAGAACACCTCGAGCTGATCGCAGACACTGACAATGGACTTATCCTTCCAAATGAATCTTTCATAGGACCATTCCCGAATCTACGTACCCTCTATGTGGCCAGGATTGCATTTCCAGCGCTCCAACGGGTTCTACCGCTGGCCCGAGATCTTGTTCAGCTTACAATCGACGCACTACCGAATAGTGGGTATATCACACCAGCGGCGCTCCTCACTTTCCTGCCCGTGATGACTCGCCTCGAAAGCCTCTACCTTCATTTCCATTCCCCAATTTCTCGACCCATCTCAGGAGGATACCGCCGTGCACCTCAAGGCCGCGCGGTCCTCCTCGCTCTGAATTCGTTTTCATTCCACGGTGTTAGCGAAGATTTGGAGTGCCTTGTATCCGGGATCGACGCCCCTGGCATCACGAGCATCAACATAACGTTCTACAATCAGGCTACCATTTTTGATACCTCCCAGTTTCTCCAATTCATTTCTCGCGCACATATGCAAAGGTTGTATGATACAGCCTTTCTGGGTTATTCAGAGAACAATATTACGATGAACCTTAATCGACAAGGACCGCTTCATTTGACGTTGAGCGTCCTATGTATGCGGCTAGATTGGCAACTGTCCTGTATGGCAGAGATCTTCGCCGAGCTTTCTCCCATCGTCCGTGATGTCCAAAGATTTCGCTTCCTCACTGGCACAACTCAAGGCAACTCAGGGCAAGATGATGTGGAGCCTTCTCTATTGTTGGAGCTTTTCCACCCTTTCACAAATGTAGAGGAGATCACCTTGCCAGACTACGTCGCATCGCACGTCGGGTATAAGTTGGAACGGGAGGAGAATGCGCGTGTGACGGGTGTCGCCCAAACATCATTTATACGAGTCGGGTCGACATCGACGTATTCGACATATAAACCCATATCGTCATCCCAGGCCACCCCCAGCGAGTGGTCGCTACCATCTCTCTCTGACTTGGCGTTACGTTCGCCAACTCAGTCGCCGTCTCCCTGGCCCCAATTTTAAGGTCTGAATGACCGCTTCTCTAGGAACCACTCGTTTTCGCGTGTCTTCACTCGTGCAGCCCACGTTTCCTCTCAACCCTCCGCCCCTTGCTCTACTACCTTGGCTTTGTTTGCGGCAAATCTGCACCCTCAGCGCGGCCACACGCCACTATCTTCGTACCCCATTCCCAGTTTCATTCCCCACGACCATTCCTTGCGCCCGTTCCTTGATGCGCTGCAGGGTGCGGCGTTCACTTCGCCCAAAGTTCCAATCCTGCTACTTGAATTGTGTCTCGATCTCCTTAATAGTTCTTACCTCCTTCCTCCATTATTATGAATCTTCTCCCTTTGTCTTCCGGTCTCGAACTGCTAGATGTGACTGTACGGATTGCCCTTGTTTTACTTACCGCACCTTTCTCTTCAGCTCCCATCTCCGTTCCGGTCCTCTCTTTTGTACTGTTACCACTGATGACAGTTGTGCGTAGATAATCACTCTTAGCCCGCGCTCGCCAGCCGATCGGAGTCTGAAATATGGCGTTTGACATAGCGTGACTGAGCGCGAAGGGGCTGATCGCAAACGCGCTCAACGGCTATGACCAAGTTTCAGAGTCAGCTAGCAGCATGACGTTGTGCGTTGTCGAAGTGAGAAAAGTCCAAATCTCCTTGAGCCCGTGTGTGACACATGTGAGTTGACGACTGAGTGGTCCAATATACAGCGTAGCTCAGGGTACCCCTGCGCCAGATATGATGTCGACCCCAATCATGGCCTCTCGACAGTACGTCTATCACCCTCACTAGGCCTCACTAGTTGGGTTGAAGGTAACTCATGGGTCCGATCACTGACTGTGACGCAGTTACTGGCGGTAAGCCCAGCTCTGGGTCAAGATTGTAGTGCAATATCAACCAATTGGCATACAGCTTTTAAATCGGTATACTAGGGCAATCATTATGTTGCAGTTGATTCAGCGAGGAGGGACCCCATGGCCAACGTATCGATAAACCCTGAAATTGGATCACGGCATCATCCGCCAAAATCTCAATACTCATAATCCGGCAGACGACGCACTGCAATCCCATCATCACCGCCACCGTCAGACCTGGTCCCTTCGTGTGCCACTCCTCTCGCCCTCTGCTCCTCCAACCGCCACAAGCGGCGTGCTCGTCGTCATCAGACCGGAAAGGCATCTCCGTAGCGTGGCCACTGACATGCTGACACTTGCGATGTGGATCAAGGTATTGGCAGAGTTGGTTGTCGTCGTGGCGTCACTGGACGGTATGAGGGACGATGTGGTGAGCTGTACGACTTTGAGCATACTAATAATGTTGCTTAGTATGCCGCGATCATATGAAGTCCATAACATTATTCAACAATCTGCTTTGAATTCCATGGAATATGCTAATTAGGGTATTACACATGCCATATGGTATCATTGCGATTCAAAGCCGGCGTTGATTGATGCTGTGGAGGCTAGTGCTGAGATGCTACAAACCTTTGATAAGTGCGGAAATTCAGCACAATTTGCGGTCATGTTGCCACTCTGAATGCCAAATCTTGTTGCGCTTTGCCTTATACTAGTCAATGCATCGAGGTCCGCCTGAGACACTGCATGGCGACTTCCGTCTAGAAGAATGCGGGATTAAATTTCGAAGCACGTCCAAGTTTAGTGGCATGGGGACGAGTGGGAGGAGTGGCATTCGCGAGGCGCCTAGCGACTGCTCATGACGGCATGGGGGCTGGGTACGAATTGGTATCTATCCAGGGGTGTCAAACTGGATTTTGTCTTCTGTGGGGTGAGTGAGGTTCTTCACTCCCGGGGAGGATGACAGAATCGGCAAGGAGGGAAGATGAGTCAGTACTATGAAGGGGATGACGTTAGGTCAATTGGACAGAAGTCGCAATTTATCACGACTTCCCGCGGATCCCCAACAGAACTCGGTCAGGGCGGTGATGGAAATGTGCGGGGTTTCGTTTCTGGGGACGCGATGCCGAAAGATTGCCATGAAATCGGACTGAGTGAAGAAATATGGCGAGTGTGGGCGTAGCGTTGTTCACTTACTCGCCTCCGAGTAAGAAGTCATCCGATCCTATCGCAGTTGGTATTGGCGAGCGGTGGATAGCCCCAATATGGGCTACTCGGGCTCGATGATGAACTTGAAGCATGGCGCATTGTTTCGAATCCCGGAACGGGTGAAGTAAATCAATGGGTGCCCGCGTGGGCTGCATCACAACGTTGGTGATGTCCGGCGGTGTCGCCAGCGCTACCCTTACAGTGACAAGTGCTTGGCACGCTTAATTCCAAGGTCGGGGGTAGTGATGGAGTTTAATCCGTACGCTGTCGGTGTTCCCAAAGAACAAGGTAGAGTATACTGTACTGTAAAGGAAGAGACATAGAACAAAAGTTGTGACACGATCACACTCGTCTTTCAGTCACACATGTGTCACATCTAGGGCTCAGTTGAGTTGTCAAAGCAGGCGTGAACACTTCTTTTCATCGACCTCAATGCGAATGATGGGTGGAAAAATATGGGCGTGATGCAGTATAGTATTTGTGATCCCCGCAACTGAAATACATTTGTACGGATCAGATGGAGAATACCTGAGGTCTCCGTACAAACCCCCGCGGAGCGCCCAGATAACAAAAAAGGCTAATGAATTCACCGCCTACTGTGACACCCGAGCTCACCCTCCCTTCCATTGCCACCTTTTTGTTCATTCACGAGGATTTAGGCGGGTCGAGGCGTGACACAGGTATTCCTGATGTTCATCCAAGGCTGAGCGCCTCCGAGTCGAACGGATGAGTAAATTGCATCTGATTCATTCGGAGCCTCCAGGCAGTAACTGACCGCTATACTATACGTCGCACGGACAGTCGGTCGGTGTGATAACCCTAAATGGGGATATATGCCTATTTAGTTGATTCACGTCCAGCCAAGACTCGCTTGCGGGCCCTCCACTCACTTGCTAAGTACGTCAGTTTCTGTCGCGTTCCCAATCTTGTGTTGGGAACGTGATCTGTCCACCGCATGCCTATTCAAGACCCCTTCCCCTTCTTACAAGGTACCAGTGGGTGCTAGCAGATGCCCAGCCAGCACCTGGGGTGATGCACTCAGATCGGATATCGCCAATTTGTTTGATGCCCTCGGGTATGTACTGCATTCATAACTCATAGTTTACACATCACGTAACATCGAGGTGTCAGATAGGCGCTTTCCAGATGCCATTGGATGTAGGGGCACGCCCTTGGAGTGTCAATGCGGTGACCAATTTGGGCGGTCAGAACGCGGATGGCTGAGCGCTAACGTATAAAATGCCTCACCTTGGGTGAGTGTCAACTCCAGGCTTCTTGTCGTTTCTTTCTTTGACTTGAACTTCGTTCCTATGTTGCAGCTTCGTTCTTTTGTCTTCCTCGTTGCTGCAGTTTTCGGAAGTGTCTCCGCTCTGCCATCCGTCACAACCGATTCCGACTCGGCGTCTCACCAAGTCGGCCCCGTGGCCAAACTTGTAATAGTCAACAAGAATGTATCTCCTGATGGGTTCCCTCGCGTGTGAGTCTCGTAGTTCCTTTCGCGAACAACATCGAACCTCGTGCGTCCCATATCAGTGCCACCCTGGCCAATGGTGCCTTTCCTGGCCCGATAATTCGGGCACAGAAGGTGAGATTCAGAGATCGACGGATCGTCCGTGCGTCCTTTGTGACACAGCACGATAGGATGCGGTGTTCTCTGTCGACGTCCAAGATCGCTTGACAAATAAGGACTTGGACTTGGGCACTTCTATCGTAAGATTTCTGTTTTATAAAACCCACCTAGGAATCAGGACGCATTCTCTCTCTAGCATTGGCATGGCCTCTTCCAACACCACAGCAGCTTTGTCGATGGTCCTGCTTTCGTCACCCAGTGTCCCCTTATACCCAACGAAAACTTCCTTTACAGCTTCCAGGCTAAAGGCCAAACGGTATTATGTCGTGCTTTCCATCGCAAGGCCATCACCAGCTCACTTCGTCACCCCTCTAGGGAACATACTGGTATCATAGTCACTTCAAGAACCAGTACTGCGACGGATTGCGTGGAGCATTGATCATAGATGATCCAAATGATCCCCAAAAGTATTTATATGACGTTGACAATGGTGGGATTGGCTTCCAAGGAGAATTTTCCTTTGGCTGACATTTCTTGTAGACGCAACTGTCATCACTCTTGCAGATTGGTATCACTATCTTTCGACTCAGGCTCCTGCTATCCCGTAGGTTTTAACGGCTTCTACCCAACCTCGATGTTGATCTTTCCAGTGCTTTCAACTCGACTTTAATCAACGGCAAGGGCCGCTTCCCCGGCGGTCCTCCAGTTGACATTGCTTTTGTGAATGTCACCCAAGGCCAGCGGTTAGCATCATCAATATTCTGAGCCTAGGTTTTGACCTATCGCGTAACGTTAGTTACCGATTCCGTTTGGTATCCATCTCCTGCGATCCAAGCTTCACATTCTCCATCGATAACCATACCATGACTGTGATCGAAGTTGAGGGTATCAATGTCCAGCCTCTGTTGGTCGATTCTATCCGGATCTTCGCTGGTATGTCCGGGTTATCATGTCATAATCTATTTTTGTTGCTTGCAATAACGAATATCAAAACAGGTCAACGCTACTCTGTTGTTGTAAGATGATTCGTCTTTGTGCAGGGGAGTGTGCCTCACTTTTCCGCAGGTCAACGCCAATCAACCGATTAACAACTACTGTAAGTGTTTCATGATCTGTAATCGTTCGTAGTTGGCTTTAATGGAAACAGGGCTGCGTGCTTTACCCATCACTGGGACTATGGGAAATGCAGGTTTTAATGAAAGCATCAATGTGGGAGTCTTCCACTATGATGGCGCTCCTGAGGCACCTCCGACGACGGACCCCGCGGTGAATGTCCCTGTGTGCGCGAAACCCCTTATCGAGACAAACCTTCATGTGAGCCTCCCATAAGTCTAATAAGTGTAGCTGTTCTTAATCTTGACGTTCATCATCTTTAGCCACTTATCCCCACACCTGTGGTAAGAATGGTTTCGGCTATATTTCTCCACTGATCTCCAACATGTGTCCTAGCCCGGCAACCCAACCCCTGGTGGCGCAGACATCAACATCAACTTGAATGTTATACTCGTAAGCTCCGCTCTTCACTAGCTCCCATCATCCTTGTTCACACATAAGTCAGAACTTTACAGAGTTCATGTTCGATATCAATGGAACACCCTTCAGGCCTCCCACTGTTCCCGTTCTTCTCCAGATCCTGAGTGGTGCTAAGACTGCGTCTGAGCTTCTTCCCCCAGGCAGCATATATGGCCTCGAGCTGAACAAGAGTGTCGAGCTAACTATTCCTGGTGGTGCTGTCGGTGGTCCTGTGAGTTTTCGTGGATTATACGTACAAGTGTGGCGATCCTGAATGCTGCTGCCTGACAGCACCCTGTTCATCTGCATGGACACAATTTCCATGTGGTCCGTAGCGCTGGCAACTCCTCGTACAACTTCGATAACCCCGTCATTCGGGATGTTGTGAGCATCGGCGATACTGGCGATAACGTCACAATCCGGTTCTTTACTGACAATCCTGGTCCTTGGTTCTTCCATTGCCACATCGATTGGCACTTGAATGCGTCAGTAATTCCAAAGGCGTATGGCTAGTCAGATTCTGACTGATGAGGCACAAAATTTCTAGCGGTTTCGCCGTCGTCTTTTCCGAAGATGTCCCTGACGTGTCAACTCAGGACATCACAAATGGTAAATTGATATTCACCGTATGTTTTCCATGGCTTACCATTACATCTCTCGTCATATAGATGCCTGGTTTGATCTTTGCCCAGAATACGATAAATTCATCAATGGGACCAGTTAAAATCAAAACCAAATATCTTACGGCCTATGGACACCTTGTCTACTAAGCAGTTTGCGCTTGGGGAACTTTTGATATCCTACTTTTTTATTGTAGTACATCTAACCGGACAATCTTTCGTTGCATCTTCGTATAATATTGATAATGTAGTTCTTTTTTTGCAGTCGTAAGGACTAAGCGCTAAGCCCAAGAGGTTCTAATCGATAGGCAGAGTCACAAATTCCCACAATTGCGTGAATTTTGGCTTGGCTACAGGTCGCCACCCTTTCGAGCCTGGAATGAAGTAGTCGGTACTGCTAGAATCTGACGATCGTCCTCACCTCTGCACGCTTGCGCAGTAATGGCACCATAGCTGAGGGTTCCTACTGAATCACAAACGGTGTAAAAAGACCGTAAAAGGCCTAACTAACCGCAGCGCCGTCTCGGACTTGGGGCGCACGCAGGGCGCTTCAGCGTCAAATTGGAATGGGACAGCGTCCATGTGTACACGCAACGCAAGAGCGGCACGTTGCAGCTATGTGCTAACTTGAAGTAGTAGATCGAATGATACTATCGTACTAAAATTACAGTACTAGTTCAACCCTGGTACGATCGACTCGGAGCTGGTATCGCCGAGCTCACCCTGAGATTCTCCTCTCGTCGGACTCTACTTACTAGTACTCTCTTTCCTCGGGCTGAACTCACGTAATTAGTACGCACCCAACTAGATTCTCCTTCTCTGTACCACATCCATACATTTATTTAGCTTTTTCCATCTTACGACCTTCACGGATGGTGATGTGCCCTGGCATGCAAGTTCATGATACAACCTTTAACTTCAAGTTGGGCATAAAGATCACGGTTGTGCTTTGCCTGGGCCCAAAGCCTTCACGGACCTCATTTGGTCTAGGTGATCCTTGAAACTCACTTGCTCGTCACTGGCCCACTGGCGACGGTAGTTAACGGAGTGGAATTTCCGGCCGGCGTGGTAATCTACGCCGTTTGCTGACTCATCAGAGACTTTTCCCTTGACTTTCGCCACGTGGCACGAGTTGCGATGCGATGCTATTGATGCTATTAGCGATGTTTCGTTGAAAACCACCACACATAGTACTTCGGCCCTGAACCTGTCAACCGGTCCACCAGGAAGTCCTTATGCTGTAACGATGGACCCTCAGTAGTGCGACTGGTACGTAGGGCGTCGGACGCTAAGTTCATGGAAGGGCCTACATAACGGAAGCAATGACTTGATTTGTTGATATAACTTGCTGGGCTGTCATTTTAATGCCTTGCCTGGGCTACACTCTAGAGGCATCTCTTGCTGATCCTGTGGGTGCTGATTCCTCGGATAGTGTTTGATGTGTCACTACTGGTAGTCATCATATGCGATGTTGCCGGAAGCCTTTCACAATAAACATTGGGCAGTCCTACCTCCCCTTGCCAGATCCAACCTATCACTGAAAGCCTGTCATCTCTGGGTGTCACAGCTGAAGGACTTCTACCTTGTGCGAGGACGTACCAAGGATAATGCCCTCATCGAATGTAACCAAGCAATATGTGGAAAACAAGATCGATCATAAATAGTCTGCGTCACGGTGCGTACTGGCACAAGAGTGTGTGCCGCACTTCCTATTGTACTGTAATCAGTAGTCAGGTTACTATCAAATTAAAAGATGCAACGTTAACGACCTCATTCAGTTCTTCAGTAACACCATACGCCGCCCCCATCCCAATGGTATATAGTGCCATTCTTTGTGTGGAATTCTCCCCAAGGGAAAATACCCTTCTCTCTTTTTTTTTCTTCATTTCGGTTCGTGATGTTGCGGCTTCGTTATCTTATTCTACTGGCCGCCGTCACCGGGAGCAATGCCGCTGCCATCGTTCGGGACACTGCCGATGTCACCAGCATTACCCTCCCCATTGTCAACGAGAACATAGCTCCTGATGGGTATCCTCGTTCGTGAGTCTCCCGCAATTGCTGTTGGATGTCAAATGTGGTGTTTAATGTGGCGCTACCATCTCAGTACCGTCCTTGCTGGGGGTACATTCCCCGGCCCAATAATTCGGGGAACGAAGGTAGGCTCGTGAGAGACTTCCACCAGCAAGATCCTATTTCTGACCTACACTCAACAGGGTGCCGAGTTCTCTATCAATGTCGTGGATCAACTGGAAGACGCCTCCATGGACTTGGGAACTTCTGTGGTAAAATCGTCCCCTTTTAGTTTACATGCTAGAAGTGAGACTCATGTTTTCTGCAGCATTGGCACGGCATCATGCAAAGGCACACGAATTTCGCCGACGGACCTGCTTTTGTTACCCAGTGCCCCATCGTGCCGAATGAGAGTTTCGTGTATAAGTTCAATGCGTTCCAACAAGCGGTATTACCTCTTTTCTTCAAGTTGCCTCCGAGTCGCAGAATTTCAGCTCATCACGGCGCCATTTCAGGGCACATTCTGGTACCATAGTCATTTCAAAAACCAATACTGTGACGGCTTGCGTGGGGCTTTTATCATTTCTGACCCGGATGATCCTCATCGAAGTTTGTATGACGTTGACAACGGTGAGAAACCTCTACTAGTAGTACCGACGTTCATTTTTGCTGAAATTCTCCTTTAGACGATACCGTTATCACACTTGCGGATTGGTATCACTACCTTTCGACGGACCCTCCCCCGATTCCGTGCGTTTAACAGCTCTTGTGAGGTCCCCAATGCCCATTACCTTTAGTGCATTCAATTCTACCCTAATCAACGGCAAAGGTCGTTACCCTGGCGGTCCTTCTGTTCCTCTCGCTGTTGTAAATGTTGAGCAAGGCAAACGGTCGGTTTTACCTCTAATCTCTTGAACATCGATATGATACGGATTGTCGTAACAGCTACCGGTTCCGCCTACTGGCCATTTCCTGCGATCCCAACTTCATTTTTTCTATAGATGGCCACCAAATGACAGTGATTGAAGTTGAGGGTACTAACGTTCAGCCTTTGGTCATTGATTCACTCCAGATATTTGCCGGTACGTGCGGCTTCTGTAGTTGGCTGAATCGCAATCGTTTATCCTAAGCTTGAAATAGGTCAACGCTACTCCGTTGTTGTGAGACAGTTTCGTATTTCTTTAGGCATGAAGGTGTGCCTGACCTGGCTGTAGGTCAATGCTTACCAGCAAATCGACAACTACTGTGTGTGTGCCATCTTCTCCTGAGATTTTTAGACTAACTTGATAAACGAATAGGGATCCGTGCTGCCCATACCGACGCTATGGCCCCGGCCATCAATTTTACCGAGTTCACCAACCTAGCAGTTTTACACTATAAAGGGGCCAATGATTCAAACCCCGTGGTGGACCCTACTGTCAATATCCCTAACTGCACGCTGCCGCTTGTTGAAACCAATCTTCATGTGGGTTTCATCGTCTTTCTCTCTCCCAATTCAAATTGAAGAGTTTGAAACATTTTGTATTTAGCCGCTCCAAAGCTCCCCTGTGGTAAGATTCTATCATATGGTCTTTTTTTGTAAACATCTTTGAGTGTTATGGTTCAGCCTGGAAAACCTGTCCCAGGTGGCGCTGATATTAACATTAACTTGGACGTTAAACTCGTGCGTACCATATTCTAGCTATCATATGCTTATTGACGCAAAAATGTCAGAACGATGCACACAACGCTTTCCTCGTCAATAACGTTCCCTTCGAGCCTCCTTCTGTTCCTGTGTTGCTTCAGATACTGAGCGGTGCAAAGAAAGCGTCGG